>JAIEZT010001243.1:5134059-5220310 GCA_019594935.1 Periophthalmus modestus
TGTCAGAATGGTCAAGATGTACTTTCAGAATTACTTTTACTCCCTTTCATTTCCCATTTACTGACATCCTCGAACTTGTGATATTTGTCAGTTTCGTACCTGTGTGAAACTACATTTGGGTGGAACCGAACAACATATTTGAATTCTTGATTGGTTTGGTTTTGCTGTGACTTGGACAACCAACTTTAGCCATAAATGTGACTAATCTGCGATTTTTAAGCAGGAATCCATTCATTTCAATGGAGAATTTGGGAAAAGTTTTGCAGCTAAAATATGCAGTCCCCTATAGAACTTATTTGCCGTCAAGATCGACAGCCACAAACCAAATAATACGAGCCAAATGACGATGGCAACTTCTGGAATAAGATGAATATAAGTCAGAATATAAGTATGCAAGTATATGGTAGATTGCAACAGTGTTTTTACTGTTTCATCTTGTCTAAATTTGATATTACTTTAATTGTTTTGTGGTTCTCTGAAAGAAAAGGGGAAAAAAGGGTAACTCTAAAGCCACGTGTCTGTTTCATCTGTGCAAAAAAGAGTCAGTGGGTTCATCAAATTAGCCATAACAAAATACACAAAAAATATTAATCGCTTTTTAAAAATCATCCAAAAATAAGATGTATTACATGAGACTGCAAGCTGGTAAATTTGAGAAGCGATGGACAGAATGGGTTATTTACAAAGCCCGCTCCAATGTATAACCTGCTGCTTTGCGTTTTGTTGAACCCCATGATTGTGTTTTTTTAATGTATGTTTGTTAAACTTTGAAAAAGCACCAAAAAAAAAAATAAAATCCTCTAAAAATGCCATTTTAACCCAAGTTATGTTGATCCAAAACAAAGAATTTAGATTTTAAGACCAACTTAAAATGTAAAAATGTACAATAAAATGTTTAAAAAGTTTAATATATGTATTTACGGTAAACATTTCATTTCTGGGTGTATGATATTGGCTCCTCGTAGGTCTGTCATATATTGAAGTACGATATATGGCCCCAGAGGAATATTGCGATAAACTATTGAAAAAACTTCACGCCACTGACATTCAACTACACCTCAAATTTTATCATATTACTTAAAAATGTCCAAAATCTCCACATTTTTGCAAAGAAATTCTACACATGACAAATATTGAGCCCTAAAACTTATTATAATGAATGATAAGTCCATATATTTGAGTATTGTGACAGGCCTAGCTCCTAGACTATGAAAAATAATTGTAGTAATAGCAGGACTGAGCGGAACAAAGTTGAAATATGCCTCAAAAACAGACATGCAAATCAACCTGCATCAAAACGTATTAGATCACAAGTCATAAAAGGCTCAACTAGAAAATGGAAATGTAGTAAAATGCATTAACAGGACGCACAAGAATTTATGGTTGAAAACTTGCAGGTTTATAACTCGTAACTTCTAAAGCACATCTCTGACGTCTTCATTCATCCCATCCAGGACTGCAGTCGCTAAAGACGTCGATTGGGCGACAAAAAGAGGGTGTGGCAAAAGCTCTCAGAACCACAGGGCATCCATAAAGTCTCTCTACAATTTATAATTTAACTACAAAGGCAATTGATAAGATATCTAAAGGTTCTGCTGTACTCAGTGGTCGTAAAAGATATGACCAATCGAATTATCGGTCCATTTTTCTTCCATGAGAGATCACTTCCTGCAGATGTCTCCCTTGACCTTTTGACTGAATAGGACCTTCAACCAACCATCATGCTCCAACGAGATGTTCCCACCACACTGGGGTCTGCGTGTTCGTGAGTTCCTCAATCAAACATCTCCAGACTGTTGGGTTGGAAGGGATGGACCAATTCTGTTTGCACCACGTTCTCCAGATTTCACACCTCTGGATTTATTTTTATTGAACAGAGATATGGGACATTACTGAACTAAACCAAAGATACAGATGTGACTGCAACCACTGATAAGACTCTGCTGCAGCGAACACGGCAAGAAATACCCGTCTAGATGTGCTTCGTGCGACTAATAAAGCCCATATAGAGGTGTGTTAAATGAGGTAAATGAGGTGTATTAAATTTAAACGAGGGAAACCACTCAGTACAATAGAAATCTGATGAAGATATCTCATCAACTGCCTTTGTAATATTTTTTTTATTGCAAAGAGACACAAATCTGACCCAAACTACACTCACAAGACTCAACTGCAAGGGAGTTCTCGCAAAAACAACTATTTATGCAGAAAAAGTACAAGGAATGTATTTGCATAAACTTGTGAATCATCAGTTTAATCTACCTTTTTACGTATAAATAGCAAAAAATACTGATTTGTCTGCTAACTTATGCTGGTTTTCCATCTATACATCCTTATAATCAAAGTAAAATGATTTGTTCGACTAAGACACCTTTGAGCATTAAGGCCATAAACGACTAAAAGAGCCGTAATCTCATTTTACCATCATCCTCCCCGAAGTCCAGCTGTAGTTTGGTTAGTAAATATTTTAGTTTGTCCGGGTTACTCATATCCACAGCATCTCACTGACGCAGCTCCAAAAGATCTAGTGTTAGTCACTTATATGGAGCTGTACTCTGATAAGACTGACTTCCTCAATAGTTTGGGTTCATGTGACCTGAATTTTTTAAATGTCAAAATGCTGATATTTTTGCATCTGTATGATTAAAGTCTTTGTTACGGGGGAAAAAAAAACTTGAGCTCAAACAACATTCAATCACCAAAATGTTATGGTAAATTGAAAAGACTTTACGCTATTGCAAACTGGCGGACCTAAACCCTGACAAATGTAGTACTTCTTTTTTTTTTTCAATTTCTTCGATTGGAGCGCAGCCTTTTGGACCGGCCTTCTTCGAATGGCCTAAACAAGACAAGAATTACAAGATCAGACAGAGAAGTGGAAAAGAGAACCTGTATCTGTGTGTCATTTTGTGCAGTAACTCACAAGACTCATAAAGGAACTGGGTTTAAGTTTATCTGGATGTGAATTAGATCAGCAACACCTGCCATGTCGCACTAATGCGAGCAGTTCCCCTTGGTCATGGTGTATATGACTCATACGCTGTCTGCGCTACAGTTACAGTTATTATGACGGGCTAAAGGAGATGGGAGTTTACGGCAAAGTTATAATCTATGTATCCTAAGAGAAGAGATTCAATTTATTTTGCAAAACCTCTTAGGGTTGAACAAGAACTTTAATTTAACCAACAGAAAGTTGGAACATGAAACAGAAAAGCAGATTAATCAACACAAAACAAGCAAATGGAGAACTATCCCAGAGCGCCCCCTGTCCTTAGACAATCCTTCTGCAGGAAAAACTCCAAAAAACGCTGTGGGAACAAGAGAAACCTCGAGGAGAACAACAGTGAAGAGAAAGATCTGCTCCCATGAAACTGCAGATGTGTCCAGGACTAACGCTCATCCATTTGTCGATTGAGTTCAAGCCGAGTCCACTTAAGACTAGGGCAAAGAAAGGGGCTTATCCACGGTAGGGTAAGGGTCATCCTAGCCAGGTATTGGGTCATCCAGCCAGGTGAGGGAACTGGAGGATCTGGGTCCACCAAACGTAAGGTATAAAAGCGGCATCTAGGGTTCAGTCATCACCAGGAGCTTGAGGCATTTAAATATTTGGGTGTATGGATGGATTAACGACCATCTTACGTTTAAAGTTCATAAGCAAACATAACCAAACTCAAGAAAAAACTAGTGGAAGCAACTTTTCTTTCTGTGTCTGCATGGTTCATCTTCAACTCTACAAAAACTGGACTCTTGGGTTTTTTGGCCGATGAATTCCCTCAGTCTTTGCGGTTTAGTTGGCTGGACATCGCTGACAATTCACAGGAAGCAACATTGGTTCATAGTTTTTCACAAAGCCATAGTGGAGAATCACCTTGATAATCTCCTTAATATCAGCTCAGAGAGTTCCCAGCTCCGCTCCTCCTCCCATTTACTTTTTGATGTGCTAAACTGGGAAAATCTGCCTTTTCTTCTGCTCTTGTTACGATAAATACGACTTATTAACTCCTAGGACTCGTTATAGACACAAACTAGTTATTGCAGCTCAGTTTTTTTTACTTTTTTGGACATTATTCTGCTTTATGGTTTGGTTTCAATCGCACTTCGCACAAAATAATCTTGAGAGGCTTGGTCGTGGGATAATTTACAGAAAGATCTTGGCATCATGTGATAAGTTTAAGAAAATAGTAAAGTTTGGATGCTTTTCTTGAGCGATGCAAATGTGTTTTTTCGAGTTTTGTGTGGATTGTTTCGGCTGGTTCCTCGGCCCGGTTTCTCTTGAAAAAAGAGATTCTGAATGTCAATGGGATCTCCTAGTTAAATAAAGGTAAAATAAAAAGTAAAAACACATCGTTACTTGTACTTTTAGTAGATTTTAGTACTGGGACAACACTAATAGTTTTTGTAAAAGTTCAAATTTGACATGTTTGATCGTCTGCTTCTCTTCTCTCACACCTCAGTTGCCACATACACCATTTATGAATACTGTGGTTCCAATGGCAATAAAAACAACACAAATTAGGGCCATTTTTGAGCATTTTTATGTGGATTTTACTGTCTGACTTTCCTACCACACCTTTTATGTCGCCCCACTGGCAACCACAGTACTGTCTGGGACTAAGTTTACAAGCAGTAAATGCTAATGAAGCTTTGAGAAGTTTATCCTTGGCTCAGCTTTTTATTTCTTATCAAATCCACTGAGAACTACAAAATATGAATATTTATTTTGAATATTTGGTTTAATAATATGACTTAAAGCAGACCTATTATGCAAAATCGACTTTTTACAGCTTTTAACCGAACAGGGGTCTCAAACCAAGCCAATTGCGGGCCGCGAGACGATATTTTGAGGCCTGCAGGACAGTATGAAAGTGTAATGTTAGTGTGCCATTACGATGTTGCGTGTAGAAGGTAAACCCCAAACACACAAGTCACTCGCGCTGTGTATTCCCGTCACAAAAGATTCAACAAATAACGATGTATATCCATAAAATCCACAAGAATTGGCGTTTTTCCTAATGTATGTTGAAAACAGCGATGACTTTTGAGAAGATTTTAACAGCTTTTTTTGTGGAGTACCTGATGAATGACCCAGCCTCGCCCAGAGTCTGCCTCCTGCGGCCCTCAACTAATTTGAGTTTGAGACTCCTGATTTAGAGTGATTCGTGCATGTTTGAGTAGTCTTTCTCGTATTCAAGACGTCATTGCTCCGATCTAGCCTCGTTTTCACCTCCACCGGCACATGTCTCTGGTCTGTGCTTACTTTGTTCTACAGCAGAGGTGCTCAAACTTTTTTTTTATCGAGGGCCACATCTCGAAACATATTAAAAGCGGAGGGCCATAGACGGTGATCAGTGCAGTGTGGTGCTTTATACACAGCTTTGACAGAGCCGCTGTGTATTAATAAGGCTTGAAACACTTTCATGTATCATTTATTTATTTCTGTATCACACTGCAATATGACGTTTGAGGATATAGTTGTAGAAATAGTTTAATTTGCTGTTAAAAGTACTGATTATGATCAATTGGGCCTTTTCAGCAGGAGGTCTGAGGGCCAATAAAAACTGGTCTGAGGGCTGCATTTAGCCCCCGGGCCGTAGTTTTATTTTCTTAATCTGTGATACATGTGGGATTCAGTAGCAGCGTATAGTCGTTTTAGGTTGACAGCTGCGCAGCTCTTTTTATGATATTTATACCAGCTTCCATTGGGCACCGTAGTTTTCTAACGTGGAAGTCAGCTGACAAAGGCGTGTGGGCTGAGCATTGAACAGAATCTTACAGCTAATCTTACAGGAGGTTTGAATAGGGCCTGGGAGAGATCGCTAAGTTACTCAAACATGCATGGATGACATCTAAAACCACTTCAGGCATGTTTTGATGAGAGACAATGTTATAACAAGCTCCAAAAACATTGATTTTGCATAAAACAGTATAATGGTCACTTTTTATATATAGCGCTTTTCCACCTTCAAGTCACTCAAAGCGCTTTACATCAAGGAACGACTCACACATTCACCAGTGCTAAGGGCTGGAATTGCACCGCCAACCTGCAAATCAGTAGATCTAACCCCTCAACCAATGATGTTTATGTAGAGAGCGGGATTTGAACCAACAACCTTTGGATCAGTGGACAAACACTCAACCAACTGAGCTGCTCTCGCCCCGTAACAACCGCATGAGCCGCAATTGTCATAGATTATAACTATATGTCAGACAATATTCTTATTTTCTTCTTTAAACAGCTCCCTTTGGACCCGTTCTCGCAGATATGTGGAAAACACTTGTTGTATTGGCAGCCATTTTGGATTCATGTTGAATTTGATCATGGTTTTGTCGTCCAGGGTCATAAAATCGAGGAGCATGAAGAACGAGGGAGGTGATCTTTGAGGAATGACGAACAGCGCTACCTGATGATGTGCTTTTAAAAACACAGCTGCGCTTTATGAAGTCTGAGGTATAAAAGTAAATGGGTTAATTGCGCCGCGCGGCACCTTCTCTCGTTTTATAGGTGCGCTGTGGTATATGTGCGGAAAGTGTGATTGAGCAAAGAAAAGCTGACTTCACAAACTGGTTTCATGAGGAGAACTTGTGGTTTTTACAACATCAGCTGCTTTTATGGAGATGTTTCGGAGAGCAGGGCACAGGTTAGGTAAGGACAGAGGAGGATTATTTATGTGTGGTGGGATATAGTGTAATTTATAAGTGGGAAGCCTAAACCAACAGCTTTAAATAAGAACTATATACCTTAAAGCATGGGATATCTCATTTTCTTATGCTTGAACTAGATCCTCGCTTGGTTTTTCAGTCTTTTTTGTGTTAATATTCACATGCACGGCTTTAGAACAGCTGACGAACCTTAAAACAGGGTCGAACCTTAAAATTCAGCCAATCAGAGTCCTCGAATATCTGCTTCCTGCTTTGCTTATATGTCCCAGTTGGACATATAAATCGATGTAATACGACTATTTACTGGTTGTAGTCGTGCCAGAAAGTCTCATAATGTTTGAAGTTTTATTCAGACAAAGCTGTTCTGTAGTTATTTGAGAAGTGTATGACAGCTGCATAACGCTTTTGTCTTATTTTATTTTTGTTTAAAGGAAATAACGGCTGTTTTCGCTCTCTGCACTGGTATTGGTTAATATCAGCTATCTGCAGATACTTAAAGCCACAGTGTCCTACTCATGGCTCTCACTTCTGGGTTTACAAAAGATCAAATACTTTATTATTAGATGCAGACGGCTCGCAGTGTTCTCATGTTGTGTCGTGCTCTCTGGTTGTACACTCTGTGGGTAAATACACAAATAAAGCAGAGTGTAGCTTTAAATATGTCTGATGTTTGCTTTCATTATTGGTGTTGATGAAGAAGCCCCTGTTTTAGCGAGTCAGTTCTCAAAGAAGTGAAAACTATGATAAAGTAGCAAAGGCTTGTGAAAATCCAGATTACTGTATTTTCCGGACTATAAATCGCATTTTTTTCATAGTTTTGCCAAAGGTGCGACTTATACTCAGATCTGATTTATATGTGAAATACTGTATAGGTTTTTTTCTTCCTTATTATGCATTTTTTGGCTGGTGTGACTTATACTTCTGTGTGACTTATATTTCACATGTAAATCGCATCTGAGTATAAGTCGCACCAGCCAAAAAATGCATAATAAGGAAGAAAAAAACATATATTTCACATATAAATTGCGTCTAAGTATAAGTCGCACAGAAGTACAAGTCACACCAGCCAAAAAATGCATAATAATGAAGAAAAAAAAACATATTTCACATATAAATTCCATCTGAGTATGTTTTTTTTTCTTCATTATTATGCATTTTTTGGCTGGTGTGACTTGTACTCAGATGTGATTTATATGTGAAATATAAGTTGGACTGGAGTATAAGTCGCACCAGCCAAAAAATGCATAATAATGAAGAAAAAAACATATATTTCACATATAAATTGCATCTGAGTATAAGTTACACAAAAGCATAAGTCGCGCTGGCCAAAAAATGCATAATAATGAAGAAAAAATAATATATTTCACATATAAATCTCATCTGAGTATGTTTTTTTTTCCTTCCTTATCAGGCATTTTTTGGCTGGTGTGACTTATATTCCAGCCAAACTTATATTTCACATATAAGTCACATCTGAGTACAAGTCACACTAGCCAAAAAATGCACAATAATAAAGAAAAAAAAATGTATTTCACATATAAATTGCATCTGAGTATAAGTTACACAAAAGCATAAGTCGCGCCGGCCAACAAATGCATAATAATGAAGAAAAAAAAAACATATTTCACATATAAATTGCATCTGAGTATGTTTTTTTCCTTCATTATTATGCATTTTTTGGCTGGTGCGACTTATACTCCGTAAAATATGGTAATACTGGAATTAATTTGTAATCTGCTCATTAAGAAGACCCCAGCTTTATTTACAAACACTTAACTAGTTTATTGGTTTGTTTTTTTAAATCAAACTTTATCTAAAATGTAGGTTTGCTTTACGTTTCTCATTCCAGCCAAGCTCTTTTAAATATAGTCCACGATTGGAAACATAAATTCTGTCCTTCCTGGGGAGTAGTAGACGTGGGTTTACTCGCTGCTCTGTGGAGGTCTGTTGTTGTTATTATAATAGTCCATATGTTTTTACTGCGCCCTCTTCCTCTTGTGCCTGTTTTTCACATGGTTTAATTTGGCTGCCAGCAGGCCCCCGGTCGGGTCAAAGGTCATGTGATTACTGTAACTGCCCTCATTGTGAGCGTTGTGTCCAGAGATGTGTCCAGAACCTACGGCATCATTCGAGCTCTAGTCGTTTTCTGTAATCTGTTATAATTATGCAAGTAGACGAGTCGGTTTGTTGAAAATAACCTGATTTAAATTTTTTTAAAATCATTTTCCATAAACACTTTTGATGGGCTATAGCGGATAAAAATTGTAATACAAAATAAAATGAAATAAAATAAATAAATGAATACATACGTAAATAAAAATATAAAAATACATACATAAAATATTGAAATAAATATATATAAAAATAAATACATACAAATATTAAAATACATACATAAAAATATTAAAATACATACATAAAAATATTAAAATACATACATAAAATATTAAAATAAATACATAAAAATATTAAAATTAATATATAAAAACAAATACATAAAAATATTAAAATACATACATAAAATATTAAAATAAATACATAAAAATATAAAAAATACATACACAAAAATATTAAAGTAATACATAAAAATATTAAAATACATACATAAAAATATTTAAATAAATACATAAAAATATTAAAATACATACACAAAAATATTAAAGTAATACATAAAAATATTAAAATACATACATAAAAATATTTAAATAAATACATAAAAATATTAAAATAAAATAATGAAAAATAAAAATAAATATAATAAAGGGTATAAATACATAACCTCTTACATCTTCCAGACAGTCGGAATAAAGATGAAATTGTATTCTTTAGAAAATCTCAAAAGTATTCTCAAAAACTACCACTTAAGCATATCATTGGTTTACAAATACTGACATTTTAAATACATTTACATATCTGTTATCTGTTATAAAACGGCATGAAACAAAGCATAAATTTTGATCACTTAATTGTGAGAAAATGTTTTAGTGCCCATCGTCTTCAGAATGAGGAAACGTTAGGACTGTTGCCATAGCCATTAACAATTCAAAACAAAATATTGTATCTTTTTAAAAGGCCAATCATGCTCAAAATGGCACCATGTAACATTTTTATTTCACTATTGCCTCGGTAATATTTCCATGGTAATATCTTTTCCGTGCAGAATCACACTCGGGTGTAATGTGAGGTTATCTAAGCAGGAAACTGTTGTGCTGAGGTAAATATCTCATGTCCTCTGGGTAAAACAAATGTCAAAGTGGCTCAGAATGTGCCTGTAAAAGTTAATGTTGAACTGCACATTTCCATCCCCTCCTCCACTGCCTCCGGTCTGAAGCTGTCAGACTCAGATGGAAGACTTTGAAATAATCAGCAAAAAGGAATCTGACTTCAGTAAGAGCTTGAGTAAGATTTAGACAAGGCAAGACACGTTTATTTGTGTAACGTCAGTCATTCAAAGAGCTTTACAGAATAAGAAAGACAGTGAGATCATATATAAACAAATCAAAACATAAATAATCGTCATAAGAACAGTTTTGAACCTGGATTTAAACACTGTCTGTCTCACATCTTCATCTCCAGGTTTCAGTTGCAGAAAACTGATGATTCCTCCTGTTTAGTCCTGACTCTGGGACCAGCAGGAGGCCGGTCCCTGAAGTCCTCAGAGTGTGAGATGGTTCATGTGGCTCTAACATGTGGGAGATGTTCTTTGGTGCTGGTTCATGGGAGAGACTTGTTCACACTGAGCTGCTTTAAAGTCTCTGAGCCACAGGAGCCAGAGACACAGGACACATGTGTGAAGTACTTCCTGGTTCTAGTCAGGACCCGAGCAGCAGTGTTCTATCTGGATGTACTGTTCTGTCTTAAGGTTTGGAGAGAGAACAGTGAGCAGGACGTTACAGTCGTCTGACCTACTGGAGACAAACACATGGACAAGTCTCTGGTTTTGACAGTAAACCTTTGATTTTTGCAATGTTTTAGATCAGGGCTCCCAAACTACGGCCCGCCTCCACATTTGGTCAGGCCCCCTGAACATTCCAGAGAGCATTTTGATTTTTTTTTTTTCTTCATATATGTGTGTATTTGTATTTGATAGTAGAGTTGGACTTAGTTATGAACTATTTTCATTATTAAACTATTAGTAACTATTTCATAAACACATATAACATGACATTCTGTTCCACCCTCTGCGGTCTGTGTATCTGGCACCCCCAGAAAACAAAATCCTAAACCCGCCCCTCTCAACGAGAACGGAATCATGGAGAAAAGGTTAAGTAAGAGAAAAATAGATTCAGAATGCAGGACATTTAACCTGAAGTGGACAAACGATTATTGATTGATTAGAACCAGGGAGGGTCATTTGGTTATTATTTATTTCATTAATAGTGTTATTATTTATTTCCTGACTTTTGTTCTGTGAAGAATCCAGAAAGGGTTATTTGATTGTGTGGCTTTCTGGAAACAACAATACATTTTCTGTTTAGGCTCCTGCAATCGTCACATTTTTTCTGTTACAAACTGACCCCGGCCCCCCCCATGAGAGAAAAGTTATGTGGCCCTCACTGGAAAAAGTTTGGGGACCCCTGGTTTAGATGATAAAAAGCTGCAAATGTTGAAGTTTTGGATGTGGCTGTTAAAGTTCAAGTCTGAGTCCATTATTACCCCAAGATTTTTAGCTGGATTTGAAGGTTTTAGAGAGAGAGAGACTGGAGGTGACTGCTGGAACTTTCTCTATGTTCCACACACTGATCTCCGTGTGTTGCTGTGCCTCGAATGTTCCACAAAATGGCATTAAACGCATCAGTCTCCATGAAGACAATAGGTGACGCCATCAGGCCAAGTTACAAGTCAGATCTGTGGAGAGGCGACCCAGCTCACAGTAAGAATGCACGTTTTCTTAGGTATTTTTGAGCAATAGAAACACTTAAGCCAAACTGTAGTATTTCTTTTGTAACTAAACTGTGTTGAAACAGTCCGACACACCGTAAAACATCTACAAAATGTTCTTTTACATCAGCAAGTACATCCAACCTCGTCAAAACGTCTGAAACCCAGATTAACATGATGAATTCCAGTCTTATTAACTAAAGCTAGATGTTCGTTTTTTTGCGCCGAAGCAGAAACTGGGGGCGGACGGAGGTGTGTCTCTGAAAATAGCGACAGAAGAAACCACAAAGGAACTCCTGCCTGGACTTGTAGCAGGTGTCATATTAGTGCAACAGATTTCTCTAAATGTTTCGGAGAACGCAGAGTGTGAGCCGTGGGATTTGGAGAATTAGAGGCGCGGCTTCAGTCGAGCTCACACAGAAAAATACACCCACAGTCGCTGTCTGAGCAGGACGACACATGTTGTTGATAAAACTGAAATTTACTCCCACTTTGCTGTTCTTTTTAGTCGTCCGTCGACATGTGACGGGACGGGACACGGAGGCTGTAATTAGCGGGAAGTTTACTCAAGTTTTAAGCAAATAATTCAAATCCACCTGCTTAGGCCTCATTTATTATAGGTAAAGTAGACGATAAAAACCGAAAAGTAGACATAGCCCCCCAAAAATATTCAAAATGTACAATATAGTTAAAAAAATTAGCATAGTTCAGCACTTCTGTAGCCAGTTTGTGTTTATAATGAGTCATAATGTCCATAATCTCACCACAGAACAGAAAAAAACGAAGAAAAAGTTCCCAGCGTAAATACTGACCCCAAAAAGTACAGTTCCATGTGTCATATTTGTGTTTGACGTGACGAGCCTGCACCTGCTCGTCTCCGTGGAGATGTCACTGACTAAAATGTTCCACAGTCGATGTTTGTTTGGCTCTAAAACTGATCCATCTCGCATTTCTTCAACTACAAAAGTAAAACATTCTCTGGAGGCGCCTCCCCACAGAGCTTACCCGTACCTCATACCTCAGCCAGCGTGTCTGAAATAACCTAAAAGTGAGAGTACTAAAAGTGAAGATAGTACTATTAATGATACTAATACTACTACTACTACTACTACTACTACTACTACTGCTATTAATGACACTACTACTACTACAATGACACTACTACTACTACTACTATTAATGATACTACTACTACTACTACTGCTATTAATGACACTTCTACTACTACTAGTACTATTAATGATGATACTACTACTACTACTATTAATGACACTACTACTACTACTACTACTACTACTACTGCTATTAATGACACTACTACTACTACTACTACTAGTACTATTAATGATACTACTACTAGTACTATTAATGATACTACTACTAGTACTACTACTACTACTACTACTACTACTACTACTACTACTGCTATTAATGACACTACTACTACTACTACTATTAATGATACTACTACTACTACTACTGCTATTAATGACACTTCTACTACTACTAGTACTATTAATGATGATACTACTACTACTACTATTAATGACACTACTACTACTACTACTACTACTACTACTGCTATTAATGACACTACTACTACTACTACTACTAGTACTATTAATGATACTACTACTAGTACTATTAATGATACTACTACTAGTACTACTACTACTACTACTACTACTACTACTACTACTACTACTATTAATGATACTACTACTACTACTGCTATTAATGACACTTCTACTACTACTACTGCTATTAATGACACTTCTACTACTACTAGTACTATTAATGATGATACTACTACTACTACTATTAATGACACTACTACTACTACTACTACTACTACTACTACTACTACTAATGACACTACTACTACTAGTACTATCAATGATGATGCTACTACTACTATTAATGACACTACTACTACTACTACTACTACTAGTACTATTAATGATACTACTACTAGTACTATTAATGATACTACTACTAGTACTATTAATGATACTACCACTACTACTATTAATGACACTACTACTACAACTAGTACTATTAATGCTGATACTACTACTACTATTAATGACACTACTACTAGTAGTACTATTAATGATGATACTACTACTACTATTAATAACACTACTACTTCTACTACTACTACTAGTACTATTAATGATGATACTACTACTACTACTACTACTACTACTACTAGTACTATTAATGATGATGATACTACTACTACTACTATTATTAATGATACTACTACTACTACTACTACTATTACTACTATTAATGATGATACTACTACTACTACTATTAATGATGATACTACTACTACTACTATTAATGATGATACTACTACTACTACTACTATTAAAGATACTTCTACTACTATAATAGATAGATACTGTACAACTCGTGGTCGCTCTCTTGTGTTTCGTCTGTTCTATGTTGAAAAGATGAATGTGTATTAAGACGGGGACACACTCCTGAGAAGAGTGTACATGTATTTGCACATGTAGTAGCAGAGCAGTAGAGTACCTCGAGTACTTGGAGGGTTCGTTCTTCTTAAAGTGACAGGACGTAGTTAGAAGTCCACCTGATAATGTCAGAGCAGCTGAGTCCAGGAGGGGCGATACCGTCTTTGAAACAGGAGAAAGTCCTTTTCTTTATCTGCTCACAGAGTCGCTTCTGTCCTGCAGCGAGCGTGTACCTGTCGACCCGTTTTTACCACATGTGAGGACTACGATCTGTAAAACGCTCAAAAATCAGGTCCCCACAACGGAAATACTATTATTACAGGTTTACGTCATGATTTAAAGTTCAGATCTGGGTTAAAAAAAGGTTAAAGTTCAGGTTTAAGTTGAGTTTAAGGTGAGGGTCATGGTCCAGGAAATGAATGTAAGTCAATGTAAAGTCCCCAAAAAGCTCGGAGAATCAGCTTTTGTGTGTGTGTGTGTGTGCTGCGGGAGAGACGGAGCGCGCACTTCCTTTTGGAAAAAAAAAAAAAGACAGGTTTCGGATGTAGCAAATTGACGCCAGTGACTTCATGCACCTACAGGGGACCAGACTAAAACGCTCCTCAGTGTTATTTAAGTACTTCTTGTAACTGTAACTGGAAAATGCTCCACGATAATGTTGGTTTTCGAGGTTTTATGTTGTAAAATCACTAAGCTTCCTTTTTAATTTACGTTCTAATGGGACACAGAGGTGGGATTATACTGCGTTTTTGTCTTCCCACTCCTTTTCCAGCTTAAATAACTAAAATATGTGAAATGTGCATTACGTGTACATGTATACTGACTATTTGTGCTCATTAATCTGCTCGAAATAAGTGAAATTAAGTCTTTGCTGAGTGTTAGCTTAAGAAAATCTGTTTATTTTTTAGCATGTTACTTCAAATTTGGTTAATACGACTGACCCACCTGCACTGTTCTACGTATTTGTCCAGAAAAACTTCATCATGATCAAAAACTTTATTAAGGACTTAAACCAAATGTACATACTGTCTGTAGTAGGTCGTAAATGGAAGAAAAAAAATCAGACCAAGTTCTGTCGTTGTGTCCTTAGGCAAGACACTTCGCCCACATTGCCCAGTGTGAAAGTGGTGTGTGCGTGAATGTTGGTGGTGGTCGCAGGGGCCGATGGTGCAGACTGGCAGCCTCACTTCTGTCAGTCTGCCCCAGGGCAGCTGTGGCTACTGTAGTAGTTTATCATCACCGAGTGTGGAGTGAATGAATAAGGACGATAGTGTAGAGCTTTGAGATTCTTCTTCTTCTCCTTCTCCTCCTTCTCCTCCTCCTTCTTCATCTTCTCCTTCTCCTCCTCCTTCTTCTTCTTCTTCTCCTCCTCCTTCTTCTTCTTCTCCTCCTCCTCCTCCTTCTTCTTCTACTTCTTCTTCTACTTCTCCTTCTTCTCCTCTTTCTTCTTCTCCTTCTTCTTCTTCTTCTTCTTCTTCTCCTTCTTCTTCTTCTTCTCCTTCATCTTCTTCTCCTCCTTCTTCTCCTTCTCCTTCTTCTCCTTCTTCTCCTTCTCCTCCTTCTCCTCCTTCTTCTCCTTCTCCTCCTCCTCGTCTTTCTGAGTTTCATTTGACTGTAGCTGAACACTATGGGTGACGTCACACTCCTTTACTCCACTTCTTCTCCACTTCTTTTAGTCTTTGGTTTCTCCCAAAGAAACATTGTCCATTGGATTTAATTCTCAACCATCTTTAATTCTTCTTTTTTGCTTCTTGGCAGTTTATCATTTATGAGCGTAGACTTTTAACCTCCTGTACATAAAGCCACATGATTTACCACACTAACACTATAAAATCTGACTCAGACTTTATTAGCTCTGTGGAACTAGCTGCTCTTAAATGTCGTTATAACCCGGGTTCTTCTTTGTGCACGACTTTAACTCAAATTCCTGGTTCAGAATCTGTGAACTTGTGGAATAATGGCGCTGACCGAATCCTTGGCAACTACTGTGGGAAGTCCAGCAGGTCAGAAGGTGATGGAGAAATGAACAAAGACGTGTTTATATCAAGTCAAAACGGCACATTTTTACACATAAAGTTTAAAGGATGTGATGAGGTCATACTGGGACAGAGGTCAAAGGTCAGAGCTGGATTTGATGGACGTGTTCTGAGCGTTTCTCTTATTTTTGCTTCTGAGATTGAGTTAAAATGGTGCAGTTGTATTAGATTTTATAAAGAGATGTAACTAGTTCCCTGGCATCTTGATTCTGAGGTTATTGTTAAACTAGTGCAGATTTTAAGATGCTAAATCCAAGTTGTTTTGTTGTGAATGAGATCCGGGCCACATAGAGATACTTACCGTATTTTCCGGACGACAGAAGCACCTGATTAAAAGCCACATGCTTTAATTTTAGAAAAAAAACTTGTACAAGCCGCACCGGATTTGAAGCCGCAGGTATCCCACGTAGTAATATGAAAAATTAGCTCAAAAATGTTCATTTGCGAAGGACTAGTGCAGTTTTACATGCTTTTTTACAGTGTATGCAGGCGCTTGTTCTGTGTCTTGATTGGCTAAAGGAGGTGCCGTGTTCTGTGTCCTGATTGGCTAAAGGAGGTGCGTGTTCTGCGTCCTGATTGGCTAAAGGAGGTGCCGTGGTCTGCGTCCTGATTGGCTAAAGGAGGTGCGTGTTCTGCGTCCTGATTGGCTAAAGGAGGTGCCGTGTTCTGCGTCCTGATTGGCTAAAAGAGGTGCCGTGTTCTGCGTCCTGATTGGCTAAAGGAGGTGCGTGGTCTGCGTCCTGATTGGCTAAAGGAGGTGCGTGTTCTGCGTCCTGATTGGCTAAAGGAGGTGCGTGTTCTGTGTCCTGATTGGCTAAAGGAGGTGCCGTGTTCTGTGTCCTGATTGGCTAAAGGAGGTGCCGTGGTCTGCGTCCTGATTGGCTAAAGGAGGTGCGTGTTCTGCGTCCTGATTGGCTAAAGGAGGTGCGTGTTCTGCGTCCTGATTGGCTAAAGGAGGTGCGTGTTCTGCGTCCTGATTGGCTAAAGGAGGTGCGTGTCTCCTGTACAGGACAGAATGCTTCAGCCAAATTTACCAAAATATTTGATGCTGCAGCGTGACTCTGAAACAATCTCGTTGGACCTTTGTATTTGAGACAAACGCCTCTGAAGTTTCTGTTGTCTATGAATGTGGCATCTGACCATTGACATAAAGTTTTTGATGTTCGATCTCGAGCTCTATTGTGCAACCATTTTTTTTGTTTCGTTACTTACATTTCGCCACTATAACTTTACTTATCTACTACTTTTTTGTACAGATGTAAGAGGGACTAAAGTGTGACTGGAACTACACCTAAACCTGGACTAAACCAGACCCAAGGATGTGCTCTTGTACATTTAACCAGATATGCATTTCTCTGCCTTTTTATTTTAGCCTTATTATGTAAGAATAACTCCGAGAAACACACAATGAAGGATGAATGAATTAGTGAAAAGGCTGAAGTGAATAATTGAACAGAGTGAGACCTGAGCTGAGGTGTTTCCTGTGCTGGTGCAGCGCTCTTTTGTCGCTCTTTTTCAGTCCCCTGTGATATTACTGTGTACTTTTCTTTTTTCCTTGTAAGCAGCCACATTTTTTTTTTGACACAGACGGGCCCTGTGTGTCTCTGATTGGCTGATCCACCTGTCAATCACACCCATCTGAACTCGACAGTGACCAGATTCACATCTTTGTCATGTATTGGAGAAGTGTGTACAGTTGTCCCTCCATATATATCACGGTTCACCTTTCGTGGTCTCGCTGTTTCGCTGATTTTTTTTTGCGCAATTTTGCATGTTTTTTTTTTTTTTTTTGCAGCGTATGAACGTGCATTGTGTTCTGCGTCCTGATTGGCTAAAAGACTGTAGACCATTGTGTTCTGTGTCCTGATTGGCTGAGGGACTGTAGACCATTGTGTTCTGCGTCCTGATTGGCTGAGGGACTGTAGACCATTGTCCATCAGTCTCCTCCGTGTCTCCTGTACAGTACAGAATGTGTCAGACAAATTTACATAAATGCTGGATCGCAGTGTGACTCTGAAGTGCTGTATGTTTGTAAGTTTGAAGTTTGAGAGTGTTTAAACAAGAGAGAAAAGTGTATAAAGTGTGTGGTGAGGGGTTTTACATCCGCAAAACATATAGAGTAACTGTAAAAAATAAAGCTGACTACTGGATTTTGCCTGTTGCAAGTTATTTTTAGAAAGTAACCCCCACGATAAACTAGGAACCACTGTACTTTGGATCCCAGGCAGTTGCTTTGGTATTGGCTGGTATTGAGTATTGACAGATGAGTATTGATATCAGGACTGAAAACTGTAGGTAAGTTCATGTCTAAAGTCTAAAATTGGACAGTCAAGGTTTTCCAACGCAACAAGACAACCCGACTGCGAAATCAACATCAAAGTGGGTTTATTTGTGTTATTTTAAGCCAGATTTATGTCAGTTCCACACATACATCATCCATCATTTCACATTAATAAAAACAATACAGGCTAAAACACGCCTGCGTCTCGGATTCCTTGGGAAGCTAAGTGTCTGGCAGCTTTGACAATCTCTCAATTTCAGTAGATCAATAAGATTATGATGGTGGTAGAGTTACGTAGTATTTCTTTAATCTGCCAAACAATGTTGTAAGGATTTTCAAGCACAGACTCCGCACCCAAATAGTCGGACATATTTCACATTAATGCGCTAATTACCGTGCGGTCGTTTTGATGTTATCAGAGTCATTTTAGTGTTGATTTTAATTACGTCATGGGACTTATTTGTCTGTGGAGGTTTAATATAGTATGCATCTTTTTGTCAGTGCCATTTTCCATACTATATAATGAAAAGGAAAAGCATAATTGTGCGGAAAGTTTTCTAATTTCACTTTTTATACTAGGACTGTTCCAAAAAGAGCTGAATAGCGATCTAAACTTTGGTCGATCTTGATGTTAAGGCAGGTGTATTTTAATCGACGGGTGTGTGGTGTTGAAGAGGAGTCACCGCTCCGAGTCCAGGCTGCAGGACTTTCTTTATGCATCCTCACATCTCCTCGCGGTTCAGAACTTTCGACTTAAACCTGCACAATTTGGTTAAAAGGCTAGCGTCTCCTCTAGAGTCTCTGCCTCTGTGTGCGCTGTGCCGTCTCTCCCACTCGCTCCTCACTTTTTCTCCTCTCTTTCTCTTCTCTTGTGCTCATTATAATCCAAGTTACACAAAATAAACAACTATTTAATCACGATTTATGAGTGAAACTTAAGACTTCGTTTAGCGCATTTAGACATCCCACATGTTTCTGTCGATAGCGGTACTGTACATATCATCAATCCAAACTTTAAATGTGCAGTTCTCCAGAATTATTGGTCCCATCAGCATAAAACAAAATTGCAACTGTGTGATCTTTATGCCTGAAGTCTACTCGCCCATGTTTTCAAAAAGATCGACTCAAAAATCAAGAACGATCGATATGGGGAAAGCAGTTCGCCCAGGCCTATTTCACTTATTTTAAAAAAAAAAAGTGTACAGCCCCACAGTGCAACATTTTAACCAAAAATAGACTAAAATAAAGCGTGTTTTGATGTTGCTATTTCTCCAGAAAGTTAAAGTGTTGCTCAACATTAGAGATAAGACTGAAGATATGTTACTGATAAACTAATACAAGAATGCATCTGAAAGCAGGTTTATAAAGGTCTAAACTACAGAGTCAGTAGGTTTTATTCATAGCACCAAAGAGAAAATATGACCAGAGTTTTTGAGCCTCTCTGGTTTATCTTTTGCAACTATTGAAATTGCAGTTTAAATCAGATTGAAGTAATGTTACCCCCCTATTTGTGTTTCCTTAAGACACAGTAAAGTTCCACAGTGGTTTGAAGATGTAAATATACAAAGAGAAAGAATGTTCGGCATCCTGATTGGCTGAGGGACTGTAGACCATTGTGTTCTGCGTCCTGATTGGCTAAAAGACTGTAGACCATTGTCCATCAGTCTCCTCCATGTCTCCTGTACAGTACAGAATGTGTCACACAAATTTACATAAATGTTGGATCGCAGAGTGACTCTTAAGTGCTGTATATTTGCGAGTTTTCTCCCCGACAAAACCCACAATGTCGATGAAACGTTCTGCACCGTCAAAGGAAGGTTTGAACTTTGAGAGAGTTTAAACGAGAGAGAAATGTGAGAAAATGTTAATGCCTGTGTGAGAAAAGTGTATAAAGTGTGTGGTGAGGGGTTTACAGCCTTAAAACATATAGAATTGTAAAAAATGAAGCTGATTAGTTTGCGGATTTCGCCTAGTGCGGGTTATTTTTAGAGCATAACCCCTGCGATAAACGGCGGACCTCCGTATCATATATATAGTGTCAAAATGATAGTAAACACACGTGGATTCAGTAGTCAGATCAGTTGCAATCCGCTCCTATAAGTACCATATATTTAGCCCTAACATCACTTTTCCACTCTACACTCAAGAGCCTCCCCTGAAGTGTTTGTTGGCAGAGCGAAGTGTGCTCCGGCTGTAGACTTCCCAGCTGGGTGAAAGATCCAAACCTGGCAACTTTCCAATTACAACCCATTACTATTTGGCCCCACTCCACTCACAAGGCACCTTTCCTTCACTGGCATATTCACTGGTTGCCACTTTCCTCAGCTTGTGTGGCGTATAGGAGAGCATAGGTCTTTCTTTATGCCTGGGGTTGGCTGAGGGGAAGGAGGGCACCCCAATGGCCAACTTAAACAAACCACAAGCCACTGGCATGACGGGGCGAGTGGGTCTGAGCGTGTCTGCGTTTAGCTCCACGTCCGGTCGTCCCGCCTCATGCCCAAAATAACCCCCTGCTAAGAATATGTAATCCTGGTTAACGCGGCAACGAGACTCTGGACTTTGTCGCTGCTTAACACGTTTGAGAGAAGAGGTTGGCGGACTGATAGGTGAACTTCTATCTTTGGAAACTGGCGCTAAAAATAGTAAAAGTTTTGTTTTTTTGAGGGAGTGGGACGGGTATATATAGAGTTTGTGGGTACAGCCGCTATATATAAATGGTCATAGCTAACCTGCTAGCGTTCCAAATAGGAAGTGATCATGGGTACACTTCCGGCTTCATTGACTCTGGCTCCAGTTCGCTTTACATTGGAAAACTGTCCCCCCTCTCCTTAAAACTGCTGCTGTCAGACTCGTCATTTTGGTCTTAAAATGTTCATATTAACCTACTCTTCATGATCCTGGTGTTATTATTTCACTATTGCGTCCCTCAATCAAGATATGAACATTAATAGCAGACAAATCAGGCGCCTTCTTTCCCAGAGGTCGCTCCTGTTAGCGTTAGCCACAGGTTTGATGGACACTCCCTGCTAAAGTGTTGCAGGGCGTTACTTTCAACAGCCTCGCTCCTGATTGGCTCTTTGGTTGCTATGATACTCGCAGCCACAATTACTAATATGCAACTCGGCTCCAAATTCGCTGCTATAACCGCTCTAGCCTCGATGAGCTTCATTTGACTGGAGCCGAACACTACGTCACACTCACTTAGTCCAATTCTTTATACAGTCTGTGGATGGGAGGATGAGCTTTTGCTTTTGTTTTAATAAAACAGAAAAAGTTATATCGCCTTGAAGATTCATAGTTTTGGTGAAGAACAGTAGTGGAGATGTTCAGTTTACTCTACCTGTCATGTATTCCACCATTGTGTCATTTAGCAAGACATTAAACCTTATTTTCCTTTAACACATGATGTCTTCTGAAGTGAATACAGTGTTTAGTATCTTGTCTTGTCTCTACTTTACTGAAATTTAAGCTGAACCAAGTGTCGAATGTAGATGTTTTTGGCAAAGGAACAATTTATTTCAGATTAAAAACGTTGCCATGACACTTTTTCTTGTCCTTGGGAGTAATATGAAAGTCTTGCTCAGGATGAGAAGTTGTTCCTGATTTATGAGCAGTCTGGAGACTTGTCGTGACGTTCGCATATTGGACGGTTTCTGGGTCAGGGGTCAAGACGGGACTAATCCCAGCATGAAACACGGGGGCTGCTTGAGTAGATGGAGACTGGGTTTTAGGGGTGGGGCTTATATTCCCATGTTGGACACCATGCTCATTGCCCTTTGGTGAACTTACAGGTGTTTTTGTTTGTATCGTAAGTCGAAAAACTTGCAAAAAGTGAGGTTTATTTACAGAGAAGCAACGTTTCATCTTCATCAAGCTATTCACCTCGTAAATTCCTCTGAAGCAAATGATCCCAAGCTTCGATCCAATCCTGCTTGAGGCTGTTCTCGACGTGACCTCAACAATTTACGACGCAATCTCTGTTGGTCAAGGTTAGAGCCCTGATAGTCATCCAATTGGTTCAAATTTACATGATGCCCTTGTCCTTCGCAACCAGTATTACTTAGGTTCAAGTTAACGCTGTGTTACGCAAAATTTACACTGGATCATTTGTCAAATAAAATAACAGAAACGATGTTACGATGGTGTCAGATGCTGTGTGTGGGGAAAATATCCTTGGTGCCTAAATATATCTCCTTGTTTAAGTGATAGCACACGGCACATCCGCTGTTCAGTTTTGTTTTTGTACAAATTGGATCAAATTAAAGCTATTACCATTTTAAAGGAGGACTATCGTTCATCTAAATATACAGCTAAATTTGGGCAGCTGTTTCTATGGTAAAACTGTATTCAAATTGAGGATGTCTTGTACTTGTTCGAGTTATCTGGTGATGTTCTGATAAAACTGACCTGTTTTATGTCGTTTGACTGTTGCTAGTGACAAAATATCGAGTGAATCTTTGATATAATGGTTGATACTGTGCACATTACAATTATAATATAGGGCTTAAAGCTTACACTTGGATATTTATATGACCGTTGTGTAATGTTACTACAGCGTGGCCCAAAAGTCACTGACAGTTGAAAAAAACACATAACTCTTTTGTTTCTTAATATTTTTATTTTATTTTTTCAGAGCATTTAGAACAACCCTTCCGACATTAATATGAGCAAATACAGCACCGAGGAACGAACCCTCATTGTACAGTGGTACTTTGAGTCACATGGGTCAAATTCACAAACCCAGTGGTGTTACTGTCTACATTTTAATACCAGAGATGCCCCAAGTGTAAACACCATTAAAGGAATAATACGTGTTTTCAAAGACAGGGGGCAGTATGTGATCTCCACAGACCTGACTAGTCCTGATTTCTTCCTGTGACTCTATCTTAAAGAAAAGGTGTTTGTGAATAAACCTCAGACAATAAACGACTTAAAACGTAACATCGAGGATCAAATAAGAGCCATAAGCCATTTTTACTTCGTTTAGTTTAAGTAGTGATAAGTTCAAGTGTAAGTGAACAATTATAACTGTATATATGGCCAAAAATCTGGGAAGGTTGAGTTTATCTACTGCTAAAATGTGGTGAGTATAACTTAATAGGAGGCTACTGAAGATTTAAAAGCGTCAGTGACTTTTGGGCAATACAATAAAATGTACAATAAAATACAATATATCGATTCCAAAAACGATGCAGATTTTTTCAATATTCCCAGATTGTTATTATTTCTACAAAAGTGAAAAGTTAATTTGAGACTCACATTTGTGGGTTGTGCTGTGGATTTTAAAAGCTAAACATTGGTATCGACAAATATGAGTTATCAACCACAGCAGCAAGCAGAATATTGAATATTGGCATCGGCTCAAAAAAAAAATCCATATCTGACCATCCGTATGATATATATTTTTTTCTTGTCTGAGTGTAACCACAAAACTGTAAATTTAATTGTTCTTATTGTGTTGAATCGTCCAGACCTGTTCCCACCCGCTGCCAGTGGACCATCACACTTTGGGCCTCTTAAAATAGGACTAATTAGATTTTCTATTCATCCCGGCTCTGTACAGTAAACAAATAACACATTAAAGTGGTAAATTGAGTGTAAATCTGCTTCCTATTTGTGGGTTGTTTTAGGTCACTGCACAGATAGACACGGTCGAAGAGCTCGTTTGATCTTTGATTTAAAGACACAGAACATATTTCTATCGCCATGTTGCCTTCTGTTCTTTTGAAGATGCTTTATTCTAACATGTTTAATCAGATTTTGATGCTCTGGGTCTCCTCTACCTTTGCTCTCAATCGACGTGCATCCCGCTAATGAAACTATCGCATGAGATTTGTGAAGTTGTAGTACATGTTTTGCATAATTCTTTTGTATATTTATGGAAAAATGGAGGATGTTGGCTTGTGGGCTGAGCTTTGGACAGAATTTCACTGCTAACCGTAAGGGGTCGGGCCCTGGAGAAATTGCAACATTACTCAAACCTGCATGAATAACATATGAAATCACCACAGGGCATGTTTTTGATGAGTTAACAACATTATAAGCTCCAGGTAGAAAGCTCCAAAAAGTCCATTTTGCATAATACCCCCTCTTTAAATAAAACGCATTGCCAGCACAGTACAGGCTTTGAAGCGCAATTCTTTGAAATCTGGAGTCTATTATACTGTAGTTTTTGGATATCGACCTGCAAATATCCAAATATAAGACTATTTACAGGTCGTAGTTGACCCAGAAAGTCTCATAATGTTTGAACTTTTATTTATACAAACCTGTTCCGTAGTTGCTTAGAGATAAATAAAACATAAGGATCAGTTCTGTCTTATTTTCTGTCTGTTTTAAGGAAATACATGGTATTTCAGTCTCTGTACTGGTATCGGTCGATATCGTTGGCAGATACCGTATTTTCCGGACTACAGAGCGCACCTGATGAAAAGCCCCATGCTTTAATAAAAATGAAAAAAAACTTGTACAAGCGAAAACGTATTTTAAGCCGCAGGTATCCCAGCTGCAGCGGTTAAAAAGTAGTAAAAAGTAGCGGCTTGAAGTCCAGAAAATACGGTACTTAAAGCTATAGTATCAGAATCCGTATCGAACCTGAAAAAGCTGGATCGGTGCTTCCCTAAACTGTGTATTCAGTCGTCTATAATAGCTTACATTTAGCTTACATTTAAATATCCAGTCCATTATGTTTATCTCTATCTCATTGCAGTACAGCGACCTCAAAAGCCTCATGACAAACCATCCAGTCATCTCCACTCATCCCCAGGGCCTGCTCCATCCCCAGTGACCCAGAGACAGGCACAGAAATCGGGTAAAGAGGGCAGTAAGGTGGGGGGTCGTAATGGAGGCTCCAACAAAAGAGTGCACAGGCTGAGTGCACAGGCAGTGATAGTACCAGGGCGGAGGACGCTGTGGGATGTGTGTGTGCTGTTGGTTGGAGTGTAATAAATGTGTGATGGAGGCTCGAGGGCGGTTTTTAGTGTCCCGCTGAGGACTGCCATAAAAAAGAGACGTTTATGGAACTAGTAGCTGTTTTTTTATTGTATTTCTTTATTCTGTGCTATAATGAAATGGTGCAGTCGTCCTTCCCACTCTCATAGAAAACTGCTAAATAGAAACTCTGGTCCTCGCATGTTTCATTTTCAGAGCTGCATTCTATTGGAAAAAACATATAATGGCTCTAAAATGTCAGGTTTTTAAAATGTTTTTTTTATTTTTAACTCAAAACTAGCTTCCTTTTTATCAGTTTGAACCTACTTTGGCACCGCAGACCTCGTTCCAAATAGGAAGTGAGCATGGGCGCGCTTCCAGCTCCATCGACTCTGGCTCCAGTTCACTCTCTATTGAAAAGCTGTCACCCCTCTCTAACTGCTGCTGTCAGGCTCATCATTTTGGTCTTAAAATGTTTGTATTAACCCGCAACATCAGGGGCGTCAAACTCATTTTCACAGAGGGCCACTTCAACAAAACGGCTGCTCTCAAAGGGCCAGATGTAACTAAGATAAATGTCACTAAATGTAATGTAAAATGAATGCAACTACTTTTTAATCTTGTTAATTTATCGTTGCCATTTATTACTTATTCAAGTTACAAACATTGCTTATGGATTTGCATAGATATAAAAAAAAATGTCTGTGTAACTGCATCTCCTGATAAACTGATATTTTAAGACAGTTGTACCTTTTAATTTACTTTGTCTCGGGCCACATAAGATGACATGGCGGGCCACATTTGGCTCACGGGCCTTGAGTTTGACTCATGTGCTCTACATGATCCTAGCGTTTTTATTTCGCTATTGAGTCCACAAATCAAAGTATGAGCCTTCTTTCCCTGAGGTGGCTCCTGCTAGCATTAGCAACAGGTTTAACTGACCGTGTTGCTAAGTGCTCACTCTGGATTGGCTCTTTCGTTGCTGTGATACTCGTGGTCATCTTCAAATTTGCCCCTAGCCTTGATGAGCTTCTGGTCCACTTCTTTATAAAGTCCATGTCACAAGAACCGACCTTTGTCTCTTCTCCTCGTATGTATGGACCTCATTGTCTTTAACGGTGATGTAACTTAACTTTGAGCGCGGCGCGGGGCATTTCAGTCCACACTCTCGCCAATTACAACTTAAATAGCCCCAACCTCTTTGTTGCTTGTGCCCTTTCTGTTCTTCTTCCTGTAATCTCTAGCAACAAGGAAACCCTCAGTTACAGCGAGAGTTAAACTTTATTTCGACTTTACGCTTGATGCAGATTCGAATATCCAATGATAATAAAACACTCTTCTATTTCAGACAATAGACTGTAATTTTCACCACAAAATACTGCAGTCGACCTTATCTACTGCGTTATCTTGCGTTTGACCTTTTGTAAATGTCAGGACATGCATGGGAATTCAACTCAAAATGGTTCTAGCGTAAATTCAGCCTGGAAGACCTAACTGCGTTCCCGTCTTCCTCACCATTTCTCCACCTCCTCCTGCGTCCCACCTCCTCCCCAGCGCCCCCCTTTCGCTTTCCATCATCTCATCGTCCTTTCGCTAACCTCAACCTCACCCCTGCTTCCTCCACTCCACCGTCCAGGCCCCGGGGGGAGGAAAACATCTCCTAAACATCGTCTAACCGACCACGCCCTTCATCACAATTGTCTGTCTCTCGATAACGCTTACTAGTACTTTTCTTTCCTTTTCTTTCTCTTTCTGTGTGAGTCTTTCCAGGTCGAAACGCCGTCGTCGAGCCTCCTGATAAACTCCTCCACCCAAGTCTCGATTCTGTTTCTATTTTAACCGCAGACCTGGTGAACAATGAGCTCACCCGACGTTGTTCAAAGCACATAGTTGAACCTTAATACGTCCGGACTTGTCTTGTAGCCTCTCCGAAGCGGGACAGAAGGTCGCCCTAGGGTGCTGCCGACGTCGGACACCTGCTCCCACAGGCGCACACCGCAGCGGGACCATGTGTCTTTCGCTCGGTCTCGTGGACAAATTAGCGGTAGAAATCTGCTCCGTGACTAATGTGGTGACAGAAGACGGGCTTAAGTGGGCGAGAGGATGTAGGAGCAGGCGGAGAGCTGGCTGTAATTAATGCAGTCAAACATCGAGTGGATAGATGGAGAGAGTACGTAGAAATGTCAAGTAATGCAGTGAAATAGATCGAGAATAAATATTAAAATACACTAGACACAAACGGATTCATATTGTGAAGTGGAGCTCCTCATATTGTGATGGAAGAAGTACTCGGTTTAGTTATGTATGTAAAAGTACTGTACAGATACCAGAGCAAAGTAAAAGTATCACATGAAAAAATCTACTTATTACTACTAAAGTATTAAAGTACCCGTTTGAAAATGTACTAAAGTATTTTGTGCAGATTTGGAGCGCTAATAAAACTTCAAATGTAGTGGTTTTGATAAAGATTTGTGCAGGATTTTGTTGATACTGGTAATAATAATGATAAATGTGTTAAAAATAAATCCTTCAGCCTTTTGTGCAGGTCTCAAAAAAAAAAAAAAAAAAAGCACTTTTACTATGCAGTTAAAAAATGTAGTAGAAAATACAGATGGAATAGAAAGTACCTGCCGTCATATGTAGCGAAGTAAAAGTAAAAAGTATTCATTTAAGTAAAGCACAGTTAAGTACTTTACTCCTTTCACTTTCTTACATTCAACCACTGATCACAATGACTTTTCTTTTGTCTTATTAAAATAAACAAAAATGCATTGCAATATTCATTTACCCATAATAAAAAAACACAGATTTGTTATATTTTGCATTTAAGACAAAATAGTTACATTTATTCTAAGTGCTTTTGGCTATAGAGCTCATTTTAAAAAACGATGTGTAAAATGTGTAATTTAGCGCCATTTTGAGGTAAGAACTTGTGATACTTCAAGAAGAAATGAAATCCCTGTTATTGTGAGGTTCGTAATAAAGATTATGGCTTTAGACAATAAGCATTTACCCCATAACCAGTGGTTTCTTGAGATCATTTGAGGAAAAAACGCTGTGTACATCGTCCTGCCTCAAGTCTGTGCATCTACAATTTACATATCCATCTTTTATTTGTTCACAGCTCGTGTAAAAAATCTGTCCATCCAGGATTTTTTTTTCGCACATACATCAGTGTGAAGCGAAGGTGTCAAAGGTGCAGTGTGGTGTAACGCATTAACAAGATTAGCCTGCTAACCCGCTAACACATCTATAAGGAGAATATGGGATTAGCGAGAGAGAAAATAGACGCAAATAATGTAGTGTTACCTACAGAAGCTGCGTGTGCTGTTCTGGGGTTCGGACTCGTGGGTTGGTGCAAGTGGGGGTTGGTTTAAATGTATATTTCTAAGGTTGTGGAGAGATATAGCCCAGGTGGAGTCCATCTTAAAAGGTCCTGTGTGAGATCAAAGTTCACTTTTTATTTGCCTTTTTCATAGTCTGATGGCAGATTTTGGTGAGATTGTGCAGTACCTCCAGCGAGTATCAGTATCAGGAGGTCAGATATTATTAAAAAAAGCAAGAAGAGTAGTTAAGGATAAGCCACACCCCCTCTCTGTCCTGAAGCACATTTGACTAGTGTCCGCTAAAGGTACTGCAGCATCTAAGGTCAGAAAAAACTCTCCATTAGTGAAATCAAACTGGTCAAGTTCAACCGACCGGGAATCTCCAGCTTTCACAGTGGTTCAATTTGGAAATGATTATTTGCTATATTCACACAAAAACTTAAAACATTTTTGAAATCCTAAAGACGTCTAAAAGTTAGCTTTGTAAGATATTTACCCTAGTCACTTGGTGCATGTTTCTGACGTCGCACTAGGGCTTGGCCGATACTTTAAAGGCTGTGAATCTGTCATGTCCATAGAGTGTATAAAGAAGTGTATAAAAAAGTGGACTAAGCGTCACCGATAGCGTTCGGCTCCCGTCAAATGAAGCTAATCGAGGCTAGAGTGGTCATACGGGCGAATTTGGATCTGAGTTGCGAATATCATAGCAACCAAAGAGCCAATCAGAACGCAGGCTGTTGAAGGTAACGCCTCTCCCCCCTGCACCGGCTGGTTTAGCAGGGAGTGGGCGCTTAGCAACGCTGTCCATCAAACCTGTTGCCAACGCTAACAGGAGCGACCTCAGGGAAAGAAGGTGCCTGATTTCTCTGTTATTAATGTTCATATCTTGAGTTACGGATAAAATGGTAAAATAAAAACACCAGGGTCACGTAGAGCGGGTCATACGAACATTTTAAGAGCAAAATGACGAGGCTCACTGCAGCAGTTATAGTCGATGGAGCCGGGAGTGCGCCCACGATCACTTCCTATTTGGAACGCGGCAGCTAGCAGGTTAGCTATGTCCATTTATATAAACAGTCTATGGTTTTGGCGAATCATCAGTGTGATATGCATGGAGTTTTTGAATCGATAGTCAGTAAAATCCTGTGGTTTGGAGGAAAATGTTTATCTTTTGGGTTACACCGATTACAAGTCTGGATTGTTCAAGAAATCAAAACCAAGAGCCATTTTAAGGTTGTTTTTGAAAAGACTGAATAAAACTGAATCAAAAATCGAGATGGATCAGTATGAAGAAAAAAATCATGATAATTTTTTTTTCTATGTATCGCCCAGCTCTGTTTTGTACTGTGGGCGGTGCTAGCTCCCATTGAGGAAGTAAATGCATTATTGAAACCCAAAACAACGCCATGTTTGATTCATCTTCCAGATCTTATTATACTTTGGCTGTGAAAGTGGAAACAACATCACACCACTGAACGGAGATCGGAGGTGTCGTGAAAGTTTGGGTGGAGGATCCTGAGAGACCAAACGGTTGAGATGTTGAAGTAGTGTTATCCAAACCTCGCCTCACATCACCTGGTCACATCTACAAAGTTACATGTTGTTTTTCTTGGTAATTCGTTCATCTTTTTCCATATGGAACCGTCTGAAATCCCCATGTAATTAATTACACTGGAGATTGATCTTGATCTAAAACATTTCCACATTGGAGCGTTGCCCTCGACATTCCAGCTGTCAGCGCTTGGCCTCGTTTATGGAGAACGTGCTTCCTCTTCCTCTTCTTGTTTGGTACTTCCTGTTTCAGACTTCCCAGGCTTTATAGCGCACGGATTTATTCTGGGAAAGCTACAGCCGGGACATTTGCCATCCTGAAGTGATACAGCGGAACATGTTGTACTTATATACCCTGCGATCAAGCCATTAAAAGTGCATTATGGAACTTTTCAGGTGGAGGGTTCATCATCATCATCAAGGTGTTGCCTGCTTTGATTGCAATGCTCCACCGTATGGCATTAAACTTATCTAACACCATGGAGACACGCAGAAAGAACAGGCATGAATGACAAGTATACAGCTCTATTTTTTCTGACCTTCTGCTTTTATCAGACGGGAAGAGTGTGGAGATACATTCAGATCTTTTACAAAACAATGAAACAATGATTTTGCTGTTTATCGCGGGGGTTATGTTAAAAAAAAAAACCTGCAATAAGCGAATTTCGCAAAGTAGTCAGCTTATATACGTTTATAGTTATGTTTTGCAGCTATAAAACCCCTCACCAGACACTTTATACACTTTTCTCACACAGGCATTAACATTTTCTCACATTTCTCTCTTGTTTAAACACTGCCAAAGTTCAAACCTTCGTGTATTATATCCTCTTCCTCGATAATCGCTATAAATGTGTTGTTCATGTGTCTCTGCTCCAGCGGTATCCACAGAGGCGCCTCTCCGTGCAGAGAAACACTTAAGTCCAAAGCGTTTCTGAAATTTGTCAAACCAGCCCTCATCCTCGCTGTCAGCAAATATTTCAGCACTTAAGAGTCACACTGCGATCCAACATTTATATAAATTTGTCTGACACATTCTGTACTGTACAGGAGACACGGAGGAGACTGATGGACAATGGTCTACAGTCCCTTAGCCAATCAGGACGTAGAACACAATGGTCTACAGTCCCTTAACCAATCAGGACACAGAACACAATGGTCTACAGTCCCTCAGCCAATAAGAACGCAGAACACAATGGTCTACAGTCTTTTAGCCAATCAGGACGCAGAACACAATGCACGTTCATACACTATAGTGAGGGACAACTGTATTATGTTTGTTGTAATTTGAACAAATAGAAAAATACATGCAACTAGATTGACTAAAAATACTAAATACTGGAAGGAAAACTGCCAATCTGTGCCATCTGCCCCTCCAACCGCCTCTAATCACTCACTCACACTACTGGTTAATGTGGGTGAAGTGTCTTGCCCAAGGACGCAGTGACAGTTTCCAAAGCAGCCTTGAAGATCAGACGAGATGCGGTATCGATGAAGCCGTTTGGTGACATGTCGTTCCTGTTTCTGCTGCGTCTCAGGCCTTGCAGCTAAAGTAGCGCAGATGTCACCCATGTTATCACCCTTAACACGTCTGAGAGCGAAGTAGAAGAGAAGCTGAGGTTGAGGTTTGGCTTATGTGAACTGTATATATGTCATTTCACAGCTCGCGCTAAATGTGATCCATACAGGAAGTGATACTGAAACTGTGCATGCTGCATAAAAGTAATTTGTTCGAGTTATCTGGTGATGTGCTGATAAAACTGGCCTGTTCTATGTCGTTTGACTGTTGCTAGTGACAAAATATCGAGTAAATCTTTGATATAATGGTTGAAACTGTGCACATTACAATTATAATATAGGGCTTAAAGCTTACAATTGGATATGACCATTGTGTGATGTTACTACAGCGTGGCCCAAAAGTCACTGACAGTTGAAAAAAATCCATAACTCTCTTGTTTCTAAATATTTTTATTTTATTTTTTCAGAGCATTTAGAACGACCCTTCCGAGATTAATATGAGCAAATACAGCACTGAGGAGCGAACCCTCATTGTACAGTGGTACTTTGAGTCACATGGGTCAAATTCAGAAAAAAAAACCATACCGTCGACATTTTAATACCAGAGATGCCCCGAGTGTAAATGCCATTAAAGGAATAATAAGTGTTTTTCAAAGACAGGGGGCAGTATGTGATCTCCACAGACCTGACTCGTCCTGATTTCTTCCTGTGGCTCTATCTTAAAGAAAAGGTGTTTGTGAATAAACCTCAAACAATAAACCACTTTAAACATAACATCGAGGATCAAATAAGAGCCATAAGCCATTTTTACTTCCCCTAGTTTAAGTAGTGATAAGTTCAAGTGTAAGTGAACAATTATAACAGTTTATATTGCCAAAAATCTCAGAAGGTTCAGTTTATCTACTATTAAAATGTGGTGAGTATAACTTAAGAATTATAGGAGCTACTGAAGATTTAAAAGTGTCAGTGACTTTTGGGCCACCCTGTATTTCGGGAACTTCCTGTTATTGTTATAGTTCTTCTCTCAAACAGAAAACACTCTGTTCCACCTTGTGATGTCATCAAGTGGTAATACAGGAAGTGCTCCACTGTGTTTTTAAACCCCACACACCTTCACTAGAAACATTTGGATGATGTAAAACCTGGGTTTTATCTTTCTGTCCGTTCTGTCCTCCTCCTCTTTTTCTCCTTTTTCAAAATTTCTCTTTCTTCCCTCTCTCTTTCCTTTCTCTTGCTTGCGCTTTCTCTCCCTCTCTCTTTCTCTCTCTGTCTTTCTCTCTCTTGCTTGCTCTCCCTCTCTCATTTCTCTTTCTTCCCTCTCTCTTTCCTCTCTCTTGCTTGCTCTCTCTCCCTCTCTCATTTCTCTTTCTTCCCTCTGTCTTTCTCTCTCCCTCTCTCTTGCTTGCCCTCTCTCCCTCTCTCATTTCTCTTTCTTCCCTCTCTCTTTCTCCACCAGAATCATGTGGATCATTTCATCTGTGGAGTTGTGAGTCTCCACTGAACTGAACCTAAAACGCAGCTTGAAAACTACCACTTCATGACATCACAAGGGGGAACGCAGCATTATGAGCTGTGCAGACATGTTTTTGAGGAGATAACCACATTATAACACGTCTTGACACTCACAGGACTCCATTTTGTGTAGTACAGGACCTTTAAATGTCGGGTCTGGTTGGGGGCGTCGCTTTGTCCCGTCCAGACTGAACACTGGGGTCTTTTCACCCCGTCCCAGAGCAGTTGGCACCATCGACTCGTTGGCAGCTCGTTCTCTGGAGTTTTCTCGGTGTAAAGCCTGTGGTCGGGAGCGCGGCACATTAGCCACAGAGCTAACGGGTTTATGCCGTTCAGATCGTGGCACCGGGAGTACTGTGTTCACACGTAGTACTTCTGTTCTGACTTTAACAGCTCGTGTTTCACAGTTGTGTTGTTACCGAACGAAAATGTCAAAATGTATTTAGATTCTCAGGAAAAGGCTCGAGAGTCGAAAAATACGAAAAAAATTGAGTAGTAGTGGTAATAGTAGTGGTAGTGGGAATAATAGTGGTAGTAGTAATGGTGGTAGTGATGGTGGTAGTAGTAGTGGCAGTAGTAGTGGTAGTAGTGGAAGTGGTGGTAGTAGTGGTAATAGAGGTAGTAGTGGTAGCATTGGTAGTATTAGTAGTAGTGAAAGTAGCGGTAGTGGTGGTAGCAATGGTAGTAGTAGTAGTAGTAGTAGTAGTAGCAGTGGTAGTGGTAGTGGTGGTGGCAGTGGTGGTAGCAGCAGTAGTAGTAGCAGTTGTAGAAGATGTAGTAGAAGAAATAGTAGTAGTAGTGGTAGTGGTGGTAGTAGTGATAGTGGTAGTAGTAATAGTAGTAGTAGTAATAGTAATGGTAATAGTAGTAAAAGTAGTAGTAGTCATAGCATTAGCAGCAGCAGTAGTAGTAGTAGTAGTAGTAGTAGTAGTAGTAGTAGTAGTAGTAGTAGTAGTAGTAGTAGTAGTAGTAGTAGTAGTAGTAGTAGTAGTAGTAGTAGTAGTAGTAGTAGTAGTAGTAGTAGTAGTAGTAGTAGTAGTAGTAGTAGTCGTCGTCGTCTGGTTTATGGGTTTATAATTACATTCAAATATGAAGCGTCCTTATAATATAAACCTAATTGTTGTATTGCATCGTTTATGCATTAACTTTAATAAAAAAAACTAGGCTAAATAAGGACTTGTGTGGCGTCTGAAACTGAAGTAGAGTCATTCACAAACATGTCAAAAGTTGTGTCTGGTGGTGGCACATTTGATTTTTTCTCTTCGCTAACAACACGAAGCTAAAGTGAATCAAAGTGCGTTTAACTCTCTGCACTCGTGTTTTTGTGATATACCATAAGTTCAAAAACCCCTCGATTAACCCAAATACCGTGACCATAAATATTCGTGGTAATTGTAAAACCAGTGGACGTCTTTGGTCTATAACTAGAACCGCCGCTCAGCCCTGTATTTACCCACAATGCCACTGTGCAGAGACTGTACTTCAACCCTGACATTAAAATACATTTGTGTGATTTAAAGCAGAGGCTCACTTTATTAGAGTTAGTAGAGTTTCTTTTTTGGCAAATCATTTTCAGATATTCGTCACTCGTAGCAGCCACAAAACTCGCTTAGGTTAGAAATTTATATGCAAAAAAAAAACTATTATTTCCGCTCAAATTGTATGAAACCAAATTTATTCAGGTGCAAACGTCATAAAAGAAATAAAGTGAAGACGTGCGAAAAATGCATTGTTTAGAAGATTTTTTTTTAATTTTGCTGAATTTTCGTTCACTCAAATTTTTCCATGTATTAATTTAAATCTTTAATTCAAACTTTGCTGTACATTTAACCTAAAGTACCTCAAATACCAGGCAACAACATATTAATATTTGTATTTCTCAAACTGATGTTGGGACCTGAAAACCGTCTTTTTTATTAATCTACGAATGTTTGAACTTTGAGATATAATAATTATTTTTAAAGTTATTTTACTATTGCACGACTTGTCATTTTCTCCTGGTTTATTCGGAAACACATTTCGACCTTTTGTATGACGACCTCTGCTTCTGCCGTTTCCTGGTAGCTCCAAACTACTACAGCAAATCCGGGAAAACTACATCATTGACCTTTTTCTCGCTGATGTTTTTGTCACTTCAGTCTCTACGATATTGAAATTGTGTGTGAAAATTTGTGTGATAATGATTAAAAGTCGTTATGGGTGTGAATGATTGTAGCTTAAACAGAATATTCTGGATGAGCAGGGCCGTCAACTGAAATTTGGAGGCCCAGGGGCAATAAGCCTGACATGGGCCCCCCTGTAATACAAATTAATAGGAAGGGGGTCCAATTCTGGGCCCCCTAAGACCCTTGGACCCGGGTCAATAGACGTCTTTGTCCCATGCCGTCGACTCCCCTGTGGATAAGTCATTTTTTTCTGCACATTCAGGTGATATAATGGTGATTATCTTTGTTGGCGATTATCACGATTATATAAAATGACTCACGATATTATTGTGTATCGTCCCATCCCTAGCTGGTCAGATGATGTTGCTTTGATGTGTCCAGTCAGCTGATTTAAACAGGTTAGACACTGCTGCTCCCGCCTTCTTCAGGACAGTATCTCAGGTGTGTGAGAGTAAAAAAGCCCCCTCGTCCTGGTTTACAGTCCCATGGGCACGTTTCTGTATTTCAGTTGCCTCCTTAATCCAGCGACGATGTTTTTTTTGCCCTCTGTCTCTATGATGTTCGCTCCGTCCCCGTCCATAATGTGGTTTGTGAATAAACCTCAGACAATAAACGACTTAAAACGTAATATCGAGGATCAAATAAGAGCCATAAGTCATTTTTACTTCCCCTAGTTTATGTAGTGATAAGTTCAAGTGTAAGTGAACAATTATAACCGTATATATTCCCAAAAATCTCTGAAGGTTCAGTTTATCTACTGCAAAAATTTGGTGAGTATAACTTAAGAATTAAAGGTGCTACTGAAGATTTAAAAGTGTCAGTGACTTTTGGGCCACCCTGTAGAAACGTGTCAAGTCTATAATGTCAGTATTAGTTGAGCTTTAAGTATCAGACACATTCGAAAGGACTGTAACGATACTTGTAGTGCACAAATATCACCATCACCGATAGAAATCTGCTCATCTCCATGACAAGATTCACAATATATTCGATTTGTTCAAATGTTTCCCATGTCAAGGCCGGGCAGACGTGCACACATGTAGGGTGTAGTACTTGCGTCCATCCTGTGCGCTCATGGGTCGCTCCGAGTAAAGGGGAAGGCCATATATTCATCACACACTTCCTGTTTTGAGTCGCTCTCAGGGGCTCGCAGTGGAATCGTTTCGCTCAGATCAGGGAATGTCATTAGAAACACAAGGAGCCTCGGTTTTCTTATCATGTGCTGGGCTGAGGGACTAGTTTATACACGGTTTTCTCTATATATCTAAGTACTAATAATTCCTTACACTTACACAAGCCTGTTACGATGATTATTACTGTATATCGCTGAATTTACGAAAGTTGGAACAATGTCGTGGGTACTTTTTCTTTGTATTCGTAGAAAAAAAGAGTATTTTTCTGTTCTACGACTCATTATAGATACAAACTAACTTCCTAAGTGTTACATTCTGTCATTTATTTCTTGCAGTTCATATTTTTTAACATTTTTTTACTACTTCATGGTCATTTGATTCTGCTTTATGGTTTGGTTTCGGTAGTATCAGTTATTTTATTCATATATTTCCTTCAACGATACATCACACTTCGCAATTTGTTACCGTGACAAGGCTTAAAGCTCCTGATAGCTGCTCGATCATGGGAAAAATCATAATTGAATTCACAGTTATTCATAAAATCAGATGAGAAAAAGATTACTGTTCTGTTAAGTGGAAAGACAGAGACGACAGGTTTTGGAGGGACTTTGTGTCTCTCTGGCCTGGGAACGACTTGGGGTCCCACCGGAGGAGCTGGAGGACGTGTCTGGGGTGAGGGAAGTCTGGGAGTCCCTGCTTAGACTGGTGCCCCCGCGACCCGGCCCCGGACAAGTGGAAGAAAATGGATGGAGGGATAGAAAGACTTTTCCACTGAAGTAAATGTGACCATGTACATTGAACATATGTAAGAGTATATAGTACTTTTCCATCTTCAACGCACTTAACATCAAGGAACCGCTCGACCATTTGCACACCAGTGTACTCAGACACTAGGGGCGAGGTGGGTGAAGTGTCTAGGGGGTGTGAAGAGGCCATGGCCCCCTCAAGTCCCCCCCCTGGCGCCGCCCCTGCCTGAAGAATGCTAAAAATATCGCAGTTCGTTTTGTCACTATATCCACCCCTGCACAACGGCTGTTCTGCTTTTGTCCATATCATGTTTGTCCCGTTTGTGGTGTGGCTTTTGGTCTCTGCAGGAGAAATGTTGAATGAGCTGAAATCTTGGTGTTTCCTTTAAAAAACCTCACACAGCGTCAGTGTCGTTGCCAGTTCCGAGGGTGCCCCACATTCCTGCTGTGTTGTGGGTCTGTTTTGTATGCGATGATTTCAGTGTTTGGGTTTAAAAAAGGAGCACGTCTCTGGTCTGAAGAGCGGAGTCAGCAGCAGGGGCCGTTCAAAAGAGCTTACAGAGGAGCTGGGGCTGCAAGGACTTATATATAACTCAAGATTGTCAATGTAAAAAGCAGTGCTAAAGGGGTTGGTTCAATTCCTGCCATTGTAGCATCGGGCAAGACACACTGTATGATGACAGTTCCCTCTCTGGTCCTTCTCTGATCCAAAGGTTGGCAGTTCGAATCCAGCTCCTGGCATAAATATTGGAGCAGTCAGATCCGCCGGTGCACAGGCTGGTGGTTTAAACCCAGCTCCCACAGATGAATACTGTTGTTGTGTCCTTGGGCAAGACCACCGCTTTGAGAGCCCTTTGGAGTTAGAAAACTGTTACTGTATTTTCCGGGCGAGAAGTCATACTTTTTTCATAGTTTGTCCAGGGGTGTGACTTAAAACATCTTGCGCGATGGCACTCTAGACTCGTACCAGTATGACAGACTTCAGAGTTGTTCAGAAGTGACACCGAAGACAAAGAATTCAATGGCTTTAGTGATCTGGAGTGAGATCCACAGTAAACTCGCTTGTTTTTTATTCTTTAGCTCAGGGGTGTCCAAACTATGGCCCGGGAGCCAAATGCGGCCCTCAGACCTCCTGCTGAACCGGCTCAATTGATCATAAGCAGCACTTTTAACAGCAAATTAAACTATTTCTACCACTATATCCTCAAACATCACATTGCATCTTGACACAGACGTAAAATAAATGTGTTTCAGGCCTTATTAATGCACAGCGGCTCTGTCAAAGCTGTGTTTAAAGCACCGCACTAAAGTGATCACCGGTCTGTGGCCCTCCATTAAAAAAAGTTTGGGCACTTCTGCTTTAGTTCTGTGATTAACTGTTAATATCTGACGTTAACAGACCAGACACATGTTCAGTTCTGTCTGTGCTTCATGCAGCTGAATAAATATAAATGTGTTGGACTGATATTCAGCCTGTTCTTCTCTATTTTATTGTCATTATTATAATTTGCCTTTTTAGTTTTGTAAAATGTAAAAATTTAGGAAGCTTAATCAAAGCATTGAACTTATGTGAAGACAGGTGTGGGACACAATAAGTTTTCTTCTTCCCACTCCTTTTTGAGCTTATCTAAGGTTCGATTTGTGAAATGTACCTCAAGTGTAACCGATACATGTGCTCGAAATAAAGAATGGAAAAAAAACAAAAAAAAATAAATAAATTTCCCCAAAAAATGTGACTTATAATCCAGTGCGACTTACATGTTTTTTTCTATTATTATGCATTTTTTGGCAGTGATGTTCCTTATCTTTAGATTTTTATATGACCAAAACTCAAATCAGTTACTTCCATTAATCCAGCACATTTTATCTTCACTTAGTTAACCATGTAAATCATAATTAGGAAAAACACACAGACTACAGAAGTACTAATACCGGTAAGTGATGTTGCTCTGGGTCTTGGACATTTTTAGGAAATCTCTGGCCACTGGCTTTTGTTTAACCTACAGACAAAAAGTTCCGTGCCCTGATGTGACATTTCCAAGCCGTGGTCGTGTTGTGAATACTGCGGTGTGTTCCAGCACGAGCCCCTGGACCGTGAACACTGGTATGAAACAGCACAGCAGCCCTCATAGTACACACTGAGGGGAGTGCAGAGGGAGGGCACAGGGGGGCATGTATACGGGACGTCCCACATGTGCATCCATGACAAAGCAGAGCCACTGGAAACATCGCTATTGTCTGCAAACAGCGTAAGGATTTCATCGGGTCAGAGCGAGGACAACCACAGTATGTAACTTTTTAGCCAAGAAATAGACAGAGGTTGTGTTTATTGCACTACCCCTCGACAAACCTGACTTTTATGCGGCTTAGAGGAGCTGATCCAAATGTGTTATGTTGCTGTTACTTATCTCAAAGCAACTACAGAACAGCTTTGTATAAATAAAAGTTCAAACATTATGAGACTTTCTGCGTCGACAACAACCAGTAAATAGTCTTTTTTACAGTGGTCACTCGTTTATCTATAAAAATGACCCGCAATAGGCAAAATCCATGAAGTAATCAGCTTTATTTGTTACTATTATTGCTGTAAAACCCCTCATCACACACTTTATACACTTTTCTCACACAGGCATTGACATTTTCTCACATTTCTCTCTTGTTTAAACTCTCTCAAAGTTCAGACCTTCCTTTGTCGGAGCAGAACGTTTCATCGACATTGTGGGTTTTGTCGGGGAGAAAACTTGCAAACATACAGCACTTCAGAGTCACATCTTTGTTATTGTCACACTGACAACCACACGAGGGCGCTCTAGGCTTGTGTATCAGTACGGCAGCCATCTACTTCCGGAGCGTTGTTTCATCTACTTTCGGAGTTGGCGGAGTTGTTCAGAAGCGACACCGAGGATGAAGAATTCAATGGAAACTTGCAAACATACAGCACTTCAGAGTCACACTGCAATCCAACATTTATGTAAATTTGTCTGACACATTCTGTACTGTACAGGAGACACGGAGGAGACTGATGGACAATGGTCTACATTCTCTTAGCCAATCAGGACGCAGAACACAATGCACATTTTGTAAAGAAAAGATGCAAAACTGCCCTAAAAAAATCGCAAAAGGTGAACCGCGATATAGCGAGGGGCCACTGTACATCATATATGTCCAACCAGGATATCGTCTGAAACAATACTTGGAAGCCGTATGTTTATTACACATCACATAACATTTTCTTTACAGTGAAACACGTGCTTAAAGTGCCCACATTGAGCTCTCTTTACAGCTCACTAAAAGCGTAAATGCATCTAAATGTAGATTATAAAGCCAACAGGGCAAAGTGCCAGTTTACAATGTCTTTATCTGCTCTGTCAAAGGGTTCAAAGGTCAAAACAGCGACACACAATAGTTTATATACTGCACTACACAAAGCGACGGGCAGCGGATCAGAATGAGCTGTTTGAATGCACGACACGACGATGGAGGTTCAAAGAAAATACAAACTATGAAGACATTTTAATCGTACTGAAGTCATAGAATGTTCCACAAGCGGCACTGAGATTCTTAGCAATGAAAACACTAATTGAAAAACCTTTTGAATATAATGACACGGTATTATAAAAGTCCTCGCTTGTGTCATTTTGGTTGTGCAATGGCAAAAATGACCAGAACATTTTGTAATTGTATTTGCAACTTCCCAAAACATTTCATTTCCTTATTGTGAAAGTAATTGCCGTATTGAGAAATAAGCTGAGAATCAGATCCCGGCTGAATTGTTTGGGGTTTTGGGTCAGAAACACAAACCTTGTAACTCATTGTCCCCGTGCCGCTCGTGCCCGCCCTCCTCTGTCCCGGGACGCATAGTTCACATCTCCATGGCAACGAGGACAAATATCTGGTCACCGCACGAAGGAGTCCAGCGTTTCTAGTGTTTTTTCACCATCTCAGATTTCATTTTATTGTTTTCTTCTGTTTTTTTTTCAGCCATCTGCTTGGAATATTACACAGTATAGCTTTAAACAGATGTATCTAGAATATTTATCATGTTAGGTGTTATTTTTTTGGTTCTACTGAGCCTTGAAAACAGGTATTCTTACTGTGAGTGGAACACCGCGCCACAGATCTGACCTGTAACTTGGCCTGGTGGTGTCCCAATGGCGATAAGTTTAATGCCATGTCGTGGGAAATCAGCGACGCCTCCATCAGGGTTGTAAAAAGTATTGAAAATCACATAATCGATACTTAAACCAATATTGAAACTAGATATTCATTTGAGCGAATATCGATGCTGCAGAAAATCACATTAACAGGACAAAATTTGAGCTCTCCCTGAAGTTTTAGCTTGATTTTCAGTTTTATCAGAGAAAATGTAAAACTAAGACAGAACATATTATTGTTTTGTGTAGGAAAATTACATTCTATAACAAAAAAAATGCATTTTTTTATCCTCGTTGCAGTATTATAATTGGTATCATGCACTAATCTCCATGGAGACAAGCATGCGGCTCAGAAAAGTTACATTCGAGCACATTTAAAAGTCGATTTAAAGTTTTGTCATGTGTTTTAAATTGTCATGTAGTGTATCTACCAGCTGGATTGTCTGTGTAATCCCTGCAGTCGTCCAGGTATGACCCATAGTAAAAGAAAACTTCAAATTCTGGTCAGATTACTGGTGGACACTGCCTTATGTAACTGCGAAACTTTGAATTTTTCTTTTACTACCAACTGGATTATTTCTGAATAGATCATTTCAATTGTCTCCACACAACTTGTTCTTAAAAGCGAAGTGCGTTTAAACCCGTCTGTCTCCAGCTCGGGGGCCTACACTTTGTTTGTTTGGAGGTTCGGGCTCCTGCTCCGTCCTGATAATTGACTGTGTGGTCAGTTCGTACTCTGAAGTGATGAGATAAAAGATGACGGTTTGGCTCTGTAATTTCTTTTCCTTCTCCCATTTCTGGTGACATCACTGGTCTTTGGATCCAAGTTAAACTACGGCTGAGGATATGACCTTATTCTTGGGTTAGGAATAGCAGTTTAAATACACAGTTCAATTACAAAGCCATTAAATTGACAAACTGTGGAACTTCTAATCTTTTCCCCTAAGCCATAACTAATGTAAAATGGATTGGACAGCTAACAACTGCTTGTACTTTTACTATTACTCTACTAGTACTAGTCCAGGTCTGATCCATAGTAAAAGAAAAATTCAAATCTGTCAACTGGGCAAAAAGTTGTAGGAGTGAAGATGTTTCGCTGCTCATCCAAGCCTCTTGTTCATTCTGAAAAAAGAGAAGTATATAGGTAAAATACTTGTTTGGGCTAAATTTGTGCTTTCCCCTATTACAAGTGATATCCTCCACATAGCAACTGCATGGAAACATGTACTTAACACATATACAGTTGTCCCTCGCTGTTTTGTGGATTTTTTAAGGGAAATTTTGCATGCTTTTTATGCAGTGTGCATTGTGTTCTGCGTCCTGATTGGCTGAGGGACTGTAGACCATTGTCCATCAGTCTCCTCCGTGTCTCCTGTACAGTACAGAATGTGTCAGACAAATTTACATAAATGTTGGATCACAGTGTGACTCTGAAGTGCTGTATGTTTGCAAGTTTTCTCCCCGACAAAACCCACAATGTCGATGAAACGTTCTGCACCGACAAAGGAAGGTTTGAACTTTGAGAGAGTTTAAACGTCAGAGAAATGTGAGAAAATGTTAAAGCCTGTGTGAGAAAAGTGTATAAGTGTGTGGTGAGGGGTTTAACAGACAAGAAAAATATAGAATAATTGTAAAAAATAAAGCTGACTACGCAGATTTCTGTTATAAAAAATATAATAATAATATATATTTTTTAAAATAAATTATTAAGTAATACAGGTAGGATGGCACATTAGTTCAGTTTTCAATTTTGGATTTATTTAATTTTTGATTTTTTTCTCTCTTTGCAGTACTGCTTTTTGTAACTACAGCTTCTCAAAATGTGCCACTTTTTATTTTTTGACCAAATTTGATATAAACACATAAAACAAGTCTCACAGGATCGAGCATCACGAGATCTTCTTCCATCCCTTTGAAATCTTTCGACTGTCTCCTTGCAGTTGCGCTGTGACCTGGTTCATTGTTTCGGTCGGCTTCTTTCTTTACGAGCGACGCAGGAAGTGCAAGAGAGAACGAGACACAGGACTTAAAGTGTGGTTTTATTTTTAGCTCTCGCGTCCTCGGCTGCTTTTCCTGCTCGCAGAGTAAACTCAAGTCCTGTCACACACGCAGTCGCCCGGTCAAACAAATGTGGAATCTTGGAACTGGGAACAATGTCGCCTTCATTCAGAAACTAATCAGATAAGATGTGACATTTCTCAGATGTTTTCGGTTCATCGGTTGATTGTAGTCGCACGTCCTACACAACCATGGCCTAAGAGGAGACGTGAAGGCTGCTGACATGATTGAATGTGCTTATGATAAATTGACTAAGATGTAAGGAAGATGGCGCAATATCAGACAGCAACGAATGTGTAAAAAATGTAGTGGGTGACATGTAAGAATACAACAGGGGTGGGTCGGGCAGTCTCATTACAGATAGTAGCTTTAAAGATACAGTGGTCCCTCGTTTATGTCCTAAAAATAACCCGCAATAGGCGAAATCCGAGAAGTATCAGCTTTATTTTTTACAATTTAAGGCTGTAAAACCCCTCACCACACACTTTATACACTTTTCTCACACAGGCATTAACATTTTCCAACATTTCTCTCTTGTTTAAACTCTCTCAAAGTTCAAACCTTCCTTTGTCAGTGCAGAACTTTTCATCGATATTGTGGGTTTTGTCGGGGAGAAAACTTGCAAACATACAGCACTTAAGAGTCACACTGCGATCCAACATTTCTGGAAATTTGTCTGACACATTCTGTACTGTACAGGAGACACGGAGGAGACTGATGGACAATGGTCTACAGTCCCTCAGCCAATCAGGACGCAGAACACAATGGTCTACAGTCCCTCAGCCAATCAGGACGCAGAACACAATGGTCTACAGTCCCTCAGCCAATCAGGACTCAGAACACAATGGTCTACAGTCCCTTAGCCAATCAGGACGCAGAACACAATGGTCTACAGTCCCTCAGCCAATCAGGACGCAGAACACAATGCACGTTCATACTCACGCCAAATTGCACGAAAAAATCCACGAAAGGTGAACCTTGATACAGCGAGGGACGACTGTACATTGATTGAAAGGTTCTATGTTACACAAAATTGAATCTTGTGAGCTTTATAATGCTGTCACCTCAGTTCAAAGTTCAAAACGCTCTGTTCTACCTTGTGATGTCATGAAGTGGTAGTTTCCAAGTTAACAGCTCCTTTTACCTTTAGCTCAGTAGAGATTAGTGGCAATTCCAGGGCTGAAATGATCCAAATTCTATCATTATTTGCGTGTGTATTGCTGAATCTCATCCAATCCAGGCGCCACAACTGAAATTTCCAGTGACATTTGAATGCGACAGTGGCTTTTTCAGTTCGCACGGGGCCAAAAACCAAAAACACAAAGGACAGCTGTAATTAACCACAACCATGCAACAGCAGCTTTGTACAACAACAACTACACACATCACACTGTAGAGAATAGGCCAGTGTGATACCAACAGGATATCCAGTAGCTAGCTCCCAGTTAGCTTTCAATAGAAACATTATTCACTGAGAAAAAAGTGCACAACAAAGAGGCCATACACACATGAGCGCATTCACTTGACAGACAAAGATTTCTGTCTCCTCACACGACTTTCGCAGCATCGAAATGGCAAGAATTTGGGCAAAAATGTCTGTAGTAGAAGTCTGCTGGAATTGGAATAATGGGACGCCACAGCTGATCAGTGTTAGAAATGTTTTGCTCTGTCAAGTTGTATTTGGGATCGCTTTGATAGAGAGAGATTATAGTGTGGCGGTCTGTGTCGGGTCTCAACGGGACAATGTTATTTTAGTGAATTCAAACTACTGCACGGATCAGTGGCGGTTGGTGGGTTTTCGAATAAATATGTTTTATTTTCATACTGATATAGGACGAGACAATTACAGGGAACATTCTGTTGCCTTGACAGATTATTTTTCTCATTTTGTTTTAGTTAGTGGTGAAGTTTAAGTTGCACCAGCCAAAAAATGCAGAATAAAGAAGATAAAAACATATTTCGCATATAAATCGGACCTGAGTATAAGTCGCAGCCCCGGCCAAACTATGAAAAAAGTGCAACTTATAGTTAGTGATGGGCAAATGAGGCGGAGCTCCGGAGCGTCTCGTTCTTTCTGCCTCAGAGCTCGTCTCACGTGACCAAAGTGTCGAGGTGTCGGTCCCTCCCCCTCCCTCCTGCTTCGCTCTGCGTGTCAGTCGCTTCAGTGATTCGAAGCGTTTCATTGGCTCAGTGAATGTTCCGCTCTGTGATTGGTTCAGAGTGTTCAGTGCACTTCTGTGGTTTGACAAGCGCTAAACTGCTACAGTATAAAAGATGCACACCATATTTCTGAAACATGTTGGGTAGTGTGGAGTATTGTGTGACGTTAGTGGTGATTTTTGGTGACTTTTGGTGACTTTTGGTGACTTTTGGCGACTTTTAGCAACTTTTGGTGACTTGGCGACTTTTGGCGACATTTAGTGACTTTTGGTGACTTTTAGCGACTTTCGGTGACTTTTGGCGACTTTTGGCGACTTTTGGCATTTGTTTCATTTTCGATGGCATCTACAAATGGAAAAAAAAAAGCGATCCATGGTTTGGGATCACACAAAACTTCTATTTCTTAATAAAAACATCTGATATATAAATTGTTTTATTTTTATTTTTATGTTCAAAATAGAATATATACTACTACTTATGACTTATAATAAAATAGAAAATAGAGTTTTGGGTTCCCAAATCATGGGTTGTGTGCTGGTTTGCAATGGTTAATTTGGTCCACTAGAGGTCAGTGTTTCTCCGAGGCCTCAGACACGTCGAACCATTTGAGACGATATTGAGACTGAGGTGTCGATGCTTCACGAGGCTCCATTCGCCCACCATCTACTTATAGTCCAGAAAATATGGTACATTTTTTAAAAACTATTGAAGTATATGCACTAAACAAGGTCCAAACGAAATCAGAACTAAACCTAAACCTCACCCAGTACCCCAGAAGTCAGTACATTTATTTTATCAAAAGTTTTTTCCTGGAGTATGACCCCCAGACCCCCCTAAATGTTTCCTTTTTTGTTCTGTGTCATTTTTGTGCTAAGCCCTTTTCTTATCGGCCCCTCAGCTCATTTACACTCACATGCACAAAGCAAAAGACTAAATTTAAATCTGCCAACTGCACAAACCTCAGCAGGTGCACACCTAAAAGTCATCTCTGAAGAAGCAAAATCAGATTTGTTTGCTTTTAAATCTGCAGGTTTGTGTGTTTAAAGATTATAAAGAGACATGTGAGACTGAAACAAACCCAACTCCAGGTCTGTTTTTAATGAGGAAATAACATTATATAACAGATTCAGAAATGGCCTAATATGGAAACTTCAACTGTTAGTTTCAGTTTTCATCAGCAGAACTTTAGTTAAAACCTGAATGCATCTAGTCTTCTATTGATTTTTGTCAGAAAAATGTGGCAGTGATGGATGGTGAGAACTACAAATGGTCAATTTGTTTGCGCTTAATCATCCTCCTTGACCTCTGACCTTTAGAGCTACTCAAGTGACAGATTGGCCCATGTAACGAACGAGATGCAGCAGAAGCAAATATGGTTTTCTCCTCATCCAACATCTGCCAGCGCGATGCAAAAATGATGAAAAATGTACTGGATTTTAGACCAGCAGCAAAACATTTAGTACCTGACAAAAAATCCAATCAGAACATAGTGAATAGGGGAGTTTTAAACCAGGATGAGTGTATAAATTAAAAATAAAAAGTAAAAAGACACACACAGGAATGGAATAAATAACTGTTTTATGGTGGTTGTGTAGAAATCTGGGGTAATACTTATAAATAGTTAATCAAGCAGACTTTCTCGCACCAACAAGTCCTAATTTTGTTAAGTTAAAACTAGTAAAACTGTTTGATCTTGTTGATTTGAGCCGTAATAATGTATAAGTTAAATAATCATAAACTCTCCCCTTCTCTACAGATGGTATTCACACAGAGAGAGTCAGTATCATTTTAGAAAAACAGGTTTATTCAAAAAAATTAAAAACGTCTTTGTGTTTCTGTTCGAGGGTCAGTGTGGAACAACCTTCATGATAAATTAAAAAGCTCCTACACGATAAAAGCGATAAAAAGCGGAATAAAACATGACTTTTTGAAAATTACAGGACTCTGGAATCATTTATGTGAACTGTCGTGGTTTGTAGTTTTTTTTTTGGGTTTTTTTTTTTCTCTTTACAATATGCTGCAAAACTGATTCTTGCTATTTTTTTTGGAATTTTTATGTGTGATTAAAATGGGTTCGGCATCATAAGTAAATTTTACTTCAGCCTAAACCCTTTCGGTCATGATGTAAATGCTGAATAATGTTTGATTTTTGAATGTAATGACCCAATAAAATAATTTAAATTTGAATTAGTGTGCTGTGAGAGATGAAAGATATCTGTACCTCTGCCAAATTGAGTAAAACCAACTTTTCAACCCAAACCCCGTCGTACTATGACTCCACTTCCTGTTGTAACGAGCGCACGGGGTCACGGCGACGCCCAGCGCGAGAGGAAACTCCACTTTGACCAAACAATGAACCAAAAGTAGTGAAAGTTTGTAATCCCAACCAGGAAGTACAGATGGCTTCTTTTTTGACTCGTGTTGCCATGGCGGGGGGAGGTTAAAGGGGAAGTTAAAGGTCAGAGGTCACGTTTGCTGTGTCCTCTGTCTTAAAGGGAAGTGTCCCGGGTCAGATACGCAGCCTCGTCTGTTTTGTCTTTGCTGAGATCCAGTCCAGATAACGATGATTTAGGTTTAATGTGGCTGTTGGGTCCTGTTACAGAAATATTAAAGGCGATGTTTGATGTAAGCAACAGGATATAGCCTATTTGATTTATTATTTTATTTTATGTTTTGCTATTTTTCTTTCTAAAACTACGTTAGAACCACAATAGACTGTTGTAAAGTGGACTTTCATTTTCTCTCCACTGTGTTCAGTTATAGGTACTTTTACTCAAAGATACCTTGTAAAACACATCTTCTTACTGTGAGCGGGGGTCGCCTTTACCAAGATCTGACCTGTAACCTGGTCTGATTGCATCGTCCGTCTCCATGGAGATGTTATTGCTTTGTCTTCAGTGTTCCACAGTACGGCATTACACTTAAAAATCTAGCTGTTTTTATGTAAAGAAAATACCTCAAAAAACATACATTCTTACTATGAGCAGGCTCGCTTCCACGCAGATCTGACCTGTAACTTGGCCTGATTGTCCGCCCCCTGCATGTCTCCATGGTGATGTTATTGCTTTGCCTTAATTGTTCCACAGTATGGCATTAAATACCTCGAAAAACATGCATTCTCACTATGAGCAGGCTCGCTTCCACACAGATCTGACCTGTAACTTAGCCTGATTGCATCTTGGTCCACCATCTACGTGTTTCCATGGAGATGTTATTGCTTTGCCTTCATTGTTCCACAGTATGGCATTAAACTTAAAATCCAGCTGTGTTTTTTTGCAAAGAAAATACCTCAAAAAACAAGCATTGTCACTATGCGCAGGCTCGCTTCCACACAGATCTGACCTGTAACTTCGCCTGGTGGTGTCTTTCTGGATTTGACATTTGATCGGTTGTTTATTTCACTTGTACAGTGTTACTCGAAAGTTTTATTCGATCCAGATTCAAACCGTTTTGGCTTGAAATAAACTCTAAGTGACATGCCTTTGATTATCGCACATACGTCACCATGGCGATAGATCTATGTAATGCTATACTGCAACGAAAGCGTCGCCAGAAAAGTTCCGCATTATAGTTTGGTTGTATTACTCTTGATTTCAGTCTGTCTTTCGTCGCTTGTGTTCCTGTTCACATCTCGCACAAAAGGCTGTAGAATAAACCCAGTGTGGCGTGTAATTCTCTTTGTTTGGTGCGTTTTTTTCTCGTGTGCGTTGGCTGCGTTGCATAAATGTGTTTCGGATTTGGACACGTGTTTCGGGCTGAGCTAATAGACCCTCTACAGCTGATGTGTAGCGCATGTGTCATAACTGCTCCGGGACATGTGTTTGTGAAAATGGAAGATTAACTGAGCGCTGACCTCATCGTGTCAATGGCCAATAGCTCAGTTTGAGACCTCATCCAAAAAACGATGAGGTCTTAAAGCTAAACGGGCCTGAGTGTAAGAAATCCGAGCGTCGCTTTTGGGATAAAGTCGTCGTCGTAAAAAAAGATTTGCCAAGGATACAAACAGTTTTACAAAAGACAGAAGGATGAGAAATGTAATGATAAATAATACTGTAATGACTTCTCTGTAAAGGGTGATTAAAACTCCAGTCTGTTTTCTTTAGGTAGTTATTCAATTTTCTACAACAAAACGTGGCTATATCAGAGTGACTGAGATTCGGCTGTAGTGTCTTTGCTACAGGACGGGCCATTTTATCTGAAAATAAAAAAAAAAAAATGGCAATGTTCTACTAAAAATGTTCTGCAAACTACAGAAAATGGTCAAAAGTCGAAATCGTATGAATGAGATAAAACTAATTATTGCATTAAACATGTCACCCCCCAATTTTTAATTTTGCCCCACTGATTTCAAAGCATTTTCCAATAGAATAAAGTGAATAAAAATGTATTTTCTTCCAAACAAATCGAATGTGAATAATCGACTGAACTGATTTTTCTTCTTTTTTTTTTTTGCCCAGGCCTGATCCACATGTTCATAAATTAATAAATTATGTTATTGGGATTGTAACGATTTATACCTCTGCAGACTTTTTATACAAAGTGTTTTTTGTCTGAAACTCCTGGTCGTGGTTTTATGAAGCCACGTCGGACCATAACATAGAGATACTTCATAAATTTAACCCTGGAGAATCCACGGGGTCAAATTTGGCCGCAGTTCATTTCGTTGGCCACAGTTCATTTCTGCTATCCAAAATGAACAAACAAACAGAAAAAGTCAAAAGTCAAGTCAAATTTCAATAAAAAAAATTCCAAAAGCCCAGAGTGCCACTTCTGGCCCCTGCATAGAGACACCTAGTGGATGAATACTGAACTAAAATGAGCCAGAGTGGTAGTGACAAGATGGCCGACCTGTTGAGCTGGAAAATTACAACATCATCTTTTTTTGTTAATCTTTTTAGTAATAGCTTGCAGAATGTGTAGAAATACGTTTTATATTCTTTATGGATAAATTAACGAGCCCAGTGGGTCAAATTTGGCCTTGATCCTAAATTAGGGAATACTATAGGAAATAAATTTCAGTGTTCAGTGAACTTATAGCAGTAATTTCATGCAATGTTCATAATTTTCCAAAGAAGAAAAGGGTTTTTGGGTTCTCCAGAGTTAAGATATTGTTTCAGTGTCACGCCACGCCCCCTTTTAGTCAAGAAAATAATCCAAGGATGTGTTAAGTCATCTACGGGTCACCAGAATGTGCTATTGAAGTTATCCAGTTTACATGTATTCGATCATAGGTGTATTTATAGCTCAACATCACCTGCACTTTAACTAAATAGTATATTATTCTGCATTATAATAGAGTTTTTGCTGTTGTTTCCTGTTTCATTTTCACATTTTTAACATTCAAAACTGTGGCCTGGCAGCAGCAGCGATTCTTCTACACACACAACGTTTCTCGATGTGTAAAACATGAAAAGTGACGAAGCAAGTTTTGTTCATCTCGTCAGTTTCCACCGTTATTTTCACCAGTTTTGCACCGACCATAAATCAGATGCTACCCACTGAAACACACGTCCACGTCCACTGACTAATGCGTCCTCATCAGTGGGCGGTCGGGCTGTTTACACAAAGCCGAGCTCGTGAAGGAGAATGAAGGACCTCGAGCACGTTCTGCTGTGGAGGTGTGGAGAGGAGCTGTCAAAGGAGAGAGAACAAGCCCCAAAACCAGGCCCAAAACCAGACCAAAAACCAGGACTAAAGATTTGGACTTAGACTCTATTCCCCACACAGCGCCACCCAGACTGTAGATCGTTTTTTATCTGCGATGTTTTGGGGCTATTGAAGTAATGGAAAATCGACAAAGAAACATGCAAAGACGAGCTTTTGGTGCCACTGTCAGTTATTGGAGCGGGACAGCAAATCAGGGGTAAATCCAAGATGGCAGTGGTAATCTCCTATGGAAAGTTGCAGGGATCTAAATCAAGTTTTTTTTTTGTGCAGAAGACAATTGTAAGTGTTCACTGTAACTGGAGTTGATGGTGGATTTCAGTGCGGTGACATCATACTTAAGGACATGTGTTTCGGGCCTTTCTGATAAGTTGCAGGGCGTCAAGACATTTCAAGTTGGAATTGGTCAAATGTTTTCACGGCAAACTTTCCGGATTTCTGGATTTGAAAGTTGGAAAATTGATTGGTTGGCTTGTACAGTGTTACTCAAAAGTTTTATTCTATCCAGATTCAAATAGTTTGGAACGAAACATATTGAAAGTGATACGCCTTTGCCGATTGCACCATTTACAAACCTCCTATTTGTCTAGGAAGGAAAAAAGACAAGATTATCCATTTTAAAGGCATTTTGTTGGATGATGAGAACTGCCAGAGAAAGACCATTTATGTACAATTTTGGGGAGAATCATGTACAAACAGCTGCCGGTGATAGTCGTTTCTCGGTTATGGTTCAACGTGAGAGAAAAAAGGGACTAAGTGGGCGGGGCTAACAGTCATTTCTGTCATTCTGTCATTAATTCATGCTTTTTACTCATGGTTCTCAATTGGATACCAGCCCTTTAAACTTACTTTTTTTGCTTATTGGCGTGTATTTTTTAACGTAACCTTTATTTTACCAGGAAAGTTGAGATTACTGCATTTTCTGGAGTCTAAGTCACCAAAAAAATGCATAATAATGAAGAAAAAACGGTATGGTACTTACTTTTTCAAGGGAATCCTGGCCGAGAAAGGAGCTCAGATTAAACAATGCTTCAACATACATTTAGACAATCATAAGAATGTGTGAGTTTGTCATGGTTTTACTTTGAGCTGGCGAGCAGGTCGACAGGTGAGGAGACAGGCAGGTAAAAGGACACAGGACAAAGCAGTGGTTGTACAAAAAAATCTGCAAAACGCTAACTTGTTTCGTGGAGCATCTACCAATTGGAGAAGTGTCAATGACGAACTGGCGAGGAGAGGATGAAAAAGCAGGCGTCTTATACTGCAGGTCGTGAGAGTGAGCTGTCCGACGCCCAGGTGGAAGGACAGACGGACAACACAGACGGGAGGCGGAGAAAACAGACATCCTGACGTAGTTAAACAGTTATAAACCATAGATCTAATTTCCGAACCTTTTAGCATTAATTTAAAAGTGAAGATTAGGTGTAACACTTTCTAAATGAACCATCTTGATTCAGTTATCTGTAATCTTGAGCGAATAACTAGTGTCAAACCAGACGTGGGTAGTACTCAGTCAAAGAAATTATACTTTTAGAATAGAATGGAATAGAAAAAAAAAGTGTCTTTATTGTCATTGCAACATGCCGCATGTACAACGAAATTTAAAAAGTGTCGAGCAGTTCAAGGTGCGAGGAAAACTATTGGGCCACCATCATACATACATCCCAAGTGTGGTTATGATTGTAGGATAAAAACTGTCCTTCAATCCATTTGTCCTTGCTCTGATTGATCTGTATCTCCGACCCGATGGTAACAGTTCAAACAGAGAGTACCCGGGGTGTGAGGTGTCCCCGAGGATGTGTTGGCCCTTTTTGAGACAGTGGGAAGTGTGTAGGTCGGCCAGTGTCCTGAGAGGGCAGCCACTGGTCTTCTGAGCTGCGTTTATGACCCTCTGGAGAGCTTTCCTCTGAGGCGCCGTGCAGCTGGTGTACCCCACGCAGATGCAATAGGTCAAGATACTCTCTATGCAGCAGCGGTAGAAGGAAGAACCCTGAAGAAGAAGAGCCTCTGCTGGGCCTTCTTCACCAGCTCAGAGGTGTTTTTGCTCCAGGTCAGTCCCTCCTCGATCTGGACTCCCAAGAACCTGAAATCAGTGACCCTCTCCACCAAGTCCCCACTGATGGAGAGTGGAGATGTGTCAGATATATTTCAGAGTACTTTTAGAGCAGCATACTTTTACTCCTACTTAAGTAATATTTTTATTGAAGTAACAGTACTCTTACTTAAGTAAAAGTTGTGGTTTCTCTTCCCGCTATAAGTCTACAAGTGACAAAAGCTTTATTTTGACAGTATGACATGATTTGAACATTTGTTTCTTGAAGCGCTCCTTCAGAAAAGGTTTTTTTTTTTTTTTTTGCCATGTTCGTGTCTGTCTGAAAATACCAGATTTTGTGCAGTATTTAATGTTTTGTTCTGACAATTACATTAACATAAAATTAAAAAAAAATCAGATGTTACGTCCCGATACTTACTTCAGTAGTAGTTTTCCCAAATACTTTTTAAACTCTTACTTGGGAAATTCCTCGGACCACTGTGTTGTAATTCTACTTGAGTAATATTATTTTGAAGTAACGTTACTGTTAAGTGCAGTTTTTGGCTACTCTACTACTTTACTTAGTACTACTTTCCTTGTTTGAACCTCTATGCCTCACTCCACTTCGACGCCCCCTGTCTTTTGGAGGGGGAAGTGCGATCATTTGTGTGGCTGTCAGTTTCATCCACATCCGACTCCTGCTCGCAAGTGGAAACGCAGCCGAGTGTCACGGATGAATGGGATATTCGCCTGCCCGGTTATGTCCTGCTCCTCTCAAACTCCCGTCCTCCCCCTGACTGCGCCCGTCTTTTCACGAGACTCTTCTTTGCCTCTGTTCTGCTCATTTTCCTCTCGCTCTGTCTGTCTTCATTTGTGGTGTTTGCCAGAAGGGACAGTGTCATGCAGCTTCACATGAGGCTGCGTAACATTCTCCAGCTGTGTTTGATTGGCCCGAGTCTTTACGTGATGACATCCTTGTGTGTCAGTTATACATTTATACACAAACATGCTCACATTCTGTCTAACGCAATGTTTTATTTTTACTTTTGACCTGACATAGCTGAGAGTTTACTATAGCAGAAGGAAAATGCAAATCTGTCAATTGGACAAAAAGTTGTAGGAGTAAAGTTGCTCATTCAAGCGGCTTCTTCAGTTCTGGTCAGATTCCTGCTGGACACTTCCTTATCTCTGTCTGGAGGGAGGAGCTAACTACACTGAAACTAACACAACTATTGTTTACAGCTTGTATTTCTTAGCTAGGTCTATGGAGCTGAGAGCTTACTGTATATAGAAGTGTCGTCCTGCTCACTGGCTTCTCCAAACGAGCCTTAAAACAGCTGCAGTACCTCCAGAACACTGCTGCTCGGGTCCTGACTAGAACCAGGAAGTACTTCACACATGTGTCCTGTGTCTCTGGCTCCTGTGGCTCAGAGACTTTAAAGCAGCTCAGTGTGAACAAGTCTCTCCATGAAGGCAAGGCGAGTTTATTTGTACAGCACAATTCATACACAAAGTCATTCAAAGAGCTTTACAGAATAAGAAAGACATTAAAATCACACAAATCAAACATGAATAATCACAAGTAATCATCATAAAATTGATGTTAAAACATTAAAACAGAAGACTGCAGAATAAAAATCTTTCAGTCATATTCACAGCTAAACAGAACAGTTTTGAGCCTGGATTTAAACATCGTCAGAGTCGAGGCCTGTCTCACATCTTCAGGACTGTTCCAGGTTTTAGCTGCAGAAAACTGAAATGATGACTCCCCATGTTTAGTCCTGACTCTGGGACCAGCAGGAGGCCGGTCCCTGAAGTCCTTATCTTAATATACGGACAAAATCGTAAAATTAACACCAGGGTCATGTAAACTGTGTTAATTCAAACATTTAAGGTCAGAATGATGAGCCTGATAACCACAGTTACAGAGAGAGGGGCAGCATTTTTGAATACAAAGTAAACGGGAGCTAAATCACTACTATTACTACTACTTCCTATTTGTCTAAGTCCATACAGTCTTTGGATAAAAGTAGAAAAGTGCAGATAAACTGAACAGAATGAAGATACAGCGCATGGTGCCAATTTTAAGTGTCTGAGTCAGGACTTGAACCAGCAACCCTAGGATTCAAGGGAGTGCGGTGCATCTCCCAGCTCACCCAGTCAAGTCAAGCTGCTGTGAAGTATTCTGGGTAATTAAATGTGTTCAGAAGTGCATGTTGTAAGAGGAAGAGTTGTAAAAGTAAGTAAGAACAGGGCCGTTGACAGAAATTTGGGGGCCCGGGGCAAGAAACTTCATGTGGGCCCCCTCCCTGCACAAATGGGCCCCCCTGTAATATAAATTAATAGGAAGACGGTCCAATTTTAGGGCCCGGGACAACAACACTATCTGCTGATTATTTACATGCGCTACAGAATAAAGTGTCCTCTAGGGGGAGCTATTTGATTCTGAAGTCACTGATAACAACATCTACTAGTAAAATGTTCAAATAAACTTAAAGATCGTAGCTTTGAGTCTTTTCTCATGTCCGGTAAAGCTTTCTGTGGACCATTTTGAGGATTACAACACGAAACGCAGTGAGTGAATGTGTTTAGGCCAAAAGTGCCTGCCTCATAGGAGCTCTTAGCGCCTCATGTATTATTGAAGAAATCCTTTCACCTTTTTACCGCTTCAATAAGTTCCCAAGGCTGAAGTTTGATGGAAGATTTCTTTCTTTTTTTGTGCTATTCGCTCACATAAACTCACACAGATGAGCACTTATCATCACAAACTCCAGCAGTGGAACTAGAGCCGTCTAAAAACCAACACCCAGATTACAATTAATACAGAAATGAAAACTCGAGTGTCATTTTAGAAGGTAAAGATACAAAAAAAGTCTATAAAAAACCCAAAACAAAAACTTTTTTAGATGATTTTTGATCTTTATCTGAAACATTTTGAGACCATATGATAACACTGAAGGTCTTATATCACGCAAACTTGACTTTTCTTAGCTTTAAGTCACATTATGAAGCTGTTACCTCCTCAAAAACAGACCTGGAGTCGTGTTTTGTTTCATTCACATGTTTGCGTAACCCTTTATTATTCGTCTGTAACATCTCCAAAGCTCAGAATGCTCCACCTTGTTCCACCTCGTGATGTCATGACGTGGTAGTTCTCAAGTTAACAGCTACGTTTTAGCTTTAGTTCAGTAGAGCATTAGCAAATCCAGGGCTGAAATGATCCAAATGATTCAAGTGAAGGTGTGTGGAGTTTAAAAACACAGTGGGGCACTTCCTGTATCGCCACATGATGACATCACAAGGTGGTGGAAGTAACATTATAACATAGTAGTGATGGGCAAATGAGGCGGAGCTCCGGAGCGTCTCGTTCTTTCTGCCTCGGAGCTCGTTTCACATGACCAAAGTGTCAAGGTGTCGGTCCCTCCCCCTCCTGCGTCCCTCTGCGTGTCAGTCGCTTCAGTGAATCGAAGCGTTTCATTGGCTCAGTGAATGTTCCGCTCTGTGATTGGTTCAGAGCTTCAGAGTGTTCAGTGCACTTCTGTGGTTTGACAAGCGCTAAACTGCTACAGTATAAAAGATGCACCAATATTTCTGAAAAATGTTGGGTAGTGTGGAGTATTGTGTGACGTTAGTGGTGATACTGGCGAATTTTGGCGACTTTTAGCAACTTTTGGTGACTTTTGGCGACTTTTGGTGACTTTTAGTGACTTTTGGCGGCTTTTGCCGACTTTTGGCATTTGTTTCATTTTCGATGGCATCTAAAAAAAAGCGATCCATGGTTTGAGATCACACAAAACTTCTATTTCTTAATAAAAAACATGTGAAATATAAATTGTTGTATTTTTTTTTATGTTCAAAATAGAATATATACTACTTATGACTTCTAATAAAATAGAAAATAGAGTTTTAGGTTCCCAATCATGGGTTTGCAATGGTTAAATTTGTCCACTAGAGGTCAGTGTTTCTCCGAGGCCTCAGACACGTCGAACCATTTGAGACAATATTACGACTGAGGTGTCATTGCTTCACGAGGCTCCATTCGCCCATCACTATAAGAAAAAAATGTTGGGTAGTGCGGAGTATTGTGTGACGTTAGTGGTGATTTTGGTGACTTTTGGCGACTTTTGGCATTTGTTTAATTTTCGATGGCATCTACAAATGGAAAAAGCGATCCATGGTTTGGGATATCTGTATTGAATATCAGGCTATTTCCTTTTACTGTATCACGACACTATTACAGGAAACTTTCAGCTTGTGCACATATAAATTATCGGTTTTCTTATCACTACCACAAGCTGAAAACTTTCAAAAATATGGAAACATGTCTTCACAAACCGTTCCTTTAACACTCGTTTTTCCTCTGTGTCTTCCAGGTTTGTCCACGGCCAAGAGGAAATTCGCTGACTCCCTGAACGAGTTTAAGTTTCAGTGTATCGGCGATGCAGAGACGGACGATGAGATGTGTATAGGTAACACAACACTGCCCTCGCTCTGGGGAGGGGCGGAAATCGCTCTGATCTGGGGTCGGAAATAGAACAAATTCATCAGCAGGAAACAGCGGGATATTTATGGCCCGGACGATCAAAGACGTCTTCTATTTTAAGGGATTGTGTTCTTCTCTTTCATTCTGCAATATCACGGATTATACAGCTTTAAAAACGTAATTAGCTTAAAGAAGAAGTGACAAAGTCGGATCTTTCTTATTAAACTGTTTGTTAATTTGGTAAAGTAGCCATTGATCTTATTAGGCCCCGCCCACTTTTGCTGTAAATGTGACTAAACTGCTCCGAATTTGGGAAAAGCAACTTCCAGAATAAACCGAACACTGAAGATTCTGTGTAATTTGTTAATTATACAACAGTTAAGTGCATCTGAAGTACTTTTTGTTGCTGAAGGATGGTTCTTCTCTTTTATCGTCTGTCACATATGATTCTTAAACCGTGTGACGTTTTGTTCTCTCTGTAAACTCAGACTTTAGTTTTACGTGAGAGTTTCTGACGCAAACTTGTTGTGAACAGACTTGCCCAACATTTTATCAATGTTTTGGTCCATTTCTGTGTCTCCCCCTGACACTGTTTACTCCCCACTCCTCCCTCTCTCTCTCTTTCTCTCTCTCTCTCTTTCTCTCTCTCTGTCTCTTTCTTGTTCTCTCTCTCTAGCTCCCTTCTCTCTCTCGCGTTTTCTCTCTCTTGCTCTCTTTCTCATGCTCTCTCTTTCATTCTCTTTCACTCCCTCTCTTGTTCTCTTTCACTCTCTGTCTTTTTCTCATTCTCTCTCTAGCTCTCTCTCTCTCTCTCTCTCTCTCTCATCCTGTAGAAGTGTTATGTGTTAATATTTTTTTTATATAATAGTTCCTGTTGTGAACAGACTTGCCCAACAGATGATCAGTCTTTTGGTCGACTTCTGTCTCTCCCTGAATCTGTTTACTCCACACTCTCCTCTCTCTCTCTCCTTTTCTCTCTCACTCTCTCCTCCCCCACTCTTCTCTCTCTCTGTTTCTCTCAGTCTCTATCCTATCCTTTTTCTCTCTTTCTGTCTCTCTCTCTCTCCCTGTCTCTCTTTTCTCTCTCTCTGTCTCTCTCCTTTTCTTTCTCTTTCTCTCACTCTCTTCTTTTCTCCCTCTTCCTCCCTCTCTCTTTAGCTCTGTCTCTCACTCGCTCTACCCGCCTCCCTCTTCTCTCTCTTCGTCTCATTTTCTCTCTCTTCCTTTCTCTCTCTCTCTCTGTCTCTCTCCTCTTCTCTCTCTTTCTCACGCTTTCTCGCTGTCCCTCCCCTTTTCTCCTTTTCTCTCACACTTTCTCTCGGTCTTTCTCTTTCCCTCACTCTCTCTGTCCCTCTTCTCTTGTCTCTCTTTCTCTCCTTCTCTCTCTCTCTCTGTCCTTCTCCTCTTCTCTCTCACTCTCTCCCTGTCTCTCTCCTCTTGCTCTCTCTCCCTCTCTCGTCTCTTCTCTCTCTCCCTCTCTCCCTCTCCCTCTCCTCTGTCCTCTCTCTCTCCTCTCTCTCTTCTCTCTCCTCTCTCTCTGTCTCTCATCTCCTCTCTCTCTCTCTCACACACTCTCTCTCTGTCCCTCTTCTCCCTCTTTCTCTCCCTCTCTCACACTTTCTCTCTGTCCCTCTTCTCTTCTCTCTCTTTCTCTTCTTCTCTCTCTTTCTCTCCCTCCCTCTCACACTTTTTCTCTGTCCCTCTCTTCCTCTCTTCTCTCACCACTCTCTTCTTCTCTTTTCTCTCTCTCTCTTCTGTCTCTTCCTCTTCTTTCACTCTCTCTCTCTCCCTCTCTCTTCTCCTCTCGTCCTCTTCTCCCCTCCCTCTGGCTCTGTTCCCTCTTCTCTATCTCTCTCTCTCTCCTTCTTCTCTCTCTTTTTCTCTCTCGCTCTCTCCTCTCTCTCTCTCTCTGTCCTCTCTTCTCTCCTCCTTCTCTCTCTCCCTCTCTCTTCTCTGTCAGTCATCTCTCTCTCTGTCCCCCTCTCCTCTCCTCCCTCTCTCTCTCTCCCTCTCTCTCTCTCTCTCTGTCCCTCTCTCTCTTCTCTTTCTGTCCCTCTCTCTCACACTCTCTCTCTGTCTGTCCCCTCTCCTCTTCATCCCTCTTTCTCTCCCTCCCTCTCTCTCTCTTGTCCTCTCTTCTCTCCTCCTCTCTCTCTCTCTCTGTCTGGTCCTCTCTCCTCTCTTCTCTCTCTCCTCTCCTCTTCTGTCTCTCCTCTTCTCTCTCTCTCTCTCATATCTCCCTCTCTCTCTCTCTCCTCTTCTTTCTCATCTCTCTGTCCCTCTCCTCTTCTCTCTCTTTCTCTCTGTCCCTCTCTCTCTCTCTGTCCCGTCTCTCCTCTTCTCCTCTCTCTCTCTCTCTGTCCTCTGTCCTGTCTCCCTCTCTCTCTCCTCTCCTCTGGCCCTCTCCTCTCTCTTCCTCTCTCCTCCCCTCTCTCTCCTCTCTGTCCCTCCCTCGTGTGTTTCCTCTCTCACATATCTGTCCCTGAGCAGCTCGTCCTCCCTCTCCTCTTTCCTCTCTCCTCTCTCTCTCCTCCCTCTCGCTCCCTCCCCCCTCTCTCTTCTCTCTGTCCCTCTCTTTCTCTGTCCCTACCTCGTCTCTCCCTCCCCTCCCTCTCCTCTCTCTCTCCCCCATCGTGTGTCTCTCTCTCCCTCTCATATCTGTCCTCAGCTCGTCTCTTCTCCTCTCTCTCCTCTCTCTCTCTGCCTCTGTCCCTCTCCTCTTCTCTCTCTCTCTCCCTCCCCTCTCTCTCTCTCTGTCCCTCTTCTCTCTCTCTCTCTCTCTCTCTCTCCCTCTCTCTCTCATCCCTGTCATATCTCTCTCAGTCTCGTCTCCCTCCTTCTCTCTCTCTCCCTCTCTCTCTGTCCACTCTGAGCACTCGTCTGTCTCTCCTCTCTTCCTCCTCTCCTCCTCTTTCTCTCTCCTCTCTCTGTCCCTGTCCCTCTATCTCTCTCTCTCTCTCTCCTCTCTCTCCTCTCCCTCTTCTCTTCTCTCTCTCCTCCCCTCTCTCTCTCTCTCTCTCTCTGTCCCTCTCTCTCTCTTCTCTCTCTTCTCTCTCTCCTCTCTCTCTCTCTCTCTGTCCCTCCCGTCGTGTGTTCTCTCTCTCACATATCATATCTGTCCTGAGCAGCTCGTCTCCCCCTCTCTCTCCCTCTCTCTTCTCTCTCTCTCTCTCTGTCCCTCTCCTCTTCTCTCTCTCTCTCTCTCTCTCTCTCTGTCCCTCTCCTCTTCTCTCTCTTTTCTCTCCCTTCCTCTCTCTCTCTGTCCCTCCCGTCGTGTGTTCTCTCTCTCACACATATCTGTCCTGAGCAGCTCGTCTCCCTCTCCTTCTTCTCCTCTCTCTCACTCTCCTCTTCTCTCTCCCTCTCTCTCTCTTCTCCCTCTCCTCTTCTCTCTCTCTTCTCCTCTCTCTCCCTCTCTCTCTCTCTCTCTGTCCCTCCCGTGTGTGTTCTCTCTCTCACATATCTGTCCTGAGCAGCTCGTCTCCCTCTCCTCTTCTCTCTCTCCTCTCTCTCTCTCTCTCTGGTCCCTATATCCTCTCTCTCTCTCTCTCTCTCTCTCTGTCCCCTCCTCTCTCTCGTCTCTCTCTCTCTCTCTGTCCCTCTCCTCTCTTCTCTCTCCCTCTCTCCCTCCCTCTCTCTCTCAATCTGTCCCTCCCGTCGTGTGTTCTCTCTCTCACATATCTGTCCTGAGCAGCTCGTCTCCCTCACCTCTTCTCTCTCTTTCTCTCTCTCTCTCTCTGTCCCTCCCGTCGTGTGTTCTCTCTCTCTCACATATCTGTCCTGAGCAGCTCGTCTCTTTTACTCTCTGTCGTTGAGGTTCTTCACAGACACTTGATTTATTATGGAAACATTAATGATGAAATGTGAAAGACATTGTACAACTTAAAGCACTTGTCTGTCTGTGTGTTTTAGCCAATTCCCTGCAGGAGTTTGCAGCTGTGCTTCAGAACCTGGAGGATGAGAGGACACGGATGGTAAGAGTCCTGTTGAGTGTCGGAGAATGTTTTTAGTTACATGCAGGACATTGCAAAATAGTCAATATTTTCCTTCAACAAAGATTCTCAAATTTGGAAAATACAAGCAATACAGGGTGGCCCAAAAGTCACTGACAGCTGAAAAAACTCCATAACTCTTTTGTTTCTAAATATTTTTCTTTTATTTTTTCAGAGCATTTAGAACGACTCTTCCGACATAAATCTGAGAAAATACAGCACCGAGGAACAAACCCTCATTGTACAGTGGTACTTTGAGTCACGTGGGTCAAATTCACAAACCCAGCAGTGTTACCGTCGACATTTTAATACCAGAGATGCCCCGAGTGTAAATGCCATTAAAGGAATAATAAGTGTTTTTCAAAGACAGGGGGCAGTATGTGATCTCCACAGACCTGACTAGTCCTGATTTCTTCCTGTGGCTCTATCTTAAAGAAAAGGTGTTTGTGAATAAACCTCAGACAATAAACAACTTAAAACGTAACATCGAGGATCAAATAAGAGCCATAAGCCATTTTTACTTCCTCTAGTTTAAGTAGTGATACGTTCAAATGTAAGTGAACAATTATAACTGTTTATATTGCAAAAAATCTCAGAAGGTTCAGTTCATCTACTGCTAAAATTTGGTGAGTATAACTTAAGAATTAAAGGAGCTACTGAAGATTTAAAAGTGTCAGTGACTTTTGGGCCACCCTGTACAAGTGTTTTGTAATGAAAAGCTGTGACGTTTATAAATGTATAAGCTCTTATCAATTCTGCAAATGACAAAGGGAGCAAGTTAGTTTCAAACATTGCTTTATATTTAAATGTACGTTACCTGTTTTTACTGTCTTAAAAAATCGTGAAAAACAGAACTAGTTCATTTTATATTGTTAACAGTCGTCCAAAGTTATTCCTCACTTATATATACTGAGCATCCTAATTATTCACCACGATGAGTTTATAAGCACTTCTCCCAACTTTCAAAGGCCTGTACGAAGCGGCGCTAACAACACCTAGCATGCTAACAGTGCACTTTCTCATTATCGGACAATATAATGCTTTATACTTGATCTAAACAACTGCGTATACAATATTTCTGACTAGAGCAAGACAATTTTTTGCTCATTTACTTTGACTTTTTTCGTGAATGTAGGTTTGTAACTAGGTCTACTTAATAAAACAAAAGCATGATCATAAACAACATTTATTTTATATTGTCAAAAGTCGTCATACATTCCCAAAACGATTATTATTTTTCCCCGTTACACATTTTTCTAATAGAATAACGTTTTGTGTTTGAAGAGCTGCACAAATTGACTTGATAAATCTAAGTATCTCATGTACATTTCCTGTTTTATTTTGTCTTTTTTTCTCCGCAGATTGAAAATGCAAACGACGTATTGATCATGCCTTTGGAGCGCTTCAGGAAGGAGCAGATCAGTGCGGCCAAGGTACAGACTACGTCCTGGTGCACGGCCTTAAACTCGGTGACAGAGATGGGTCCACACACGCCCAGGACCATCAATGCTCACTACATTATGGAAGCCAATATAAGGGCTCTGTGGGCTCTAATAATGGAGCCTATAGGAACAGTGGTCAGATATTCTTTGACAAGCACATTATCCCACACAGACGCTGCAGCAGGGCCATTACAGAGGCAGCACTGACTCAAGAGGGCGGGGCTGTGTCGCTCTCAGATGATGTTTGTGCTCCCCTTTTCCAGGAAGTGTTGATTATTTTAGTGTGTTATGTAGGGAAAGGGTTTTGCAACTAAAAACTACAGAAAGTACTGCGTTTATCAAAACTACAATATCAACAATGACAACACCAACAACAGAAACACCAAAAACAACACCAACAACAGAACACAACCAAAACAACACCAACAACAAGCAACAACACTACAACCAGCAAGAACAACACTACAACCAGCAACACACACAAACACCAACAACAACAACCACTACAACAACACAACAACACTACAACCAGCAAGAACACTACAACCAGCAAGAAACACTACAACCACCCACAACACTACAACCAACAACAACAACTACAACCACCAACAACAACAACACTACAACAACAACAACAACACTACAACCAGCAACAACACTACAACCAGCAACAACACTACAACCAGCACAACACACTACACCCCCAACAACAACACTACAACCACCAACAACAACACTACAACCCCCAACAACACTACAACCAGCAACAACACTACACCAGCAACAACAACACTACAACCAGCAACAACACTACAACCAGCAACAACAACACTACAACCAGCCAACAACACTACAACCAGCAATAACACTACTACAACCAGCATAAACAACACTACAACCAGCAACAACACTACAACCAGCAACAACACTACAACCAGCAACACACACTACAACCAGCAACAACACTACAACCAGCAACAACACTACAACCAGCAACAACACTACAACCACCAGCAACAACACTACAACACCACCAGCAACAACACTACAACCAGCAACAACACTACAACCAGCAACAACAACACTACAACCAGCCACAACAACACACTACAACCAGCAACAACAACAACACTACAACCACCAACAACAACACTACAACCACCAACAACACTACAACCAGCAACAACAACAACACTACAACCACCAACAACACTACAACCAGCAACAACACACACAACCACCAACACACTACAACCAGCAAGAACAACATTACAACCAGCAACAACAACACTACAACCTGCAACAACAACCTACACAACCACCAACAACAACACTACAACCAGCAACAACAAACACTACAACCAGCAACAACAACACTACAACCAGCAACAACAACACTACAACCAGCAACAACACAACAGCACACTACAAACCACCAACTCCAGCACCACAAACACAACAACTAACACCAACAACACCAATTCCAGGACACAACACAACGACCACCAACACCAACTCCAGCACCACAAACAACAACAACAACACCGCCCACAGCATTTAACAGTATTATTCTGGTGAATACATTATTCCTCGACTCCATACTCCATAGAGGTGATAAGCTTCTATTGTAGCCACAGCTGTTTCTGGGGCAGACTGACGGAAGTGAAGCTGCCAGTCTGTACCATTGGCCCTTCGACCACCACCACCAAACACTCACGCACACACCCACACTCATAGTATAGGCAGGGAAATCGATCCTCCGACTTTTGGGTTGGGGAACCACTGCTCTAAGTAAAAGTAAATAATCTTTGCTTTTATACACATTTTTAGTTTGTGTACTCTATATATATCAAGGTGTATGAAGTTTAAATCTTGCTATATGATTGTAAACATATTTCTTTGTTAGTTTAATTACATTTTTAGACTTGTATGCTCGGTTTTAGTCAACATGAAATCCATTTTATCAACTAAAATTGTGTTGATATTGAGATATTAATACTCACATGGTCCACTGCGTGAGTTGAGAGTTGAGAAAATATTTTTGCTATGAGGTCTACTGTGATTAATGGGACATAAATTTGTAAGATAAATAAACCGTCTGTCAAAGTGAAACTAGTTCATCTAATAACTCAAATCGAGCTGCTATTTACCATTTAAGACATTCTATATAATTCTACATAAATGGCCCTGATGTAGTACTTACACTTATTATGGCTCCATCTCCTCCATCACATTATATTTACTGTGAGTGTTGTTCGTAGTGCAGTGTACATATGTAGGGTGTCTTTTGACCTCAATAGGAGATTACTGATGTGTAATCCTTAGGCTCGGCTGGTGGTCTCCTCAGGACAAACTGGCGCTGTTTTTAATGCTTTAGTGAGCAGCCGTGTACTTTTATCCCTCGAGAACCAAGCTCGAAGAAGATAATGGACCATACTCTACGGTACACCCAAATCAGGACCTTCAAGTGCATTAAATGAGCCGGCTTTAAATCGCTAATATATGACATTAAACGATCAACGATAATATTAAAACTAAACCCTAACGCAGATTTATCCCACAAAAACTAAGACTAAGTGAGTGTGACGCAGCGTTCAGCTCCAGTCAATGAATGAAGCTCATCGAGATTAGCAGCGGCGAATTTGGAGCCGAGTTCGATATTTGGAATTCTGACCGAGACCAAAGAGCCAATCTGGAACGAAGCCCCGCACATTTTTTTAAGACCAAAAAACAGCAGTTACAGAGAGAAAGGTGACAATTTTTTCAATGTAAGTGTGAATTGGAGCCAGAAGTGCGCCCATGATCACTTCCTATTTGGAACACGGAGGCTAGCTCGTTACTGTGTCCATTATATATACAGTCTACGATGATGAGTCATAGAAGTTTGTAATTCAACATGACACAGAAAAATAACCAAAATTTTACCACTAGTGCAAAAATTTTACCACTAGTGCAAAAAAAAGAAAAGTTTCCACTATAAATATTGACCCCCCAAAATATATTTGTTCGATCTAACTTTTATGGAACGATGAGTAATGTAAATGTCTGTAAATGTCTTTCTTCTTCGGTATAAAGCATTTTTTGAAACTGTTACTTCTTGGGCTAAACACAAATACACGGCCTGTGCCCAAAAAAAAAAAAAAAAAGTTGCCACCTGGATTTAACAGGTCCGAGTCTATATTAGAGTATGTGACTTTTTTTTTGGCCAGGAAGTGTATATTTTTCCTCAAATCTATAGGTCAGTTTTAGATCAGTTTTACCACAATTCTTACTTGTAACTTAGCTGCTCTATAATGCTGTAATGTAATTATATTTGGCCAGTGAAATCATATAAAGTGTGCATTAGAACTGGCCCGCTGGTACACAGTGCATACAGCACTAATACTACAAATCCCAGAATGCTTTGCTAGTACGCTGGTGAGCAGTCGAGATCAATGCACAAAGTAAAAATCAGAGTGTAGTAAATTGAGCTTGAATAGACATTTTACTATGCACTTTTTCTACTCCTAGGTATGGACTGTTAATAGTTTGAAAGTAAATTTTTCAATTTTTAATTTTTTTTTTTTTGGCTTGTGAAAAAAAGATTTACTTTAAAAAGGAACTTGAAGGGCTACAGAGGGAGACACAATTTATTAATTTATTTAAATAAGAGATGAATACTAATGATTTGTCTTTTATTTCAAATTAAGTTTTCTCTTTTTCCAGATTTTGTGGTTAAGCAAAACTAAAGTTCGTTTCCATATGAAAAGGTTAAACATTACGTATCAGGTGCAGTTAATTTTTCAATAAATAGAGTTTGGCCTGTGAATTTGTCTCGGTTTTTTAAATTTTGCTGCTGTACAGTATAACTTTTCTCTTTGTCTTCATGATATCCTGTTGCTTTGCCTGGAATGAAACTTGTATATCCAGCATTCATTCAAATACAGGTGTTTTTACGGCTTAAAACACCTTGAAAACCATAGATTCTTATTGTGAACAGGCTCGCCGCTCCACAGATCAGTAAATTAGCCTGGAGGTGTCACTTTTCTCCCTTGATATAGATACGTTTTAATACCATACTGTGAAATGTTGCATGCAAATCGATAATATCTGTGGAGACAAGCCGGTGGAAAGTCCATCGTGCAGTTTTTTAAAAGACGATTAAATGCATTTTCCGTCATTTGAGTTCACATTTAACCGTGATTGGTTAAGTCCGCCTGTCAATCAGAACATCACAAAGGCTGACGAATAGGAGGATACTATTCTTCTATCTTCTTCTATCTAGTTATTTGTTGGCTAAACACTACGTCCTTGTGGTGAATACTTGAAGTTTTGATGTTTTTAATCCTCTTAGAGCCGGGCCTGCTGTTGCTGTCATCAGTCAGGGGAATTATAGAGACGGGAGTATTAAACATGACTGTCCCATCTGATCATCTGCTCCACTAGAGGATCATTTTATTCTGACCCAGTGTCCCCATGACTGTAATCCCAGTTTAACCCCATAAAACGGCCTCCTCTGGCACGAATTATCATGTAAAAGATGTAACGTAATCCCCACTTCAGGAAGTTGTCCCGATACCAAAACTTCAAACTCAATTTTGAGCATAGAGATTAAGACTTCTAAGACTTCTTTAGACGATGGCCATGTGGACTTATACCATAGACTGTTTTATATGAATGGACATAGCTAACCTGCTAGCCGCCGCGCTCCAAATAGGAAGTGATCATGGACGCACTTCTGGCTCCATCGACTCCATTTTTAGTTCGCTTTTGTGTCCGTAACTCAAGATATTAACATCAGTAACAGACAAATCAGCTGCCTCCTTTACCTGAGGTCGCTCCTGCTGGCGTTAGCAACAGGTTTGATTGACAGCGTTGCTAAGTGCTCGCTCCCTGTAAAACCAGTGGTGCGGGCGGGAAGGGGCGTTACCTTCGACAGCTTCGATCCAGATTGGCTCTTCGGTTGCTATGATACTCACGGTCAAACGGAGTACCAAATGCAGAAATCGACCCCAGATTCGACGCTATAACCGCCACCGTCGATAAGCTTCATCGGACTGGAGCCAAACGCTGTGGGCGACGTCACACTCTTTATACAGTCTGCGTCTCTTCATGTAAAGTCAGCGTCTCAAAGCAGAGGCATGTCGCTCTTTAGATATTTTACCGTCATTACAGTAATCCGCCTCTGTCCCTCGAAGACGACGAATTGAGACGCAGGAGCTGCTTATTCGATGCGTCAAAGAAAAAAAATACGGATAGATATGTAAAATAGAGGTAGTTGAGTATATTCTGATACTTCCTTTAACATGATTTTATGGGTAAAAAAGAATAAAAGTCTCGATGAGCTGTGCTGGTCTATAGTGAGCTCAGTCCTTAAAGGGTGAAGCGAAAACAGGACGAATATCACGAACAATCATCCGCTTTGTTAATGTCACTTCAGTAAAGCCAGCGAGCAATGTAAGTCATATATTTTTTTGGTTTTTATTTTGTTATATAGTACTTACAACATTTTTATAGACAAATTGTACTATTATAGTTGCGGCGGAGAGTTGCGCGAAAGTTTTTCTTCTTCATAGGGGGCACAACAGAAAATCATTGAGAAGCATTGGCTTATAGTAAAGTAAGTAAGTAAAGTAACTGTTTATGTGTGATATTTTTCATTTTTTCACATCTGGGGTTGTCAAAAGTATTAAAAAATATGATTGAATATCTTTAGAATGATCTGTGTATAACAAGTATGAGACACATAGACGAGTATTAACACCATGGACCATTATGAACCTACTGGACGATTGAGGGATTACACAGATATAGAAACGCATGGGAATACACGAAGAAAGTACTATTTCTTTCGTACTATTGAATGCTGAAATGTCTGTCTATCTTCTGTTCGTGAGTGTTTTGAATTATCATCGTTCTTAGTATAACACTGTATTTATCAAATGAGTATCTACTTTCAATTGTTAGTATCAGTTGGGTCGCAAGGGTGAGGAAAAAAAAAATACCAGGATGTTATATGAGCGAGTGAACTGAGGGCGTGACATGTACTTAATAATTTACTGTCAGTACAAAGGATATGGAAATGTCTTTTGATTACAAGCAAAAGTACTTTATAATAATACAGTACGAGCTCAGTTTTCTGTCACAAGGCACTTAACAGCAACAGAAACTAAGAGAGTGATCATTATATCTAAAGGCTCGTCCTGCAAAACTCAACGAACTGTAATTAGGCTGGATTTAAAATGAAACTTTTATTTTACCTGCTACCACAACATATTCACATCTCTATGTTGCCTTTTATTGTTTTGAAAAAGTCGTATTTGCCGAAAGCGTGTTTTATAAGTTTGATTTTTCATCGCTCTGAAGCCCCTTTCCTTTGCTCTCTGCGCTAAATCGCTCCCCCTTCAGAGCACCGTCACGACACACTCGCCGTACGTCCCACTGTCGCGTCAGGTGTGTCAAGTTGTTGTGTGCAGTTTTGTAGGAGTTTTGTAAGTCTCTGACACTTTTAAATCTTCAGTAGCTCCTATAATTCTATAAGTTATACTCACCACATTTTAGCAGCAGATAAACTGAACTTTCTGAGATTTTTGGCAATATATAGAGTTATAATTGTTCACTTACACTTGAACTAAAGAAGTAAAAATGACCTAATCTTTTAAGATAATGTTCTTCAAGTGTCCACCATTTTGGGTTTTGCTCTGAACAGCCTGATCCAACACACTTTACATAACATTTAAAGCATTTCCGGGTTTATGTCTCTTATTTGATCCTCGATGTTATGTTTTAAGTCGTTTATTGTCTGAGGTTTATTCACAAACACCTTTTCTTTAACATAGCCCCACAGGAAGAAATCAGGACTAGTCAGGTCTGTGGAGATCACATACTGCCCCCTGTCTGTGAAAAACACTTATTATTCCTTTAATGGCATTTACACTCGGGGCATCTCTTGTATTAAAATGTCGACGGTAACACCGCTGGGTTTGTGAATTTGACCCATGTGACTCAAAGTACCACTGTACAATGAGGGGTCGTTCCTCGGTGCTGTATTTGCTCAGATTAATGTCGGAAAGAGTCGTTCTAAATGCTCTGAAAAAATAAAAGACAAATATTTAGAACCAAAGAGTTATGATTGTTTTCAACTGTCAGTGACTTTTGTATATTTATGTAGAATTGTCGCGTGAGAGCATGGGTGACGTTGGCTTGTGGGCGGAGCCTCGTACAGAATCGTACCCAGGAGAGATCACTATATTACTCAAACATGCATGGATGACATCTAAAATCTCATCAGGCATGTTTTTGGAGAGGGAATAACGTCATAACATGGTTGAAAGCTAAAAAAAAATAAATTTTACACCATACCCCTTGTTTAATAATAGTAATAATATAAATGTATTTGATTTTATTTTGCATTTTGCTTATTTTATTTTAGTTTTGAATGTCAGCTGACTTTGCCTCGGCTCTTCCCTCCTCACTCTTGGTGGCAGTAACATAAATGTATAGTCATAGCTGCTCTGAGGCCAAGTGGCAGAGATATTTTATTTATTTAAACCACAGAATGTCATATTCAACATTAAATTGTAGTACTTCTCTTGTCTCTTCCCATGTGGCCTTATATCTGTGTAATCCCCTCAGTCGTCCAGTAGGTTTCATCGTGGTCCATGGGCGTTTTCTAGTCTATGCGTCTTATATTTGTTCTGATACAGCTCAAGATCATTCTAAAGCTGTTCAGGAAAGGTTCATTTCTGTCCTTTTTTAATATCGATACCTGCTCTGTTTTCGATACTAGTTTTAGTATCTGATTTTCAATATTTTACTTCTCGTTTGATAAAAAGCTGAAGGGATTTGTGCCTCACTGAAAGCAAGAGTTTGTAAACAGGTCAATTAAGGAAGGAAATTGTAAAATGAAGTTAAGCAGCACCTACTCATTATCCAGGTCAACACTGCCCTCTGCTGGTAGAGTGTATCAGTGCAGTCGTGTCTTGTTTAAAAACATTTTCTACAGTATGTTTTTCAGTGATGATGATGCTTCTGTATTAACATTTTGGGGTCTTTGAATTAGCATCACTAGCAGAATATTTGTTTGCAATAAAAATATCGACACTGCACAGGGATCGCGATTCGCTTGGTGATGCATGTTTAAAAAGTACGATTCTGCACACACCACAACTCCAGCAGCGTTACCGTTTGAGAGAAGCGTGAAATATGAACTGATTAACTAATAAAATAATCCTGTGCATTTCAGAACATGTTTGTGGAGGTCTAAACTACAGCTACAACATGACATTTTGTTCAATTCTATCACCAAAATAACTGCAAATTCTGTTTCGATAACGACGAATTGCGCAGCTCTAAAACCAAATCATGCAGCTTTAGCGAGTGTTTCTAGACCGGATCGTGATGCTGTATTGAAAGAGTTAAATTGCAGACAGGCTTGTGTTGTTTGTCATCACTAATATGTTCTGCAGCTGCTCTTCCTCTGGCTGCTGCTTCTGCTGTTTTTCTTCAAACCAAAAATACCACCTGTGTCATGTCACTTAAACCCATTCACTAAGTATCAAACTCGGCTGCATTTTGAAGTTTTCTACGATTAAAGAAAAGGCCTGACGTGATCAACAGTTTGCAGTGGTCCTTCAATGAGCTCAGCCAATACGGTTTTGCATCTTACTCAAAATTACTTGCAAAAACATGTGTAAATCTTAATTTTGCAGCGTTAAAAACATGTAAAACAGAGCTATTGACCATTTTGACACAGTATACAATATATCTGAACTGCGGAAGGACACATTTGTGACTGATTTTATTTTGATAAACCTCAAAGCGCCAATTTAATACTTTTATTTTCTAATGCAAATGTGTAATTGCCCTTTGCTTAAGTCAGACATGCCCAAACTGTGGCCCGGGGGCTAAATGCGGCCCTCAGACCAATTTTTCTTGGCCGTCAGCATCCAGGTGAATTGGCCGATATTACCTTAAATAGGACTTTTTACTGTACATTTCTGAAAATCTACTTTAACAAACCCATATTATGCCCGGTTGCCCACATACGAGAGACACCAGTTCTTTTTACCGATGTTACTGCCTTTATTCTTCAGTTACACCGCAGAACTGTCAAGATAAACATAAAATAAAACATAACTTACATTACAGATATACAAAATTACATATAAACATGTAAAAATGCGTACCACTTTGCCAACCCGGTGAACTGAAAACTTGTAACTTTTATTTCTTAGTGCTACCTCTAGGACTTCGCACGAGCGCTAAAGAAAAACAACTGACCCGGAAGCAGGAAGTAGTTTTATGTGCTTAAACTTAAGACTTACGATTAAAGTAGACATTTAAAACATTGCTACAAATAAAATATTACCGTTATAATCTATCTATATGAATAATTAATTAATAAATAAAAGAGAGAATTAAATATGAAATGCGTAAAAGAAAATGAACCACGCAAATTATCAAAACGTAACAGCACCATCTACTGGTCAAAAAGTGACCTACAGGTATAATTAACTGTTACATATCAAATATTTAATGTGTCTCATTGAGGATGTAGCACGAATAAAGGTCGAGTGGTTCAGTCTAACTTGTAATAAACACACAGATTTGAAGTATTCTCTGCATCGGTGACCAGTCCAGACTAGATCAGCCTCAATCGGGTAAATTAAAAGGTGTGATGGTTTTAAAATGTCATTTTATCAGGAGATACACAGTTACAAAGCCATATATTTTTACATCTAGGCAAATGCATGTGTAATATCTGTAACTTGAATAAGTAATAAATACAGAAACAGTTAATTAATAAGTAAAAAAGTAGATTTATTTTACATCTGGCCCTTTGAGAGCGGACTTTTTGCTGTGAAAATGTGTCTGACACCCCTGGTTTAAGTGATAGTCGTAACTTGATTGAACAACTTTATATCGTAATGTCGAACTCGATACAGTCGCACTTCTGTGGACGTTTTGCGCTGTCCTCGTGTTTAACCTTTAACGCCGCTCTGTTGGCTGAATCTGTTTCTTGGAGATATTAACACAACAGTGGCCACTCCCTCGTCCTCTGTCTGTTCCTGGCTTATTATCAGACTGTTTTCTGTCCTGATCTGATCTGAAGACAGGGCCTGGTGTTTAATAACCAGATGTGGTCCCGCAGCGGCCATTTTAATCCACACGCCAAACAATGGTGCCATAAAATTTACAATATGAAATTTGTAATGGTGCTTCCTCCCAAACGCCCAAGTAGAAAGGTTAGATCTGTGTCAAAACTGATTCATTTGCCTGTTTTTAATCAGTTTTTTTCTTATTGTTCCAGGAAGCCAAGAAAAAATATGACAAAGAAACGGAAAAGTATTGTGCCGTCTTGGAAAAACATCTAAGTTTATCGGCGAAGAAGAAGGAGTCCCATCTACACGAGGTACTGTGGATACACAAAATAACCTCCTGATCGTCTCCATGGAGAGCTTTACTGAAATGTTCCCCATTACAGCATTAAACAAATCTTCATAGAGACTAGCAGGTGATCCTCAGGCCAAGTTACTGGTCAGATCTGTGGAGAGGCAACCCCACTCACAACACGACAGCAGATACATTTGAGCAATAAAAAACTGTAATTGAAGAAATGCAAGATGAATAAGTTGAATGCCGTACTGTGGAACATTCCTGGCAAAGCAGTATGAGGGACATTGACACAAGCAGGTGGCAGACCCAGCGCAGAAAAGTTACGTAGTGCATCTTTAACATATTGATACATAGTGGATGCATGGAAAATGGGCAAAAAATGAACTCAAACTTGTGATTTTTCAAGTATTACGATTAGATTTGTGATTATATATGTAGTTATCAAAGTACTGTTCGGTTCATAGTGCACATTTTGGAGGTTTTACAAGTCTGAAATGGGAACTTTAAGAATATTAAGTATTTCAGGACATATTCGAGCCAAACGTCACATTAATTACGTCAATATTTTAGTATTTTTTTAATTAAAATAATGAATCTGGCAGCCCATTATTTAAGGATTTGTGTCAGATTGTAATCGCTAGAAGAATGGGTCAGATTAGCCAAATTAGCGACATTTCTGGGTTGTTTCTGGTTTAACATCGTCAAAAGGAATCGGAGGAAAGTGCAAACAGATAGAGGCAGAAACGTGTGGGTAGTGAAACTGTCCCATTTACAGCGTGTTCAGACACAATGTCCAAATACATACTGTGGGATCCAGAACACACAGATACACACTTCTTCAGTACTTTACCCAGGTCTGGTCACGGCCTGTTTGTATTAAAACAAACATGGCTGCTTACGAGGAAGAAATAAAGGAAAAAACATGTCACAAGGGACTGAAAGACACTGGAGAATCAATGAGCAAAGCACTAAACTCTGTTAATCTGAGGTGAGAGAAAATAGACCGATATATGGGTTGGCCGGTGTATCAGGGCGATATTTGGCCTTTTTAGCGTATGAGTTATCGGTCTTAAATATCCAGTACAGACCCATATTTTATTTTGGTCAATCTGCTGCCTAGAACATACACACAAAGCTTTATTTTAACACTTTACACTTTTGTCCAAACTACGGCCCATGGGCCAAATGCGGCCCTCAGACCAATTTTTGTTGGCCCTTGTGCCTCCTCCTAAACTGGCCCAATTGATCATGAAGTATTTTTCCCACAAACTGAATAGATTCTACCCTCTATAACCTGAATAACATCACATTTCATTGTGACACAGACCTAAAAATAATCTTCAGAGTCTTATTAAAGGTACAATGTCTCTGTCAAACCTGTGTTAAGAGATAGTTGTGCAAAAGTACACAACAGCTCTTGTTATAGGTTTTGTGCTAAAAAAAAAAAAAAAAAGGGGCGTTTTGTAGTCAAATTAAATGTCATAATTTGGAGAAAAATAATCGAAATTGGCCGTATATATCAGCGCAAAATTATCGGCAGAGCGCACCGGCCATGAGTTTCTCTGGATTTTAAACAATCGGTATCACCATCGGCCATGAAAAACCCATATCGCTCGATCTCTGTTTGCAAATGACAGGTGACCTTCATTTCTCATGCGTCACTGGCTCGAGACGTGACAGAGGGGTCCGGCCTGAGATCCCTCTGATATGTCATTTGTCACTGATCCGTTTTGAATTCGCTGTTTCGCTTGTCTTCTTCTCCCCAGGCCGACAACCAGGTGGACAGCGTACGGCAGCATTTCTACGAGGTTTCTCTGGAGTACGTGTTCAAAGTTCAGGAGGTGCAGGAGAGGAAGATGTTTGACTTTTTGTTGAACCTGTAAGAATCCAAACCCCAGTTTTAGTAATACCATGTACTCTTTCTTTAAGTGTGTATCTGACAAAGATAGTACGCTTCGGAGGGACGGTGAAGTTTAAATGGTCAGAATTTAAGTTATACATGAGTTATGGTTAATCTGAGGGTTTGATTCAACTTTAAACAGGATGGATATGGAAAATACTTTGGGTTTGTTGGTGTGTTAGCTGCAGTGGTGGAAGAAGTACGTAGTTTTGTTACTTAAAAGTAGTTAAAGTACAGATACTTGAGCAAAAAGATATGTGGGGGACTTGAGGCTCAGAGGTTAGGGGACAAAATAAAACACTAACATATACACAGAGGTGGATGAAGTACTCAGTTTTGTTACTTAAGTAAAAGTACAGACACAGAGGTAAAACAAATACTGAAGGTAAAAGCAAAAATATCACATGAAAAGATGAGTAAAAAGTGTTAAAGTACACGTTTTCAGATCTTATGAGAAGGCTTCAAATGTAGTGATTTTGATACATTTGTGCTGAATTTTCAACACAAACAACTGAATCTGTCGTTTTTTTCGGGCCGTTTTTATTTTTGCATATTTTTTGTTTGTGTTAAAAAATAAACCCTCAGCCTTTTCAGCGGGTCTCAAACTATAATAAGAACACTTTTACTATTTAGTCATGTCCTAGAAAAAAAAAAAATTGACTTTACTACTTTTATTTATTTATTTTATTTTTTTTTATTTTTTTTTTTATTTAGTTTTATTTCATTCATTTATAGTAAACATAAAAACATGTTTTGTTCTAACACAAAATGTCTTTGAATGAAAAGGAGCAGAAAGAAGTTTACTACTTTTTACTTTGTTTACTTTCCATCACGGGTTAGCGGCAGTATAAAAATAATAAATTGTCACCTACTAGCCTTATCTCACCTTACACCATAAATAAAAATGTCTCTGAAATAAACATCGTAGGCTTGTTCATAGCAACAGAAATAGAAATGTACCATGGCAACTAGCGCTACGCCGTCACTTTCCCACTTCCGTCCCTCCCGAGCGGACTATCTCGCATTTGAAGGAATAAGGCTGGAACATTACGCCCAAAACGTTTCCCTTGAGCTGTCAGTGTGATGTAGTCATTTCTAATCTTTCTCTATTTTCTTTTCACAGTTGTTAGCGTTTCTTCAAAGGTCTTTTTACGTACTATCACCATGGATACGAGCTGGCCAAAGACTTCAATCACTTCAAGACCAACCTCACCATCAGCATACAGAACGTAAGGAGTTTACGCCGGGCTTGAGATGACGTCGCAACAGTCTGTAGGCCGATAATATTTAACGCAGACGGAGGGAGGCGGAAATTAATATTGGTCGAATTAGGTCGTCATGAAAACGCATTTTGAAGCAGGATATATTGCTGTAGTTACAATAGAAATTACTCAATTGAGTCTCTGCAGCTCAAATCTCATCTATTATTACTAAAATATCAAAAATGTTCATACTACTGCAGAGAAAATGTACATATATTGACATATTATTACCATATTAGAGTATAAGTCGCAGTATAAGTCGCACTGGAGTATAAGTGGAGGGATAAGTCGTACTGGAGTATAAGTCGCAAGTATAAGTCGTACTGGAGTATATAAGTCGCAGTATAAGTCGTACTGGAGTATAAGTCGAGTCGTCGCACTGTAGAGTATAAGTCGCAGTATAAGTCGCACTGGAGTATAAGTCGCAGTATAAGTCGTACTGGAGTATAAGTCGCAGTATAAGTCGTACTGGAGTATAAGTCGTACTGGAGTATAAGTCGCACTGGAGTATAAGTGGAGGGAGTATAAGTAAGTCGTACTGGAGTATAAGTCGAGGTACTAGTAGTCGCACTGGAGTATAAAGTCGCAGTATAAGTCGTACTGGAGTATAAGTCGTACTGGAGTATAAGTCGCACTGGAGTATAAGTCGCAGTATAAGTCGCACTGGAGTATAAGTCGCAGTATAAGTCGTACTGGAGTAAAGTCGCAGTATAAGTCGTACTGGAGTATAAGTCGTACTGGAGTATATAAGTCGCACTGGAGTATAAGTATAAGTCGCAGTATAAGTCGCACTGGAGTATAAGTCGCAGTATAAGTCGCACTGGAGTATAAGTCGCAGTATAAGTCGCACTACAGTATAAATTATAAGTCGCACTGGAGTATAAGTCCCACCAGTCACCCAAAAAATTGCAGAATAATGAAGAAAGAAAAAAAATATTTCACATAAAAATCTCAAGTATAAGTCGCACCTCTGGCCAAGCAATGAAAAAAAGTGTGACTTATCGTTTGTTCCAACTATCATTAAGTCAATTTGTTAATTATCGTGACAGGCCTCGTTAAAATGCAGATCTTTATTAAAATACAGTGAGTTCTTCATCGTTGTGACTTGACCTTTTGGATATTTCACAGGAAAGTGCGTGTAATTAATAGGAATATCTGGCTCTTGTATGGCCCCTGGTTGGGAGTTTGGCATCATTTGCGTTCTACAATCTGAAAAAAAATTTGCCTATTTAGGTTATTTTTAGAACATAACCTCCGCGATAAACGAGGGACCACTGTAAACTTATGACCTATGACACCCCGTGGATCATTGTGTTATAATTTGCACATTTTAAATCGCAATATTCATCTAAACGACTTAATAAAAGAAACAAATCCGCTGACTTTTGCATTAGAAAACAGCACCGCCCAATGGGAGCTGAACATCATCACATCAAGAGCTTTTCAAAATGGCTACGTGATCTTAATTAAGAAAATAAAATTGATGAAAAGGAGTAAGTACAGAGCGGTAGAGGTGAAAACGAGGATGGATCGGCGTTAGAAAAGTTGATTTTTGCAGAATAGACCTGCGTTAACACATCTACATATTTGAACTTTCTAACAAGTTTAAACAAAATCTAATTCTCGATGCTCCTCGTTCCCTTCGCCTGGTCCAGACGAGGGAACCGTTTCGAGAGTACGAGGTCGGAGGGTGGAGAGTCTGATGAAGAAGATGAAGGAGAACCCTCATGAGCACAAGAGCGTGAGCCACCACACCATGGAGGGATACCTCTTTGTGCAGGATAGAAACGTACGTTCTTTCTGTCGTTTGTGAGAAACGGGAAGAGAGTGAGTTATGAGGCAAAAGAAAGGAAAAAAAGAGGGTTTTTTCGCTCAAAACGTGGAGTAAACAAAAAGAGGAGACGTGAACTGGAGTGAAGAGAGAGAGAGGACGGAGAGTAAAGACAGAGAGGAGGAGAGAAGAAGAAAGAAAGAGAGAGACAGAGAGGAGGGAAAGAGAGAAGAGGACGGAGAGGTAAAGACAGAGAGGGAGGGGAGGTAAAGACAGAGAGGACGGAGAGGTAAAGACAGAGAGGGAGGAGAAGAGGAAGAAAGAGAGAGAGGGGAGGGAAGAGAGAGAGGATGGAGAGGTAAGACAGATGGAGGAGAGAGAGAAGGAGAAGAGAGAGGAGGGGAGGGAAAGAGAGAGAGACCGGAGGTAAAGACAGAGAGGGAGAAGAGGAAAGAGAGAGAGGACGGAGAGGTAAATACAGAGAGGGAGGAGAGAGGGAGAAAAAGAGAGAGAGAGAAGAGATGGTGAAAGAGAGAGAGACGGAGAGGTAAAGACAGAGGGAGGAGAGAAGGAGAAAGAGAGAGATAGGAGGGAAGAGAGAGAGAAGAATTGAGTGAAAGAGAGAGGACGGCGAGGTAAAGACAGAGAGAGAGAAAGAGATGAGGGAAAGAGAAAAGAGATGGTGAAAGAGAGAGGACAGAGAGTAAAGACAGAGAGGGAGGGAGAGGAATAAAGAGACAGAGGGAGGGAAAGAGAGAAGAGATGGTGAAAGAAATAAAGGACGGAGAGTGTAAATACAGAGAGGGAAGAAAGAGAGAGAGAGGCGGGAAAGAGAGAAGAGAGACAGATAGGGTAATAACAGAGAGGGAGTAGAAAGAGTAAGAAAGAGAGAGAGAGAGAGGGGAAACAAGAAGAAATGGTGAAAAGAGAGAGGACGGAGAGGTAAAGGCAGAGAGGGAGGAGAGAAGGAAGAAAGTGAGAGAGAGAGAAGAGAATGGTGAAAGAGAGAGAGGACGGAGAGGTAAATACAGAGGGAGGAGAGAGAAAGAACGAGAGAGAGAGGAGGAAAAGAGAAGAGATGGAGAAATAAGTTTCCTAAGATGAGGAGGAGTAAGAGAGAGAGAGAGAGAGAAACCTTGTGGAGACGGAGAGATAAGAGACAGAAAGAGAGAAAGAGACAGAGGAGAGACTCTATAAACTATTAAAACTGTGAATTAGTTGCACAGCTTCAAATTTACTAGTTTGTTTTTATAATTATAATTATTATTTATGTATTTTTAATTATTATTATTTAATTATTATTATTATTATGCACAAATACCCGGCAAAAAAAAAAGCATTAAGTAAGAATATTTTATCTTGATTTGACAAGATTCAGTTTATCACGAATGAGCCAATGAATAATTATTGTCAAAAATATAAAAAAACATATCCAGAAAATGTAATGTGCAGATCTACTTAAAAAAACTGAAGCAATATTTAAACTTTAAGTGAAACAAATTCAAATTTCATCTTAAATTTAGAAAAGTCCAGTAATAAATGTCCAAACTTAGATTATAATATTATCATTTTGTATTTGGCTCCTGTTTTACTTTTTACTCGCATGTACTTTTCATTTTCAGGTACAATAAGTAAAAGTACATGTATTTGCAGGTTCATTTTGTATCTACCTGGGTGAAGTACTACTGCACATATCACAGGGAACCCAAGAGGATCACGATGGTTCTGTTTGACCCCAAATCAGGAGGGAAAATGGTACAAATTCCTCTTTTATACATCTGCTTTCATTTCTTTTCCATTTCTAACGTGTTCTGTTCGTTTTTGGATGTGTTTCTGTCCAGGGGGAAGAGGAAGTTTTTATCCTCAAGTCCTGCACTCGGAGGAAACGGACTCGATAGAAAAGAGGTTTGTTTCGATGTGGAAGCTGTTGACCGGTGAGTGTAGTTTGCAGTAACGTTTTCAGCCACACGAGGGCGTTTGCTGAGCTTTTTTTTCCAGCAGTAACACTTCACTCCTCCTTCGAAGCTTTCTCTTTTCTCCTCCCCTCTCCCTCTCTCCCGCTTTTACCTGTTTTTCATTCAGTCCATACACTTGAATGGCTTTGTGACAGATCCAAGAGAGACCGGAATAATGTTATAAACCTTTTCTGGCTCTGAATCAGACCTGGAATTAGAAAAACTTGACTGATAATCGATAAAAGATGAATCCACAAAGTCAGACTGTGCCCTCGTTATTTGTCAGAAGCATTCGACATAAAAAAAACACTAATTAAATCAATATCTACCTAAAGCGTCTAAGGTGGAAGATGATTTTCTGATTCGCTTCAACCACCAAAGCAGGTTACACTAGCTAACCCAGGGAAAACTACGGCCCCGGGGCCACACACGGCCCGCTGGTTCTTGTTAATCCCGGGCCGCCGAGCGTGACCAAATTATATTAAATAAGGTAAAGTGAGGGTTGTTCAGTTTACGCCTTTCTGCAAAAATGAGCCTGTCAAAGAAAAGAAGCTGAGTGGACAACAAAAATTTTTTTCACCAAAGTCTGATTAGCGAATTAGCGAAAGTTAGCAAGCTGTTCTCGAAGGTTTTAAAAGAATGCATTTGGAAAACAATTTGCACAATGAGCCTTGTATATTCAGGCCAAATCTCTTATGTAATTTACAAATATATATAAATCCTGGCCCCGCCCCTTTCAGTTTGTCTCCAAAAGCGTCTGCGAATCGTAAAAAACCAACCACAGGTGTCCGCTCAAATGTGGATTTCTTTACCTGACATAGCCATATAGCTGGGAGCGTTCATTGTTGTTGATTGATTTGTCAAAAATCCACGGGCGTTTCCCTGTACCTCTTCCCCCTTCTTTCACACGTAAGCTGCCATGTTTGTTTGGACAAGAACGAACCGGGAACGTCTCCATCGCCGGTACCAAAGCGCCACCGGTCGCTCACGCCCTCAGGAGAGACGCTTCCGGACCCGCGGCCGCTTTGTAAAGATTTTTGTGACATCGGACCGAGGAGTCCTCCCATGTGCAGCTTTTCTCAGGTTCAGAGGATAGAAACTCTCACTTAATCAGACTGAAACCTGTTAATGAGACTTTCTGGAGGGTCTTGAAGCTGCCTCCTCTCTCTGCTTGCCCTGTGCACAGTGTCACTCTGCGTCCTACTGGAGCGGTCTCCATGGAGACAAACAGGCCCGAGTTACAGTTCGAATCTGTGGAGAGGCAAGTCCGCTCCTCTGAGGATACATATTTGTCAAGGCATGGAGCTACACTTCTTCAATACGTCTCTAGGCTCTACACTTCTCACCTCTCTCTGCACTTTTCTCCCTTCTCCCTCCTCACTCTTTCTGTTTTTACCTCTTTGGCCCTCTTCTCTCTCTTTCTCAGCTCTCTTTCTCCCTCTCTCCCAGGCGCTCTCTATACCTCTTATCTCTCTCTCCATCTCTCACACTCTTCACCTCTCTCCACTTCCTCTTTTTTCGCCTCTCTCCACCATCTCTCTTTCTCTCTTTTCTCCCTCTCGTCCCCTCCCTCTCTCTCTCTCCCTACCTCTCATCTACCTCCATCTCCATCTCCACTTCTCTGCACTTTCTCTCACTCTCCCTTCTTTCTCCCCCTCTCTCCACTCTCTCTTTTCTCCCTTTTCTCCACTTTCTTTCTCCCTTCTCCTCCCCTCTCTCTTCTCCCCTTCTCTCCACTCTCTCTCTTTCTCCCCCTCTCCTCTCCACTTCTCTCTTTCCTTTCCCTTCTCTCCACTTTCTCTCTCTTTCCCTCATTCCTCTCTCACTTTCTCTCCCTTTCCTCCATTTGTTCTCTCTCTTTCCTTCTTCCTCTTCCCCTCTCTCTTCCTCTCTCTTTCTCTCACTTTTCCTCTCTTTTCTCCCTTCTCTCCAACTTTCTCCTCTTTCTCTTCCCCTTCTCTCCACTTTCTCTCTTTCTCCCTCTTCTCCACTTCTTCTCCTTTCTCCCTTCTCTCCCAATTCTTCTCTCTCCCTTCTCTCCCTTTCCTTCTCTTTCTCCTCCCGTTCTTCTCTTTCCCTCGTCTTCTCTCCCTCTTCTCTCCACTCTCTTCTCTTTCTCTTTTGCTTTCCTCTTCCTCCTCCCTTTCCGCCTCCCCCTTTCTCCCACTCTCTCCACTTTCCCTCTTTCTTTCTCTCTCTCCCCTTCTCTTTCTTCTCGCTCTCTCCGCTTTCTCTCTTTTCACCTTATCTCCCCTTCCCTCTCCGTCCACTTTCTCTCTTTTCTTTTCTCTCCACTCTCCCACTCCCTTTCTCCCTTTCTCTTCCACTTCTCTCTTTTCTCCCCTTCCTCCCTCTCTTCTCTTCCTCTCTTTCTCCCCTTTCTCTCCTCAGTCCCTTCTTCCCCTTCTCCCTTCTCTCTCCCTCCCTTCTCTCCACTTTACCTTTCTTTCCCTTTCTCCCTTCCTCTTCACTCTCCCTACTTTCTCCCTTCTCTCCTTTCTCTCTCTTCTCTTCTTTCTCCTCGTCTCTTCCACTTTCTCTCTTTTCTCTCCTTCTCCCTCCTCTCCACTTCTATCTCTTTCTCCCTTCTCTCCCTCCCTCTAAATCTTGTCTTCTGCTTTACTCTCCCTGGTCTCTTTCTCTCGCTTTTCCTCTCCTCCCTTTCTCTCTTAACCTCTCTGCCCTCTTTTCCTCTCTTTCTCTCTTTTCTCCTTCCCTCCACATCATCTCTCCATCTGCTCGTCACCCTCTCTCATTACATTCACATTACATTGTTGGATCTCCTTCAGAAACGTTCCAGCGTGGAGCTTTAATTAAACTGTAGATGAATATATTGATTTTTTTTTTTAACGATGGCGTGGTTGTGTCTCTGTCTTGTCTCGTGTTGGAGGCCGGGCGTGATGACCATGGCAGGCTCTGTCAGAGGAGGACCGCAGGCTGTGGGTGGAGGCCATTGGACGGACGGGAAACCTTTGAGTTTACCATGGAGACGCCTTTTTGTGCGCCATAGAGACGCAGGCGGAAGAGGGAGGGAGGAGGGAGAAAGAGGAGAGACTCAGGCGGAGAGGCTTCATCGGGAGGAGGAGAGGGGAGAGAGAGAGAAAGAGAGAGAGACACAGACGGGAAGGGAGGGTGAGGGGAGGAGAGAGAAAGAGAGACGCAGGCAAGAGGGAGGGGAAAGGAGGAGAGAGAGAGAGGAGGAGAGGAGAAAGATAGAGACATAGACGGAGAGGGAGGTGAAGGAGGGAGGAGGGGAGGAGAGAGGTAAGAGAGAGATGAGACACAGACTGAGAGGGAGGGAAGAAGGGGATAGAGAGAGCGAGAGAGAGGTAAAGAGAGAAAGAGAGAGACACAGACGGAGAGGCAGGGAAGGAGGAGAGGGAAGAGAGGAGGTTAGAGAGAAAGAGAGAGACACAGACGGAGAGGGAGGGGAAGAGAGGAAGAGAGGGAGGAGAGAGAAAGAGAGAGACACAGACGGAAGGGAGGGGAGGGGAGAGGGAGAGAGAGGAAAAGAGAGAGAGAGAGAGACACAGACGGAGAGGGAGGAGAGAGAGAGAAGAGAGAGACGCAGGCAGAGAGGGAGGGGAAGGAGGGAGAGAGAGAGAGAGAGTGAAGAGACAGGGGGAGGTGAAGGAGGGAGAGGGGCCCAGAGCGGTAAAGAGGGACCAGACAGAGAGGAAGTGGAGAGAAGTAAAGAGAGCGAGAGGAAGTGGAGATAGAGGTGAAGAGAGAGGACTTTGAGAGAGGGAGGAGAGAGAACCTCTGCCTGGTATTTTACCTCATTAGACATTGAGTTTTTGGTGTTTTATTCTCTTTTCTCTGTACATTTGTTTTTGTAGATTTTTTTACATGACATAAGTAGTGAAATAATGTCCATTTTATCACATCACTTTATATTTATTTAATCACTTTTTTTGTTCATGAGCAGATTTTTTCTAGTCGTCTGGTAGTAACTTCAAGATTCGACCACATCGTTTTTATGTTTCACAGGTTTATAATCTGAACAAAGACAACCAGACAGAGGGCAGTAAGTATCAATATTATCTGTCTTAGTAGTAGTAGTAAGGAGTAGTAGTAGTAGTCTGTAGTAGTATATAGTAGTAGTAGTCGTTGAGTGTAGTAGCTAAATATTTGCACGTCATGTCTCGTGCAGTGTCTGCAGGGCTCATCTGGACGTGATCGGCTTCAATGTGATGAAGAAGTTTATCTACGCCGTGGAGACGAGAGGTACGACTCTTCGTACTTGAACTTATCACGACTTAAACTAGAGGAAGTAAAAATGCTTATGGCTCTTATTTGATCCTCGATGTTACGTTTTAAGTCGTTTATTGTCTGAGGTTTATTCACAAAACACCTTTTCTTTAAGATAGAACCACAGGAAGAAATCAGGACTAGTCAGGGTCTGTGGAGATCACATACTGCCCCCTGTCTTTGAAAAACACTTATTATTCCTTTAATGGCATTTACACTTTGGGGTATCTCTGGTATTAAAATGTCGACGGTAACAACGCTGGGTTTTGTGAATTTGACCATGTGACTCAAAAGTACCACTGTACAATGAGGGTGGTGTTTGTTCCCTGCGTATTTTGCTCAGATTAATGTCGGAAGAGTCGTTCTAATGCTCTGAAAAAATTAAAGAAAAACATTTAGAAACAAAAGAGTTATGGAGTTTTTTCAGCTGTCAGTGACTTTTTGGGCCACGCTGTACATATGTTTTTGTTGCTCGTTTCCAGGGAGATGTGTCATTTGTCTCATTTTGTGTCTGTCCTTTGAAAATACCTGATTTTATTCATTATTTTGTCGTTTTTTTATGTCCTTCAAATAACATTCACTTCAGTTTATTTATCAGATGTTTACGTTTAGACAGCTGCTTGTGAAGTTACGCAGTTTTCCCAAATCTTTCTTTACTCTTATTTGAGTAATTTTCTTGGGCCTCTACTTTGCACTACTTCTTTCTACTTGAGTAACATTATTTTGAAGTAGTGTTTACTCTTACTCGAGTACAGTTTGTGGCTACTTTACTGTATGAAAATGCTGGATTCAAACCTGATTTCCTCATGTTTTCTGTTGAAGGGATTGATGAACAAGGCTTGTACAGAATTGTCGGTGTGAGTTTCCAAAGTCCAAAACTACTGATCTTAGCGATGGGTAAGTTTTCAATATTTTTTAAGGTCTTTTCTGATGATAAACTTGTAAGATTGTGTTGATTTTTTTTTCCCCATAGATCCCAAACCAATGTGCTGGACGTTGAACTGGACAGCGCCGAGTGGGAGATGCAAGACCATCACAAGTGCAATCAAGTGTTTTTCACCATCTCAGGGTATCAGAGTAAGTCAGAAAATCCAATTCGTTATGTTTTTCCATGATTTTGCGCTTTTAACTCTCACATTTATTATAAAGTCGCTATTTAAGCGTCTCTCAAATTATAACCACAAACATGTTTGAGTTTGGTTTTTACATCAGCAACGAGCCTCAGTCCAAAATGACCCAGATTAAAGGCAGTGGAAGAAAGAGAACGGCAAATGTGTACTCGATATGTGTATTGTGGTTGGCCGTATATGTTGTGTTTGTGTATGTGTGTGTATGTGTGTGTGTGTGTGTGTGTGTGTGTGTGTGTGTATATGTGTGCAGGTCATGTGTGTATACTGTATAGTTTATTTTTTTTCGTCCTTTTTCCTTTTTTTTTCTCCTTTCTCTTTTTGTTTCTTCTATATTTTGGATTATTGTTAATATGTGTGGTGTGTTTGTGTGTGTGTGTGTATGTGCACGTATATGTTTGTGT
>JAIEZT010001243.1:5220410-5397645 GCA_019594935.1 Periophthalmus modestus
CCACCCAGTCGACTACATTAAATTCTCTTATTATTCCCCATAGCTGCAAATATCCAAGCCGTTTAATGACATTAAAACATATAAAAATAAAATATAGGCCTAAATATATTACGAATCAGTGTCTATTAATAAAAAGTGTGGTCATTTTTACTCTTTCAGTTCAAGTGGATTAGGTATTTTCCACTACTCCACACCTGTTCTGTGTTATTTGACAGATATAGTATTATTCTAACCCAGACTTCTTCTCCTCTTTCAAACCAGAGTCCTGTGCGGAAGTTTCATTTCGCACACACACATTTCTCTGGGTTCGTGTTGAACGGCAGCCAAATCTACAAATGAAAAGTGCTTTTATAAGTTGATTAGAACCAGATGACATTCATAGAGATACTGTGTATGGATTGGGTTTAAAGTGAATAACCGTGCTCATGGCAGAGTTTATGAAGGACAGGGCTAATCTGTTAACATGACACGCTGCTTACTGAAAAATCAATCACTAAGAAGGCAAAAGTATAAGGTTACTAAATGCTGATGGATGGATTGGTGGTTTTAGTCGAGGGTAGTACTTTGTATGTACTTTCCATTCCAGGATACAGGTAGGCAGCCTTGCTTCTGTTGGTCTACCCCAGGGCAGCTATGGCTACAATACCACAAGTGTAGAGTAGAAGTAGATATAGACGATAAACGATGATATTGAAACCAAACTATAAAGCAAACTATATATCCCCCAAAAAGTATTCTTAACGTACACTGTTGTTAAAAATATGAACTGCACGAAATAAATGACAGAACGTAACACTTAAGTAGTTACTTTGTATCTGTAATGAGTCGTAAAAGTTCTCAAATCTCATCGAGACTATGAGTCATTCTGGAGTATAAGTCGTACCAGACAAAAAAAATGCATAATAATGAGGAAAAAAACACATATAAGTCGCATTTTTTGGGGATATTTAGAGCAGACAAGAGCAGACATTTATAACAATAAGAATAAAATAGAGAACAGGTTTTAAAACTGGTTTTAAACTAATTTAACTTATTTATTAGAATACTACAGCACTTTAAAATTACTGGAAGCACTTTAGCCACATACGCACTTTACAAACAGGCACTTTAGACCATTTTTTGGGGTCCGTGGAGTTGTTTGATTGTTGTTTGCTTGTGTTGTCCTGTCTCTTGTTTTAGATGTGAGGGACTGCGAATGAAAAGCTAACTTCGGCACATTTACACATGTATTTTTTTTACTGGTGTTTATTAATGTGCGTTGTCCCTTTTCAAATAAATAAAATAAAACAACAGTCTGAATATCAGTACAGCGGCTGATGCAACACATTTATATTTATTCAGCTGCATGAAGCACAGACACAACTGAACACGTGTCTGGTCTGTTAACGTCAGATATTAACAGTTAATCAACTAAAGAATAGAAACAATCCAACAAGTTTACTCTCATCCTCACTCCAAATCACTAAATCCATCTCCATCCACCGACTCCAGGTGCCATTTCCTCTTCTGTGTGGCTTCATCAGACTCGGCAGAATACAGTTGTTTTTTTAGGGGAAACAAAAAATCTCTTTCTCAGATGCCTTTAAAATTATCGTAATGCTGAAATTTTAAATGTTCAATGGTACAGGAGTAGTAGATGCTGGTACACGAGCCTGGAGTGCCCTCACGCAGCTCTCAGTGTGACAATTATATACTCCGAAGCGACTTATATTCCAGAGTATAAGTTGCATCCCCGGCCAAACTATGAAAAAAGTGTGCAGAACATGTGCAGGAGAGTGACCTACCCAAATGTAACCTACACCTAAGAATGAACTACTGTAAGCCAAGACATAATAGCTAACCACTCTGCCAGCATCCACTATTTCACTAAAGACAATACATGCTGTGTATTACAAAACTATATTTATGCACAATATAGTGAACACCCTCTAAGCAAACACCGGCCAGTGAGCTGTTTCTATTTTGAGAAAACAAAACGCTTAAGCCAGCCGCAGTGTGTTTACATGTTGCTATATAAAACAAAGATGAAACTGCCATTTGAAAACTCTCAAATGAACAACACCCCGTCTATTCATGCTTCGGTTTAACTCGAGGATGTAATGTTTAATCTAACATCTTTACTTTAACAAATGTTCAACTTTGATAGCCTATTTCCTTGTTATGTCTTAGGACTCGCTGACGTCGCCAGTCCATTGCCCTCGGAGTATCGTCATGGCGACAGAGGAGCGGAGTCTAACGAAGGCTCGGGGCCCAAACACACGAGACGTTATTGAGATTTGGGAGCGCTGACGGGAGACGCTAACACGAGGAGACACCACCCAAAGGACAGAGCTAAAGATGGATGAGTGTGTGCTGTATAAGAGGTTAAAACTCTTCACTTAATGATGTTGTTCATAATGACATGACTGCTCCTGACGGGATGGGTCAAATGCAGAGGAGACATTTCCCAGTAGTGACAATAAAGTATTACTAAAACATATTACAAAAAAATTACAAAATTCCTGTTACAGTGAACCTTTCAAATCTAATCGTATAACATTTATTTTAACAGTAAGTATTAGCTTTAAATTTACATAGATGAACAATATGACTTATATCACTTATATTATTTAACCTATTGCTGCGTTCACACAACTGGTACTGTTTGGGGCCTGGTTTGGTCCTGTTCTAGTCCTGCTTTAGTCCTGATTTAGTCCTGGTTTAGTCCTGGTTAGGCCTGGTTTAGTCCTGGTTTAGTCCAGGTTTAGTTCTTGTTTTAGTCCTGGTTTAGTCCTGATTTAGTCCTGATTTAGTCCTGGTTTAGTCCTGGTTTAGTCCTGGTTAGGCCTGGTTTAGTCCTGGTTTAGTTCTTGTTTTAGTCCTGGTTTAGTCCTGGTTTAGGCCTGGTTTAGGCCTGGTTTAGGCCTGGTTTAGTCCAGGTTTAGTTCTTGTTTAGACCTGGTTTAGTCCTGGTTTAGTCCAGGTTTAGTCCTGGTTTCGTCCCGGTTCAGTCCTGGTTTAGTTCTAGTTTAGTCAAGATTTAGTCCCAGTTTAGTCCTGGTTTAGTTCCAGTTTAGTCCAAGTTTAGTTCTTGTTTTAGTCCTGGTTTAGTTCTTGTTTTCTTAGGACTAGTTCTTAGTCCCGGTTTAGTCCCGGTTTAGTCCCGGTTTAGTCCCGGTTTAGTCCTGGTTTAGTCCCGGTTTAGTCCCAGTTTAGTCCCGGTTTAGTCCCGGTTTAGTTCTGGTTTAATTCTGGATTGAGACCCAGTTTAGTCCCTGCTTCAATAAGCTATAAATGCAAAAGTGAAGGCACCTTTAATGCCTAACTTCACCTTCTCTCCCTCTCTCTCTCTTCTGTTTTCCCTCTGTCTCTGTCCCTACCCCCCCCTCTCTTTCTATCTTTCTGTTTCTCTCTCTCACACAGATGTTAGGTTTTCATGCTCTTTGTGGGCATCACGTTGGCTTACATTCATTTCCTGAAGTCCAGTCCTAACCTTGACCAGTGACTCCTTACCTAACCCAAACCAAAACCCTCACCATCACATATTCTAACCTATTTTAACTTTAAACCATCCTATTGTTGTAATAACTGAGGATTTACGTCATGTCGACCAGATTTTTACCGCTACAATTGAGTGCGTATATAAATTTTAATCCCCACAATGGGCTGAATACCTGCCACATCCACTGCAGACAGTCAGCTGCTTATTTTGCTGAATCACAGCTGTCTCAACACGCTGGGACCAGACGGCAAAGACATAGCCACGTTTCAAGGAGCCTTAAAGATTTATGAGACACCTGGACATGTCTTCACCAATGACACCAGCTTTTGTACACATTTATTTAACTGTAACTTTATTTCGAGACAAAAAGATGTCTCCGTTTTCATAAAAGTGCTAGATTTACTCAGTTGAACGCAGCGTTTCTTAGTTAATAATTGATGAAGTGGTGTGTAGCAATAAGGCGTTCACTATGTCAGGTTTATACTCTGTGGACTACTGGAGGGGGAACGAGTGCTCAGTATTTCAACACATTTTTGGAAGGAATTTAACAGATAAGACAAATTATAACATATATCACATAGCAGCCTGTAGTCGACCTTGGGATTGTGACAGAAAAGACGCTAATAAATATATGAATCATGTTTGGTACTGTCTGAGTAGCAAAATAACTACATTATTAACAGCCTTATTAAAGTATGAAGACTTTTATTAAAGGTTATGTACCCGATTTTTTTCCTATTTGAGCAAAAAGCGTTTGCCCCAGTACAGATATATTGTACAAGCAGCTCTTGAGGTCAAATACCTCTGCTGTGTGCTGTCTTCATCTAATCACAGTGTTTTATTGTCCGAAAATCAGTTGTTGTTAGCTTTACCGTCACTGCAAAACCCCGTTCCAGTCTCTGAAAGCTTATAAACTCATTGTGGTGAATAATTAGGACGTGAGGAATAACTTTGGACCACAGCAAACCATTTAAAATTAACTAGTACCTGATTTTTACTCTTAAAAACTCAAACAACGCCTTGAAGAATGATTCAGTCTCAGTAACTACTTAATTAAAGGGTTAGGGTAAGGTCGTTAGTTACTGAGCGTGAATCATTCTTTCTTTTCTTTTCATTCTTTCTATCTGTCTTTCTTCGTGTTTTATGAAGGCTAATTAAGGGTTACGTCTACAAGTACTGTTACTGTACTCGTACATCAATTCAAAGCCTAAGTACTTTCGCCTGTATCTTGTACATCTGTAACCGGAGTTGCAGTCGTCACAGAATCACGTCTTCCTCATATTTCACATCCTTTAGTGGAAACAATGAGTCTTGAGATGACACAGTGTGATAGACAAGTCTCGTCCTGAAGAGTGAAGAAATGTCTTTGTTATCCCAGTTCCCCAGGAGACGCTTTAATGGACTTTAAAGACACACTATGAGACTTTCTTATAGAGATAATCCATAGAGATGCTTTGCCTGGAATGTTTCACAGTATGGCGTGGCGAGTTACAGGTCAGGTTTGTGGAGAGGTGACCCCACTCGCAGGAAGATATGCGTGTTTATTTGATTTTTGGCAATACCACCTGTTAATGAATAAATGCTAGAAAAGTTTAACCGGAACATTTTAAGCAAAGCAATCACATCTCCATGGAAACAAGCGTGCAGCAGAGCCCAACCAGAAACGTTACACAGCGCAACTTAAAGTATTTTTAGTCCTAGTCACCGCACGAACACTAGAGTGACAAAGCTCGGTTATGTTTGTTTTAATGTCATTTCAGTTACGACAAAAGTCTAAAATCAAGACTTGTTTTAGCTCACAGTGTATCATGCGCACCCAAACTACTGTAAGTGCTTCAGGCGGCAGCAAACAATGAATCAATCAACTTTACAACAACATAACAGCAATAGTTTAAATAATTACAGAGTTCAAAATCATCATGTACAACCGCAGTGAAGTCTCTCATTTAAAACGCATTTTCATTTCTCTCACTTGCTAACAAATGGGACTCCTATTTACAGTATTCATCTATATAAACATGCTTTTTCTCAACAGTGTATTTCCTGTAGTTTTCGATTGCACTTTGTCTTGTAGCCAGTAGTAATAATAGATCGCTGAGATGAGTGCGTATCACAGAGGCTAAATCTTACACTGACACTAATCTTATCCTGTGGTGACATCTTGACAATTGCAGTTAATCGCCGGGTTAACACTTTGCAACGTGCACAGAAGAAACAATCGGTCACGCCTGGTTGACCTTTGCATGACCCTAGAGGTGTATGGAGTTTCTTAAATCAGTTTACCGTTCTTTTTATGAATGTAGCTACATGCAAAGGTCCTCAAACGATGCAGCTTAGTTACGCTAGAGTTAAGTCTTGCACGGCATTAAACTTACCCAAAAGTGCCCAGTGTACGCTACAATACTGCAACATGTCCCCTATGACTTTCCGCCTATTATTTTACACTTTGTTGTATTATTCATTCAACTACGCTATTGTCTTTTAAACCACAAAAAGCAGACAAATTGCAACGCTTGTGACAGCATAAAAACATCTGGAATACAAACTGCAAATCATAATGTGGTGATAATTGTGGGTCTCTCTTCTAAAGTGGATGATAAAAGCCAGTCGTAGTCCAGATAGATAATGTTTTACGTGCCTAACCCTTCTTATTTTTCATTTTTTTCACATGAAGACATCTGACATGGGCCTGTATCTGCCCGCTGGACTATAATCCTGTCGCTCCTCCATGTCCGGTTCATCCTGGAGCGAGTACAGAGTATTCCTCAGCTTTGACTTCTTCTTATGCCCCGTCAAAGTGGGCTGAAACAGTTTACTTATCGACTGTAGACCTTTGGATCGATCCGGGAAAACATCTTGCTCCTCTTTGTCATATTGGGTCACTTTATTAGAAATCTCCTTACTGGTGAATTTGGGCTGTCCCAGCATTTCCCTAATAGTTTCAGACACACCTTTATGCAAATAGTGGTACGCTCTCCTCCCACAGTTATCCCGTATTTTAGGATCGGCGCCATACTCTGCAACCAACATGGCCAAAATGTACTCTTGGTCGTGCAAGGCTGCGATGTGCAGCGGCGTGTATCCTCCGTGGGTTTTGGCGTTCACATCCACCTCCACTCCTCCCTGCTTGGACACTTCGAAAATCTTCACCAACATGTCGCTGTTTCCAAATTTTGCAGCCCAATGCAAAGCGGTGAACCCTGAAATAAAGTCTTTCTTTTCTGCAAGCTGGCTGTCCAGTAGGAGCAGCCCGTAGACTTGACTCCAGTGGCCAGATGCGCATTTTACCAGCCACTCGTGTTCAGTTTGTTCAAGAGGGACTGTAGAAGGAATGCGGTTTTCTTTCATCTCTGTAGACACTTTAGTGCTTTTTGACTTTTTCACATTTGGTGAGTCCATGTTAACGCTTGTGTACCCTGATTTGGTCAACTTCTGGTCCCTGGTTGACTCAAGTTTCGGACTATAAGACGCATCATCTGATTTTATCTTGCGGATTTCTAGTGTGGTGGGTGGCATCCTCAAAGGTAATCCGTAAGGCTTGCTTTGCACATTACTTGCCTGTTTTTCCTCTGCGTTTTGGATGCCAAAATCCATGCCTCGTTTAAGTTTGAAGTCATATTTGCATCTTTGTAAAGCCATCTGAATCGGGTTAACCATTTCAGACGGATTTTCACAACTTTCATCATGATTCTGCTCTTGTAATTCGTCGCCATTGCTCCTCACTTCTTCGCTTGGCACAGGTGGGCGCTGCAGCTCACCTTTACGCACGCCATCCACGTCCTCGCGCGTATCCCCAGCTCCCTCCTGTGCTTGGTAACTCTCCACTAAGGGCTCGTATTTCTTCCTGAGCACCACAAAACGCGCACCGTCGATTTCTTTAACCACAGCGACGTTGTTGACAAAGTTTTTAAACAACTCCCGGTTACACTCCCTCTGTTCAGGATCGTCACATTCTATCAAACCTTTGAACCTTCGCACCAGCTCGGACTTTTTCACCTTTCCCCCCTCCTCGACCAGGAAAGACAGCACGTATTGGTGTGATAGTTCCATGGATGAAGTCTCCATTAAGTGCCAACGGTGCAGCGCACAGTTTTAATCCGCGCGGTGGTGCGTAATCCTTGGGGTATAGGAGTTCTGTAATCCTGCCCGGTGTGTTACTGTCTGGGGACGGCAGCGGCGCTCACCTGTGGCCAGTCAACCTCCCTCCCTCCCTCTTCTCCACCTGAGGGAGGCACTATCTGGGGAAACGCACACGTGGATAGGTCATTTGCATTGTATTTGAATAACATGCAGGCACATAAAGCACATCAGCGTGTTAAGACTGTTTTATGTTCCAGTAATGAATGAATAATAATATTTGTTAATTAGCTTCACCCTGTTCCTGGATTTTTGCTAAAAAATTAACCCTTTGGGCACACATTTCCCTGTAATCTAGTATGCACATCTTGTTTTTATTGAATCAGCATACCCCGCATGGCCAGAACACAAACTTGTAGCCAACTTTTGATCAAAGCTCCTGTCATAGCCTATTTTAACGATGATAATGTGTGCATTCAACTCTAATTTAACGAATATGCATACAGTGTGGGGGTAGCTTACAACAAAGGGTATGGAAAACCAGAGAAAACATATTGGTGTTGGCTGTATCGTATTACTTATTGTCATTAATCAACAGTGGTGGATGAAGTTCTCAGTTTTGTTACTTAAAAGTGCAGATACCAGAGCAAAAAAATACTCATGGAAACGTATCGAGATGAAAAAAATCTACTTGAAAGTAAAAGTATTATCTGTACCTGTTTAAAAATGTACTTAAAGAGTAAAAATTAAAAGTATTTTGTGCAGATTTTGATTTCTCATAAAGCTTCAGTGCGTCGATTTTGATAAAGATTTGTGTTTCTTAATAAATCTCTCAGCCTTTTCAGCAGATCTGACACAATAATAATAAATACTTTTACTTTTCAGTCAAAAATGCAGAGAAGTAGAAAGTACAGATACCTGCTCTCAAGTGTAGTAAAGTACTTTGTTACTTATAGTCGGTTCTTCTATTCTTGTCCATTTAAAGATAAACTCACAGGCTACATATGTTGGAAATGCAAAGAAGACAAAAGAATCTGTGACAAAAACAGAGTCATCAGTCATATGCAAGTTATTTTTATTTATTATTCAGTGTCGTAACTTATCATTTGTCTGTGTAATCCCTCAGTCAACTGGACAAAAGTTTTCCGTTCACTCTTAAACTCAGATTGAATCGTTCTTTTATGATCATTTGCGTTGACAGGTGAGAAATGACACGCTCCTTTTCTATTCTCTATTTAACAAATCAACAGCTTGTCTCTCCCCATTATTTGTACGGGGCATGTGCTTGTTTCGCATTGTGCATCACTTAATAATAATCACATTAAGATCCTGTTTGTGCTGTTGTCGACACACGCAATATCAATAGCTACTTACTCACTTCTTTAATAATGCAAGAGCCTCTGACATGTGAATGGAGCTATGTATTTTTAATGTTATCAGCACCGATGGACCAGTAAATCTGTACAACTTCTTAATATTCAACAGAACAGCCCATGCATTCGCTATAGTGCAGCAGTTATATGAATACAATGTACAATGATATTTTAACAAGTGGGATTTTCCTTGTTTAAAATGTTAAAAATGTGCAGTTCTGTTACTTATTATATTCATATACTTCAAAAACTGCCAGAATACCTCACCTGCTTGTTAATCTTTGATACCGGAACATTTAATACCAATAATCTAATAATAATAACTAATAATCTAAGGATGAGACGCACCTGAACTGAGGCAGGAAAGAGGGTTTTTAGCTGTTTTGCTTGACAATAATAGACCACACTTCAAGGAAAAGCGAAACTAGAGTTGTTGGTGACATAATTTGAATTTAATAATCTGATAACACATTTTTAACATTTTATATGGACTGGTTTTTTTGTTTTTTTTCTATGTTTGTATTGAGGACACCCACATAAATGTAATATTGCGTATTTTCTTATAAAGGTGTAAATGTTCTGTTTTCCATGCAGCAGTGGCCACATATCACCCCCACTCTGTGTATTATAGACACTGATGTGATCACATTATTCGATTGTGCTTTAAATTTCTTATGTACAGAATGTTAACGCCCACTTCAAGCACTAGAAAAACATTGGTGCAGGCTCACCTTCTTCAGACTCTATCAGACTTTGTTAGTCTCTGTCAGACTCTGTCAGACTTTATTAGACTCTGTTAGACTCTGTTAGACTCTGTTAGACTCTGTTAGACTCTGTTAGACTTTGTTAGACTCTGTTAGACTCTTTTAGACTCTGTTAGACTCTGTTAGACTCTTTTAGACTCTGTTAGACTTTGTTAGGCTCTTTTATACTCTGTTGGACTTTGTTAGACTCTTTTAGACTCTGTTAGACTTTGTTAGGCTCTTTTATACTCTGTTGGACTTTGTTAGGCTCTTTTAGACTCTGTTAGACTTTGTTCGACTCTGTTAGACTCTGTTAGACACTGTTAGACTTTGTTAGACTCTGTCAGACTTTGTTAGACTCTTTTAGACTCTGTCAAACTTTGTTAGACTCTTTTAGACTCTGTTAGACTTTGTTAGACTCTTTTAGACTCTTTTAGGCTCTGTTAGACTTTGTTAGACTCTGTTAGACTTTCTTAGACTTTGTTAGACTCTGACAGACTTTGTTAGACTTTGTTAGACTTTGTTAGACTTTGTTAGACTCTGTTAGACTCTGTTAGACTCTGTTAGACTCTGATAGACTTTGTTAGACGTTGTTAGACTTTGTTAGACTCTGTTAGACTTTGTTAGACTCTGTTAGACTCTGATAGACTCTGATAGACTCTGATAGACTTTGTTAGACTTTGTTAGACTCTGACAGACTTTGGTACTCTCCGTCAGACTCTGTTAGACTGTTAGACCCTGGTACAATTTCACCCTATACTCCCTTTAACCCGACTGTAACTGACAGTAAAGATCTACAGAACGATCCCTGTGCCTCTTCATGCAGCAGAACAGACACCGACATCTAAACTTATTGGGTTCCCCTGTATAAATAAAGATAAATAAATGAATTAATTAATATGATTTTGTTAAAAAGAACACCATTTTGGTTTCAAGTTTTAATCAAATCTTTTGCCGACAGGTAGATTTATACTTGAGTAGCCTTATAATAATGGAAGGCCTAATGAATATGTTTTTCAGGTAATTGGTCTGGGCGACTTCATATTTTTGGAAGTTGGCCTGATCTTTGTCTTTTTGAATGAAACTCACATGACTGTAACTCTCCGTCTGACTGGTCCTCTGACATCCACTCTGCCCTGATTGTTATAATTAAGCACACATGCACGGTGATGTTCTGATATGCACGCACAGATGCTGGTGACACATTTTTTCTCCTGTCCTGGCTTGTAACGTGAGCAGCGGCATTCCTGAGCTCAAAGGGAGTTCCTCTGATGTGGCCATATTGAAACGTATTGGTGCTCGACAAAGAGTGGATGTCGAGGCAAGATGTTTGATTGCGTTAGAGAATAAGACAGGAGTTTGTGTCTATGGAAAATATATGTCTACGGGATCAGCAGAATGTGAATCTGTCCAACGCATTTAATAACAGCATACACTTTTTCACATTGTATAGATGACTAACAAGAAATTATCTGGATTTTTCAACACAAAATTAAGTTATTGTCAACATTTTAATTTTACCAGCCTACAGAAAAAACATTCTAGTATGATAATTTTAAAAATGCATGGTGATTTGGCCAAATGTCCTCTCTGTTTTTGATCCAAACGACGTGCTTGCAGGAACCGTCACAACTCCTGCAACCTTCTGCTTGGACGTTGAGTGTTCTCCTCTGATCTGATCTGAAACGCTCCCTGGACACATTGTTGGTAGCGTGGTCGAATCCGCTCGACTTAACGACTTAAAACATAATATCGAGGATCAAATAAGAGCCATAAGCCCAGAAATGCTTTAAATGTTATGTAAAGTGTGTTGGATCAGGCTGTTCAGAGCCAAACCCAAAATGGTGGACACTTAAAAAGCTATATTTTTTAAAATTTGATCATTTTACTTCCTCTAGTTTAAGTAGTGATAAGTTCAAGTGTAAGTGAACAATTATAATCGTATATATTGGCGAATCCGCTCACCCGGTTGCCAGGTCCCTCAGAGGAATTTTGACATTGTGCCCTTATCATGAGTCTGCCTCGTGTCTTCGTCTTCCTGTGTTTGAAGGTGGAAAAGTGCGATGTAAAAAAATATTTAATGTATGATTCATTCCATACTGCTGGTAGTAGGTCTTATTGTAGCCACAGCTGTCCTGGGGCGTAGACCAACGGCCGTTCTATGCCATCAGCCCCTCTGACCAATCACTTTCACACCACATTCATCTTAAAGTGGGGTAAGTGTCTTGCCTAAGGACCCAACAAGCGGCAACGTCTAGGTTAGTGGACGACGGGTGCTTTAAACACTTGACCCACTGACATCCCATGACGCTGCAGCTACAATGTGATGAGGAGCAACAATCAGTTAAGTGTCCAGGTCTGATCTGTAGTAAAAGCAGAAGTTAAATCTGTCAACTGGACAAATCGTTGTAGGAGTGAAGACGTTTTGCTGCTCATCCACGTTCTGGTCAGATTACTGGTGGACACTGGCTTATATTTGTCTGAAGAGAGGAGCTAGCTACACTGAAACTGTAAACAGCTGTTGTCTGCAGTTTCATTGTTCTCTTTGTTTCCTTTGTTTGCTTTGGGTGTGAGGATGGAGTTATAGATGGGGGAGAGTTTGTGTCTCAGGCCCCCATTCCTGTTTAAAGAAGGATTGTCTTTCCTAACAGAAATAGCTTCTTTAACTCCTCTCAAACCATTTCTTTTCTCTGGCAAAGATCTGAACCTCATCGTCATCGTGGTTTTTAAAATGTCAAATGTGTAGCCCAGAATTACTTAGCGCCTAGGCCTACGCAAATACAATAGTGCGCACACTTCATCATAGCCAGGGCCGGCCCTAGCTTTCAGGGGGCCCGGAGTTAAACTTGTCTCTGGGGCCCTTCACATTTGACAACATTAAGACTCTGCGCTCATCACTTTTACCAATTGTATTTGTGATTATATGACCAACATCAGACTGAAAACATCCAGAATGTCACTGACAGTTAAAAAAAATCATAACTCTTTTGTTTCTAAATATTTTTATTTTATTTTTCAGAACATTTAGAACGACCCTTCCGACATTAATATGAGCAAATACAGCACCGAGGAACGAACCCTCATTGTACAGTGGTACTTTGAGTCACATGGGTCAGATTCACAAACCCAGCAGTGTTACCGTCGACATTTTAATACCAGAGATGCCCCAAGTGTAAATGCCATTAAAGGATGATAAAGTGTTTTTCACAGACAGGGGGCAGTATGTGATCTCCACAGACCTGACTAGTCCTGATTTCTTCCTGTGGCTCTATCTTAAAGAAAAGGTGTTTGTGAATAAACCTCAGACAATAAACGACTTAAAACGTAACATCGAGGATCAAATAAGAGCCATAAGCCCGGAAATGCTTTAAATTTTATGTAAAGTGTGTTGGATCAGGCTGTTCAGAGACAAACCCAAAATGGTGGACACTTAAAAAGCTATATATTTTTTTTAATTAGGTCATTTTTACTTCCTCTAGTTTAAGTAGTGATAAGTTCAGGTGTAAGTGAACAATTATAACCGTATATATTGCCAAAAATCTTGGAAGGTTCAATTTATCTACAGCTAAAATTAAGTGAGTATAACTTAAGAATTATAGGAGCTACTGAAGATTTAAAAGTGTCAGTGACTTTTGGGCCACCCTGTCCTATAGTCACAAGAACAGCACACATTCTTTAGGGATTTAAAGATTTAAAAATAAAAATTAGACAATCTTTCCTCGTTTCTGTTGGATTTTAATGTGTTCCAGTTAAATTTACATTATAAAGGATACATACATAGCTGCCTTCACCTCTGTCAGGCTCAAAAACAAATGTAACAGCAGTAGATATTTTCCTACTATGGATATAAAACAGATGAAATTGTTTGAGATGTGATATTCAGGCTGCTGTAAACACAAATCCTCCTTGGTTTCACAGCTCCATTCTCTTCCCAGAGGCGTGTCTAGACGAAAACCCAGCTCTGCAGCACTGAATCATCCCTCACTGTGCTTCTCTTCGGTGCGCTCCTCGCTCTGTCTCCTCCTCCTCCTCTCCACACCTCCGCGGCTCTGCTCGGGTGGCTGCTGTAGTTTAGGCCCGCGCGCACAGAGACGAGGGCTGCTCCCCTTTCGCCCCAGTCCCACACCGACCACCGCACACACCGCACACCATGGCTGCCACGGACGTAGACGTGTTTTCGGTACGTAAAAACCTGCACGCCCCAGCTCTGGCGTTCTGTCCGGAGCGCAAATGCTTTAGGATTCGCTGGATTTTCATGCGTAAAAGTGTTTTCCGCCCCGATTGTGGGTATGTAGCTCGGCAATGTGGGGTTGGAAATACTCTGATTCATCGTAAAACTTCAGGCAAACCCCTAAAAAAATGAGCTATTATTCAGAATTTGCATGCAAGTCTATGTAAATTTCCGTTTTTACGCAGGCGAACATATGGGCGCAGCGTATGGCACACTAAACTGTTTACTGCTGACTTTAGGAATAGCCTACTACTGCTGCTACTACAAGATTTAGCCTACTTACAAAGATGTCAGCCTACTACTAGTTGGCTACTACTACTGCATACTTAAGTAGTTCCTTTTACCTATATATTGGAGACATTTCAGGTCACCACAGCATATTTCAGCCTATTATAGCCAGCTGGCCTATCAATATCAATAACCAATGGATATCTAACCTCCTTTTGCAAAATAAAGACCAGCCTATAGCCCAAAATTATAAATTGACTAAAAAAACTACCTATGCCTGTTTCTAAGTTGGTGCAGTAACATTTGATTGCAGAAAAACACAGGTACGAAGCAGGTTATCGGGCTGGATCCTGCAAGATATTGTAATAACCCTATGTTTAGACAGGTGGGAGTGATGCAATGCAAGCAAACCATAAACTGTCAAGATGTTATAGGCTCGTATGGTGCTTTAGCAAAGTTTTACGGAGCTGAAAATACAATTATGCTTGTTATTATGAATAGGCCAATCTCAGGGATGGCTACTCTCTTATCTAGATTGTTTGGTGGATACTAATCTCTAGGCTATATGCAGTAGAAGTTAGGGATTTAGGGATTTAGAAATGGTGATTACTTCATGGTAGAAGCTCTGACGGTTCTTGGTGTATTGCACAGTAGTGAGTAGTGCCGGGGTGTATGGATAAAGTCAGATTATTCTTATTAGGCTTATTGCAGTCGAGTGCGGCAACAAACTCAGAGGAGATGTACCAAAATCTTACGAGAATGAATTAAAGTTAATGATTTGTCTGCGTTTATTTGGCCGCTGGTGGTCTAATTACTGATGGCGTCGCCTCGTGTGTGTGGAGATGGAGAAGTTTAATGCCATACTGTGAAATATTCCAGGCAAAGCAGTGACATTTACATGGTACTAAGCTACTGGTGTCACGATAGTAAAATTTCAAACTCGATACTCAATACCAATTCCAATACTATGGTAATAAAAACACTCTTTATTTATCGTAATACTTTCCTTTATATTCCCATGTGGCCTGACTTTTTAGTATTCATACCTGCCCAATCGAGTGTGTACTAGTATTTAGTATTTATTTTGTATTGAGTAGGACTGTATCGCCTTATTGTTCAAAGTATGAAAGTTGGAACAATATATTTTGGGGCTCAAAATGTATTGTGCGTACAATTTATTTGTAAAACTGTGGAGATTTGAGGTATTTTTGTTATAGTAGGATAAGATTTGAGCTGTACAGGGTTGAAAAAGTGACTTATGTGGCTAGTTTTTGCTTCATTCTGCTGTTAATTTGTTGCAGCTCATGCCACGTAATGACATTTAAACCTATTTAAACATGATTTACTGAGATTATCTTGCATTGTGTCAGTGATATGAAGTAGTTTCAGTATTATCGTTTATCGTAATATGTCTCTGTAGCTTCAAAATTTGTAGTATTTGCTTTTTGACAAGCCTATAATAAGCAGGTGGCGGACTCTGCACCAGAATCAACTTAAAACATCGGCATTTTTTAAGGCAAAGTCACATATCAATTTAAATTTTTACGTGAGTACTCAAGTATTTTTGTCTACTATCTACGGTACGATTTGGACCATTTACTACAATTTGGATGCAGACTTTTTCCGTCAAACTGATAAATTACTGTTACACTTAAGGAACAGATTTTGGCCGCTCTTCTCACCCATAGTCTCGCCGTAGTGCACAAGCAGCACTTCTTAAATCCGGACAGGTTCCAGATTCGGGGTACAAGTTGCTCCTGTTATTGCTAACTCTGCGTTTTTCGAATGCCTCCCTTTGAATACCAAATTAAGGGATTGATCATGGCTAAAAATGCTGAGAATGTGGTGTAGCCAGAAAGTAGAATGACACTGTGTGATAGTTAGCAGCTGGAGGGCCTCTGCTTTTCTATTACTGGTCACTTCCTGTTGAAGTTTGTGAGCTAAGTGTGAGAGCGATGATGAACAAACATGACACGGTGTTTGTGTTTGTGGAGCTGCCGTCGTTGATAAGGGAACCATCAATGCAAACTCAATGAAAAAACTACAGCTTTTCTGGGACACGGAAATCAATCAATAGAACAGGCGACTATTGTTTCCGTGCATCGATTAACAGAGGGGAAACAGTTGTCAAAGCATGTACTACTACATCTACTTTTACTGCTACTACTACTACTACTACTACTACAACCTCTACTAATGTAACCGCACTATTATTACTGCTGATGTTATCACGACGACTTCTGCTGCCACTAAAGTCAATCTGCCCAGTTTGCAATCAAGGCTAAAAATAGTAGAAAGAAAAGAATGTACTAACTACTACTATTACTACTACCTACTACTGCTAATACCTACTCCTACTACTTCTACCTGCTACTCTGCTACTACTAACTACTACTGCTGCTGCTACTACCTACTACTACTACCTGCTACTATTACCTGCTACTGCTACTACTACTGCCTGCTACTACTACCTGCTACTACTACTTATAACCAATATTAAAGTACCACCCAAGAGCCACTTTGGCAGTGCCAAAGGTGTATGGAGGTAGTTGGAGTATCCAGTTAGTAGCCTGGTATTTCTGTGGTAGTAATAACCAGCAGTAGTCACGATCTTTAATAGTTGTAGGCTTAGTCATAACAAAGCATTAGTAGTTGTGTTCTTTCATTCATCATGTTTGATACTGCTACTACCTGCTGCTACTACTACTACTACTACTACTACTACTTATAAGCAATATTAAAGTACCACTCAAGAGCCACTTTGGCAGTAGTTGTGTTCTTTCATTCATCATGTTTGATACACTACCTACTACTACTACTACTACTACTACTACTACTACTGCTACTACCTGCTACTACTGCTATTATGTCTACTGCTGCTACCCTACTACTACTACTACTACTACTACTACTACTACTACTACTGCTTATAAGCACTATTGCTGCTACACTCAAGAGCCACTTTGGCAGTAGTTGTGTTTTTTCCCTTCGTCATGTTTGATACTACTACCTACTACTACTACTTCTACTAATGCTACTAGTAGCAGTATTATGTCTACTGCTGCTACTACTACTACTACTACTAGTACTTATAACCAATATTAAAGCACCACCCAAGAGCCACTTTGGCCCTAGTGATCGGTATAGGTCTACCACCCACTACTACCAGGTACTTCCAACTACTGCTACTATTACTACAACCACTCATGCTTTATTTTGACTAAGTCTAGAACTATGAATGATCCTGACTACTCCTGGTTTTTACTACTATGGAAATACTAGGCCACTAAATTGATACTCCACCTACCTGTTAGGCTAGAATACTTTGCTGATGATGCTAAAAATATAAAGAAATGTATATATACTTCATTTTTCTTGGTTAAAAATGCACCATGTAACTTTTCTCGATGCTGTAGAAAATCCCAGGCAAAGCAATATATTCTCTAGGGAGACTTGGCAGCGTACTCCCATCATAAAAGCTACGTAGTGCAGCTTTAATTCAGTAATTGCCCAGTCCCTTGGCAGATTAGCATTTGTTCAGACTCTATATGTTTGTTATGTAATGATGGTGCCTGTTAAACATGTTACTGTGGAGCGCTCACTGATCCAGAAGAGATCGACTTAACTCTCCTCATGAGGCTGGCTGCATGGTGCGTTCAATGAAATTACAGAAAAACTTAGAGGCAACACATTGAGCTGAGTAATGCTTAACAACATTTTACAGTAGTGGCTTTGGTGCAACTAGACAACAGGGGAAAAAAATGGACAGGCTTGATCTCAAATTCACCATCACACAAATGTCCAGCAGAATGGGCATAATTAGCTGCAATTATTAAGAGAGATCAATCAATATGGGTTTTTTTTTTTTGGTTAATGCCAATAACAATTATTTAGACATGTTCAAACTGCGGTCCCGGGGGCGAAATGCGGCCCTCAGATCAATTTTTCTTGGCCCTCATGCTTCCAGGTGAATCGGCCCATATTACCTTAAACAGAACTTTTTACTGTACATTTCTGAAAATCTACTTTAACAAGCCCATATCAAATATTTAATGTGTCTCACTGAGGATGTAGCATGAGTAAAGGTCGAGTGGTTCAGTCTAACTTGTAATAATAACACAGATTTGAAGTATTTACTGTATTCGTGACCAGTCTCTCAGCTTTATCTCTGTTTTTATGTGGCCCTTAATGAGAAAAGTTTGGACACCCTGCTCTAGAGAAACCGATGGCTAAGCTCTGCCGATATTTTTGTCGGACTGATTTTGATTATTTTAACCGAATTATGTAAATTTACTCCAAACTCACCTACACCTCCCCTTATACAGACGTTCCCGTGTCGTTCAGATCGTATTATTTTGCTTGGAGCTGCCGATTTTGACAATGAAGTTCTATAGGGACTACAGAGCTCTCTTGATTAAGGTCAAGAAGAGAGCGGTGTAGTCACATTTCTTCCAGTTATTTTTTGCACTAAAAGCTTTGTGTGTATTATTTTTTTTTTGGCTGCAAAACAAAATATCGGCTCTGCTGCATCAAACTAAATATCCCATCTCTATAAAATCCTCTCATAATGCTTTTACATCAAGACATTTTCTAAAAAACGTCCCTGAAATTAACCTCTCACTCAGTTTTCTCGTTCTCTTGTACTATTTGAGCAGTCTCCTCTCAAAAGTAACTGGACCAAATCAACGTAAACTGTAGATCTTATTTGAGTTCGATTGGATAGATGCTTGATCATTGTTGAATATTGTGCAAGAAACAAAGCTAAACACATTTTAAAGGGCCATGTATTACGCTATTTTCTGGCGTTTCCTCGTCACAAACAGACCTGGAGCTGATGTTTAACACACTGCGAGTTCTGCTCTTATATGGAAAACACTGTGTTCCACCTTGTGATGTCATCATGTGGTAATACAGGAAGTGCTTCACTGGGTTTTTAAACTCCATACACCTTCACTAGAATCATTTGGATAACTTCAGCCCTGGATTTCTGAACTAAAGGTAAAAGATAGTCGTTGAAACTACCTTGAAAACTACAGATTAATGAAACAAAAAAAAACTCCGAGTATGTTTTTAAGGAGGTAACAGTATTTTAATATGGCTAAAGGCTCTCGTGAGTACATTTTGCATAATATAGGATCTTAAATGTCATGCTGAAGCTAGTTGAAGGTGTTGCTCAAAAACTATAGTAAATATGCCAAACTAACAATTTGTAACTGGTTTCTTTAGGTGATAATTGCTGCCTCAAAGTTTAGCTTGGCCATAAATGTGTCATCGTCTTTGTAAAGCCCTCGTTTCCTGTGTGACGTAGTTTTAGCTCGGCAAATATTTGAGATGTCTGACGCTCAAGTGTGACTGCCCTGGCTTCCAGTGAAAATACTTGTGAGCGAAACTTCAGCTTTTCTTTGTCTTTTGTTTTCTCTATAGGAGGGATTTTCATAGCTGGCCTCTTATTTATTATTCACGCTTATTGCAAAGAATGTTTGGAAAGTACATTATATATTTATAAGCTGGTATTTGGGGCCATTTTAGTGCTGTGTTTCACAAGTTTACAGAGGAACACGCATTTTAAAAGACCTGAAGTTAATGACCAAACTCCAGCGTAGCACCACATTAATATTGAAACACATTTTTAGGTTTGCTGGGAGATATATCGAGTCTAGTATCGGTGAGATTGTTCCCCTTGATATTTTATCTGTCAGATTTTGGATATTTAGCCGATATCTGGCACTGATAGTTGGCACTAACCTGCCCCGGTCTCTCTGTTTGATTGTTATATTGGTTTATTCAATGGGGGACAATGGAATTTCATAAAACACATGAATAAAGTTAAAAAAAATGGGTCAGTTTGTCTTCAATGCATCAGATTTGTCTTAAACTAATCAGTGGAAATGGAAACAGAAGAGCAGTTCAGTTAAAAATATCGCTAAATGTTTTGTCAATCATGCAACGAAATAGTTTTATACTTCTAATCAGTACATTTACTTATTATTTTTACTAAAGTGAAAGTAATTTGTGAACTTTAGTATAATTTATCATGCATTTGAAGGCCTTGCTATGGATTTCAGTATCTTAATAATACCAGTATCGGCAATATAATATAATATAACTGCGATTAACGATTAAATCACAGTTGCTGACAGTTTAAGAATGCTATGGCTATAAATAATTATCATTTTTAAAGTGTTATAGTACTGCATTTTGTTGTAAATGAGAGATCATCAGGGAGAAGTAGGTTTTTTCTGCACATTCTGATGATACAGTGGCGTTTATCTTTGGCGATTTTCACGATTATATAAAATATCCCACGAACGATTATTATCCAGTCTTTTTTCACAATAAACGATATTATTTTTTATTGCCTCATCCCTAATTGAAACTACTTTAAGCCACTGACACAATAACGCAGGAACATTAAAAGGCCTGAGTAGCAAGAAATAAATAGCAGAACGAAGCAATAATCAGCCACAGAAGTTACTTTTTCAACACTTTTCAGCTCAAATCTTTTCCATGTTACATCAAAAATAACAAAAACCTCACCACTATTGTAAAGAAAAAGCACAGGCGATAAATAAATAAAAGCTGAACCCCAACATATATTGCCCCAACCTTCATGTATTGAATTACAAGTCGATATAGTAATTGTTTTTGTGGCAGGCCTGTATCGGACCATCCCGAGTTTCTGTTGCCCCGAGCGATGTTTTCCATCCACGTTCCCCTGTTCCTGTTTTAGCATGTCCACTCGGTGTTTGTGACTCATCGGTGCTGTTGACTGACTGTATATAGATGTATTTATATAGATGCCGAGGGGGCCGAGTGTCACGTCCGATAGAGAGGCAGTGATCACGGCTGAGTGTGGCCTGCAGACACGTGTCAATGTCCTTCTATAAAGTTGAAGGAAAAACTGATGTTAAAAGAAAAAAATAGACATAAAATTGAATGAATCGGGTCTATTTGATCCATAGACTGTATATATATATAAATGGACATAGCTAACCTGCTAACGGCCGTGTTTCAAGTACAAAGTGAGCAGAGCCACGCTTGTTGTGACTCCATCAACTCTGGCTCCAATTCACTTCCTACTGAAATGCTCTTGCCCCTTTCTCTGTAACTGCTGCCGTCAAGCTCGTCATTTTGGTCTTAAAATATTTGTATTGTCAAGATAAATCAAGATATGATCATTAATAACAGACAACTCGGGCGCCTTCCTTCCTCGCGATCACTCCCACTAGCGTTAGCAACGGGATTGGCTCTTTGGTCGCTATGATACTCGCGGTCGGACTATCAAATATCAGACTCGGCTCCAAATTCACCCCTATAACTGCACCAACCTCGATGAGCTTTATTTGAATGGAGCCGAACGCTGTTGGTGACGTCACGCTCACTCCGGCAACTTCTTTATTCAGTTTATGAGTTTATCTGAAATATTAAAGCTGCACTGCGTAACTTTTCAGGTGTCTGTACGCTACCTGCTTGATTCCTTAGAGATGCTATTGAGATTTAAGCCACTAAACATCTAAAAAACTTCAAAATCGTGGATTCTTACGGTGATCTGACCTCTAACTTGGCCTTGTGGCGTCATCTACTTGTCTCCATGGTGATGATTGAATTTAATGCCGTGCTGCTGAACATTCCAGGCAAAGCAATAGCATATTTTTGGAGAAAAGAAGTCCGCGGATGCCATTTAGTTTAAATATTCCCTGTATGTTTTTTCTGCAGATGTATGGCACCATTGATTTAGTGCAGAGTTTAAAGTCTTGGTGAAAGTTATGACTTTGATCAGATCTGAACTGCAGCGTGCACTTTTTTCATTTTGAGTTTTCCTTCTGTTGTGATCGTAAAAGAACAGGTTTAAAGGCCCTGGAAGCCTCATAAACTCTCCTCTCTCCTAGTCCCGTCTCCTTTCCCCCTAATTCCTCCTTCCTAGCTCCTTTCTCCCAGCAGTATTTCTTGTTAGTCTGCACTTTGCCCTAGCACGGCCACCCCTCTCACTCTCTCTGCAGCGCATTCGCAGTTTGTTCTGGTTTGTAGGGTTGTTATCGACTAAAGAAACTCTTGGTTGAATAAAGACTAATCGATTGACGCAAAACTATTAAGTATCTCTATGTATCTGACTCCAGCAACATGGGAGTTTGTGCGAAAACAACTAGAAAACAATATGAAGCTATATTTAACTTGTGAATCATGACCTTAATGTTGCTTTTTACATATAAATATCAAACAATACCAAATTTTCAGCTAATTCTCTCACTTCTCCTTTCTGCTGCTGTCCCATATGAATCATTATAACCAAAATAAAACGAGATTAGCCAACAAATGCAAGTTAAAGGACTATACTGCTGGTACGTTCTTGGTTTGAATCCTGTTTAGTCCAGATATAAACGTGTTTTATAGGTTTAATCCTGTTCTAGTCCAGATTTAGTCTTGATTTTTGATGTCGGGTGTGTGCAAGTGTATTCTTTCCTGGCTCCTCTTTACCTCTTCCATCATGACTTCTCTCGCCTAGATCCTTTTTTTTTGTTTCCTACCCCCTCCTCATCTCTCCCATCTCCTCTCATTCCTCCTCGTCCCTTAACTCTCCTCGTCTTCCTCGTCTTCTCCCATTCCGCTCCGTCCCACGGCTCCCTCTTTTCCCTCACTCCTCATTTTTTCCTTTCTCCTTACTCATCTCCTCTTTCCTCTTTCCTAGCTCCTGTCTCCTAGCTCCTCTCTCCTCAGTTGTAGACTAGCGTGATGCGTCGAAGTGCTGTTTGTTCAGGCGGTGACTCAGACTCAGAGAAATGATCACAAAGATGAGATCATAAAAACAGACAGTTCACAAATCAGTCTGACGGCATCTAAACCGTTTTATCAAGTGCTACAAAACGAGCTCAAGTATTGCACAATCCACAAATCAAATCTTCAATATATGTTGCTGTTGTAAATTATCCTACACTCTTACAATATCTCTTAAACTTCAGGTTTGCTAACTTTTTTAACCTAAAGTTTGCTTATTTCTGACTGCTGATAATAAATTTTGAAGTACGATATATTGCTGACGAAAATATAGACGATAAATGAAAATATTGAAACAAATTTATGCCGCCTAAAGTAGAATTACCCCAAAAACTATTCTAAATGTAGCAGAATGAAACACTTTGGTAGTTAGTTTGTACATATAATGAGCCATAGAAGTTTTATATTCAACCCTCCACAGCTCAAATCTAATCGTAGAACAGGAAAAATAAAAAAGTTCCCAACTAGTACCAAGAAAAAGAGCATACTGACCCCGAAAATGATTATTCCATCTAACACATATTGAACGATAAGCCCATAGAGTATTTATAGTGACAGGTTTAGATAATGGGCCTGATAATATATCGTAAAGTGCATTTCTTACTGGCTGAACACCACAGCATTAGTATAGCATGTTAGTGTACTGCCAAGATGAACAATTTGTTTTCCCTGTTGGTCCAAATTAAATGTTTTGGTTGATTTTTGCTCTTATTATAAACAAAAAACATATTTATTTTCATGAAATCAACATTAAAAGCCACAAGACAGAATTTTAACACATTTAGCATAATAGAAATGTCAAGTTTATTTCTTGAAGCAGTAGCTCGGTCACAATAATTACTATATGGACTTATCGTTCAATACAGATGGAAAAATACCTTTTGGGGGTCAGTATTTGTGCTAGTGTGGGTGATTTTGTTATTTTTCCTGTTCTATGATTAGATTTGAGTTGTAGAGCATTGATTAAATTACTTCTTTATTTATACAAACTAATGACAAAGTGATTAGTTTAGCTATTTATGTTATTGCAGTTCACTTTTTTTTATTATAATGTACATTTATAATACCTTAATATTATTTAAGGTAATCCTGCTATAGAGTTATTGTGTCAGTGGCATATTGTAGTTTCGATATTATCATTATCACTGCAAATTTGAGTAATTTTACCAATATAACCTAAATAATATCACATTGCTTTGTCATACAGACCTGATATGAATATTTCAAGCCTTATTTAAAGTATGAAGCCAAAACTATGTTACATGCACCATCTGAATTATCCACTGTCTTGACCACTGGCCTTCCGTGTCGAATATTTTTCAAGATATGGCCCTCGGTGAAAGAGTTTTAGCATTCCTGCTCTATATTTTCTTAATCGTCTCGTAGGTCTGTCACGATAACATATTTTAAAACGTGATAAATTGCTGAACTCTGCTCCGAACACGTGTTTACAGCAGAGTCACTGGCTCTTGACTGTCGATAAAAAGTTCAGCGCTGATCATTGACCGTTTGAATTGATTGGATCTCAGTTTGATTAAAACTTGATTATCTGCACAGCCCCACATACGACGACTCCAGTATCAAGAGTCAGTAGTGCCTTTTGACTTTATAATGTCACGATGAGTACTACATCAACAAAAGCTGGAACGATATATTTTGGGGCTCAATATTTATCATGTGCACATTTTGTTTGTAAAAGTGGGGATATTTTGGGTATTTTGCTGTAGTACAAGACATATTTGAGCCATGTGACTTCTGTTTAAACATTTTGCTTGGATTAGCCTGCATTATTGTTATTGTGTCAGTAGTTTCAGTATTATTGTTTATCGTAGTACATTTCTGTAGTGATATACCATCTGCTACCTTAAGTTCAACTAAAAACCACCTTGTCTGTTGTCCAGTTTGAGACAGGAGAGATAAGGAAACATTTAAAACTCTCTGCTAGATATTTGAGTTTATTATGTTGGGTCACATTTCCAAAAATCGAATTATTTTACGTTCGTCCCTGTCACTAAGATATGAGATTCAATACAAATTACTATATATACAAAACAATGTACTACTTACTTTTATTAGGGTATCGTTATGTCCAGAGTTCATCATCTGCTCTTTCTTGTTTTGGAGGACAAATCAAAAACTAATTTTACATTTCGAGGTGCACCACTCAATCTGTAATAGGATTAAGACATATTTCGTGAGCTCTGGGGTGGTGTCCTTTGGGCTGCAGAAATACTGGGACCAAGGTGAACTCAAAGAAAATTAAAATATTATGCGATTATTTCATCTTTTTAACGAAATGTATGTCCTCTGAGTGTCTAAACTTGATGTTTCGTAGCTCTCAGAGTCTGGCGTTTGGGGAAATGCTGCTGGTTGTTCTGTTGGACCAATTTCTTGCCAGAAAAAAATTCTTCGTCTTTGCTTCAGCATTCATCAATGTCCAGAAAAGCAGTTTTTTTCCACAACAACGGACAAGTTCTCTCTAAAAAATCTACTCACTCTTGCAGGGAATAATGAAAACTGTGTGGTTAAAATTCTCACAATCACTATGAGTTCTGCAATTAATATACAAATACAGCTCCGAATACTCTAACAAATGGCTTCTGGGGCAGTAGTGAGCAGATGTTTACCTCTGAATGGGGGATGGGGCTTCACACTTTGTTTTATCCTTCCCTTATTTCCATGTCTGAATGTATTAAATTTCATCTTGCCCAATCTTGTGTGACTGAACAATAGTTTCTCAAACAGGGTCAAGTTTAAAGTAAATCTGCTCTGATTGACATTTCACCACCTTCTCCTTGCACACATTGGTTTGCTATAACACTTCACCATTGCATCATTCTAACATATGTGTCCCAGTTGCTCTTTATTGTGTCCTGGCCTGTCCCTCTGTTCTGGCTCATTACCTGGGAGCCACCTGGGGCCCTCGAGCGGTGCTTCCTCTGCTCTGTCATAGGACGTTCTTTCCTGAGGAGGAGCATCTGATGGGGGCCTCATACCAAATATATCTGCGCTTCTCTCCAGATGTGCAGAGACAGTCCTGGTGATACTGCGGTGTGGTTTATAGACAACACTAACATAACTTTTTAGGATGTAGGTGTTTAGTCCATTGATCAGTCGGTGTCTGAGTCCATCTAATTATTTTATTAAGAGTATAAGGATTCATAAGGATAACAACAGAAAGGAGAATACATGGAGTGAGTTGTGAGTTAGCTGGAGTTTTGATTAGGGATGCACGGATCAGATATGTGCTTCGAAATATTGGTTCAACCGATATATATTGGACATATAAATTTATGTAATTTGACTATTTTCAGATTGTAGTCGACCCAGAAAGAGATGAATAACAGCTACATACCACAATAGGATCAGTTTTGTCTTATTTTATCTCTGTATAAAGGAAATTAATACTATTTTCAGTCTCTGCGCTGGTATCTGTTGATATCGGGGATCGGCAGATACTTAAATTCATAGTATTGGAATCGGTATCGAAACTGAAGCTGGATCGGTGCATTTTGGGAGTGGCTTTAATGCTGTTTACTTTATCTGAATGCATAGTTATTTTTGCATGAGATCTTAATAGTTTTGAGTATTGATATTTTTTAACCATGTCATTTGCAGGTTGTTGAATTTATTTTCTATTTTCTATTTATAACAGTGTAGTCCCAAGTTCAATTCTGTCGATGGAGTGTCCCGACTGTTAAAAGAAGTCAGTTTTGATATGACATTCACATTCTGCGATCCACTCTCTTAACTTTAGATAATTTTCAGATTTAAATCAGTTCTTGCCCCTGGTTTTGCTCTAGCCTCCTCTCCAGGGAGAACGCTCTGGCCTCACATCAGAATTCCTCGACCTCTTTCCGGCTGAAAAATCCTGTCTTTCGAGATGTTCCTCTAGAGATGTGCCACGTGTGACGCATTCAGAGAGAAGACAGCGATCCGGAGGAATCTTTTAGATAAAGAGGAGATAAAGAGGAGATTAAAATGTCTCTGGAGAAATCCTCTGAGAACGACCAAAGCCAGAAGAAGCCAAAATAAGAGCAGGGCAGGACTTAAAAATTCAATAAGTAGGAAGAACTTGCTGCCGGTGGTGAAGTCATAAGCAAACCCGAACCATGGAGTAAACTAGAATACACGCCGGTTTGGAGCACTTTTAGCTCTTGTGTGGCCATCTGATTTCCATTAACCCATTTTCTTTACTCAGCTGCTGTTCTGCTCATAAAAAACGGGCACTTCACTGCCTTTTTTACACCTGGTGGTGATTTGCTTCTTGGATCCTGGGTGGCTGTGTCATAAACTTGACTTTTTCCTCATTCAGCTCCAACTGCTTTTTTCCTTCTTTGATTGTTAGAGTCTTAACTATTAGAGCTAATGTTGGAAAAGGTGGAACGTTCACATGTGCATAGTCAAATTATGTTTCACTTCCAGAAGAAAAGTGAAGTACAGTATAACCTTTATAATCTGTATAAATAGTACATACTGAAAACTACACCAAAATGGTCAGTTATACTATTACCATTTCAGGGTTTTGAAAGACAAATTACTACTGCTGCAATCGTTAATGCTGTTTTCATCATTACTACTACTACAGCAGCAGCAGATACTACTAGTCCTACTCTGGTTCCTACTGTACAACTATTATTGTTGCTAGTACTTCTTAAAAAAGGGTTTTGGGCTCCAGAGCAGGTCTGTCATATAGAAATGTGATTGGCTACTACTAGTTATTGTGTATTACTACTATCACTACTAGAGCCCCTGTGGGATAATGCATTGGACTTGAACATACAGTTGCGTACTAGTACTACAATGCCAAATATTATTATTCATATATTTATAACATTTAAGTGCATTTAAAATTCAAAATGTGTCACTTAAACTGTTCTTTTTTCATAGTTAAACGGCATATACCTAAAATGCTTCAAACTCTGTTCCCTTGGTGCAGCTGTGACCTCATCCTTAAACTATGCTCTCTCTCTCTCTCCTCTCTCTGTTTCTCTTTTCTCTCTTTTTCTGCCTCTCTTTCTCTGTCTCTTCTTCTCTCTCTTTCCCTCCTCTCTCTCTCTCCTCTCTCCTCTTTTTCTCTCTCCCTCTTCCTCTCTGTCCTCTCTCTTTCTCTCCTTCTCTGTTTCTCTTTATCTCTTTTTCTAAATCTCTCTCTCTTTCTCTGTCTCTCCTCCACTCTCTCCCTCTCTCTCTGTCTCTCTCCTTCTCTCTTTCCCTCCTCTCTTTCTCTCTCCCTCTTTCTCTCTCCTTCTCTCTCTCTGTCTCTCTCTCTCTCCTCTCTTTCTCTGTTTCCCTTTCCCTTTCTCTTGCTCTTTCTCTCTCCTCTCGTTCTCTGTCTCTCTATCTCTGTCTGTCTCTCTTTCTCTTTCACAGTCTCTCTCTCACTTTCTCTGTTTTTCTGTATCTCCTCTCTGATTGTCTCTCTCTCTCTCTCTCTTACCTCGTCTCTCTCTCTCTCTCTCCATCTGTCTCTCCTCTCTCTCTCTCTCTCTCTCTCTCTCTCCGTCTCTCTCCATATCTGTCTCTCTGTCTTTGTCTCTTTGTCTCTCTGTCTTTCTCCCTGAGCCTTGGACCAGACCAACACACTTGAGAGTTGGGCTCATTCATCTTCAGTTTTTGTCTTTACCCCGTCTCTCTCTCTCTCTCTGTCTCTCTCCATATCTGTCTCTCTCTCTGTCTGTCTGTCTGTCTTTCTCTCTCTCTCTGTCTTTGTCTCTGTGTCTCTTTCTCCCTGAGCCTTGGACCAGACCAACCCACTTGAGAGTTGGGCTCATTCATCTTCAGGTTTTGTCTTTCCCCCGTCTCTCTCTCGTCTCTTGCTCATTGACTGTGATATCGGTGTGTTCTCAGTCGGGACATGTCCGATAACAAAGGGCAAAGTTTAACCTGCTTACACCCTTTTGTCTGGCCTGGATATTTGGATGCTGGCGTCTGAGTCTCAGTTCACGTAGCACACTTTTCAAACCCACCCAGGAATGTCAAAATCTGAGCAACAGCTGAAATATATTGATAAAAATATGTTAAACTGTTCGTACGTAACTTCCTGGAGGTGGAAAGTCGACTGCATTATTCCATAGAAACAGAAATAATATCCATGCTTCAGTCATTTTCCATGGAGATAGATGCGTTTCATGCCATACTGTCGAAGATAATAGCCAAAGGAACAACATTTCCATGGAAACAAGCAGGAAGAGACCGTCCTGGCCAAGTACGAGTCATGTTTGTGGAGATGCAAGCCCCCTCAGAGATAATATGATGATAATATCACATACCAAAGTGTCACCTTCAATACCGCCCCCTCTGGAATCTGCAAAGTTTTATTACTTAATTTACTCCATTAAATGTCAGTTCTCAGCCGTTTGAAAGATATTATCCCTCTATTGTGTGGTTAAAATGGCTTTCTTTCTTTAATTTGACTAAAAAGTCCAGAAAAGCTGAAAACATAAGCGCTGCTGCAGAAAAATTACGAAATCCACTCGAATGCCAGCTCCTTCTGCCTCAAAACAAGTGTCAGGGCTCAAACGGCACTATCTAAAAGAAAGAATATAACGTTTTAACACTGAGACTTTGAGAAATATGCAGGACATGTACTAAAGTTTTCAAACTAAAGTACTGTGTGAGTTTGGTTATGTCCGTGTGGTCGTGACGCACGTCCCATGAGGAGGAAGAGAAACAGTCACTTCCTGTATGCGTATTTGAGCAGTACATTTCAGAATAAAACCTCACAGTTTCACACATTTGCTCGTGATTTGGAGTTTAAAATGGTTAAAAAGAAAGGCGCACATAGGCACGTGTTTGTGGAAGAGAGAGACGTGAGGGTTATTGCTCAGTTATTGATATATTTTGCATTTAAGTCGGCAAAACTCACATTTTATCTTAATTAATGAGCGTTGTATGGTGTGTAAAATGGATAAATCATGTCCTATTTAAGAAGAAAAAAAAAATTGAACAATATTTTTAGAAGATTTCGTTCACATCACAGTATAATTAGGGGACAGTATTAAAAAAAAAATGGATATTGCCCAACTCTAGTAAAGACACATGTTTTTCTATGTTTTTCATGCTATAAAAACATCCATAATGAAATGCTCTTATTTGACTCAACTTTTTGGCATATTTTTTTCATTATAGTTAGAAAAAATGCTCTTTTTTCAGCTTTGCAATCAATAAAATGTTGTGCTGTACCCATCTTACAAATGTGAAAACAAAACTACTTTATTTAAAACAGTTTCCAGTCGTCCAAAGTTATTTTTCACTCACCTTATACATTCAGAGCATCCGAATTATCCACCATGTTTCACAATTCTTTTCGACGAGACAATACAGCTAACGACAATTAGCGTTTCCTGATTATCGAGCAATAAAATACTTGGTAATGAGATGCAGACGGCACACAGCAGACTTATTTTGACCTCAGCTGCTGCTTATGCAATAGATCCGCACTGGGGCAAGACAAGTTTTGCTCAAAAACGTGGGAAAAATTGGCTCTAGGACCTTGTGCCTCTTTTACGATCCACCGGGGTAAAAGAAATGTACTTTTAAAATAAAGTTGTGTATCTCGTCTTCTAAATATACACAGATGAATAGCTGGTTTTGCTGTCACTTCAGACATGTGGTTTGTTGTAACTTAACTCTATTTGTCATAGAGATGATGTAAATGCAATGTAAAGTGGATTAGTCGTGTTTTTGTTGGCATGTCTGATGTAACCCGAAGCTCTTTGGGGAAAATGTATGCATTCATTATTACACTACAGTGTTTGCACAGTTTTGGAGTTCCCACAGACTGCGGGACATTCCTGGATCATGTTTGATATAGTTCAGTGCTCGTGTGTGCGTCATTTACTTGAAAAATCAGTTGACTGTTTACAAATGTAGGTGATACTTGAGTGACGTGTTGGTGGAGGATTTTTACTTTCTTAAAAACAGGAAAAGCAGGACTAGCTCATTTTAAACAGTTTGAAATGGCCCAAAATTATTTCTCCCAGTCCTTATGTAGTCCTAGCATCTTAATTACCGTAATATAATCCGCTACTTTTTTTCTACACTTTATTACTTTTTTTTTTTTCGTGAGATCTACAGTGGTCCCTCATTTATTACGTTCCAAAAATAATCCGAGATAAATGAAAAAGTAGAAAGCATTATTTCTTACAATACAGTTATTCTATATGTTTTGCTGCAGGTGTATTTCTCAGTCCCTCTGTCTCCGCCTCTTCGTCCTGGCGCCGCTGTAATGTCTCGTAATGTTCTTTTTCCTGAGTCACTGATCCACAAACTAAAGCAGACTCCATCCGCAAGTTACAGCCCTTTTTGCTCCTTGTTCAAACTTATTCTGCTGTCGTCCTTATGTTATTTTCCTCCTTCTTTATGTTGTTTCACAATGTCGGCATGCGGCTTTTAATCAGGTGCGCTCTGTAGTCCGGAATTTACGGTATTCAATTTGTTGAGTTTTTAAGCCCATTTCACAACATTCAGAGCAACAGCTAGCATGCTAACAGTGCACTTTCTACTTTGTGGATGATAATAAAGCTATATAATTAGATGCACAGAACAAATGGTCTTATTTGAGCAGCTTTTACTTGATATATAATAGTTTAATAGTTTTAATGTTAATTTGGTTTGATCCTGGATTTGGGGAAATACAATACCTTTACAAGAAATTACAAAATGCTTGGTAAAAGATTAGGAAAGAATACAAAATATAAGTGTATTTTCGTTGTCCAGTGTGTCACATTCAGTCAGTTTGAGAAGACAGCTAAGGCATAACCCTGTCTCGCTTCCAAATATTTACACATTTGTGGGATTTCGGGGGATTATTTCGTAATCTGTAGTTGCTCATCCTCACTGCAGGCCCAGATTAACCAGCTCTTGACTTTGCACCATCCGGCTCCATGTTTCAAAACAGTCTTTGAAGCAGGGCTCAGTGCACATTTCACAGACCGCTATTTCTTGGGATAATATAATGTCAGTTTCAATAGGGCTGAACGACTTGGGAAGTATGTCTTATTGCAATTGTCTATACAGGTTTAAACTACAGGATTAGCAGTTATTACGCAGAATAAGACCGGGTATTTTTGTCGTTTGTGGAGGAAATTGCAGCCTTTCAGATTTGTTAATTGTGACCATGCAAATTCCCATTAGATTGCAATTCCTTTGGGTTCTTTTGCCGATTCCTGTCTAAAAACTAGCTAACGTTGCAGTTTAAACCTACTACAAACATGTTCTGAAATGCATGTTATTCTTGTTTTTGCTTTTTAATTATTAGTTTAGCTGAAATATTTCTGGACGTGCTTGAAATGTGCACTCAAAATCTGTCTTATATGTTTAAATTTCTTTCCAAATCTCTCTTCAAAATTCATCCAGAAATAGCAATTGCGTATTTTCCACCATTTTTCAACCGGGCAGCTCTGATTTGAAGCCACTACAGCCAAGGAATGTAGCACTAATGACTTTACAGTGTGTTTCCTCATCAACCTCTCTCTTGCACTTTCAGAACGAGGAGAAGAGGAGCCTGAGCTTGGGCGGCCATGTTGGATTCGACAGCCTTCCTGATCAGCTGGTCAGCAAATCGGTCACACAGGGATTCTGCTTCAACATCCTCTGCGTCGGTGAGTACAAGCGCCGCGAGACCAATCAGATGGCAAGGGTGCGACTATTTAAACCTGCGCCATGTTAGATCCCATTCACGTTATTCCAGAAGTTGCTGTAGGCGCCGCCATTATCAGAAAAAAAGTTCTATACGACTCCAAAGCCATTTTAAGCCCCCTTGCTTCGCTTTGAATGTTCCACTATATGACGTTAATCCCATTTAGTTTGCGTGTGTTAAATTATTGCAAAAACATGCACTTTTACTGTGAGCGGATTTGCCTTTCCACAGATCTGACCTGCAACTTGACCTCAGTGATTAATAAGTTTAACGAGAAAAGCATCATGTCTATGTAGTTTACTTTATAAACTACTTACTTACTTCATTACGACGACATAATGAATTTTAGCGACAAGCGAAAAGATGGTAGAAACAAAATGGTAAAACCTGCTGTAAAGCAACACAAGTATGTCATTAAAGGTCCTATATTACACAGAACTGACTCTTTTGAGCTTTGTGCCATGTTAGAATGTTGTTACCTCATTAAAAACAGACCTGGAGTTGTGTTTTGTTTCATTCACACATTTGAGTAACGCTGCATTACTAAGCTGTCTTCACGTCCACCTGGTGATGTCATGAAGTGGTAGTTTTCAAGTTAACAGCTGCATTTTACCTTTGGTTCAGTAGAGATGGCAAATTCCAGGGCTGAAATTCTCCAAATGCTTCTCTTAAAGGTGTATATAGTTTAAAAACACAGTGGAGCACTTCCTGTATTACCACATGACATCACAAGGTGGAACAGAGTGTTTTTTTTGAGAGAAGAACTCAGCCTAAATTGAGGGTTTGTGTGTTAAACATGTGTGAATGAAAAAAAACACAACTCCAGGTCTGTTTTAATGAGGAAATAAGATTATAACATAGATCAGAAAGTAGTGTAATATGGGTCTTTAATGTTACTGTACCGCCATTGTTTATTTCATAGAGTTTACCTTCGTGATTGAGATTTGTTTTTCCTCAAACAATGTGGTCAGCCAATTAGTAGCTCCTCCTTGTGTTTGGCTGCCAAAAATAGTCGTGTGTGAAGCTTGAGAATTGCTCCCATGTGAGTACAGTCGCACTCGAGCTGAGGAATTCAAACTATTTCCTATGTTTAATTGAAAATTGGATTTTAAGTGTGTGTAAATGCGTTAACTTCATTTGGTGGGGACAGCAAAGTTTCCACTACATTTAACTGCATAGAAGTTTCACTGTGTAACATTACTTACTCCATAGTCTCCATGTAGTGATTGCTTGTATGAAAGGTTCCACAGTATGGCATTAAACATATATATCTTGTGGATGTTTCTGATTTACAAAATGTCTGGAAAAAGTGCATTTTTACATAGATATGACTTGTTTTTTGCCCTGATGGCGTCACTTACCATATTTTCCGGACTACAAGCCGCTACTTTTTTCCAGTTTTTAACCTCTGCGGCTTATGGTGCAGTGCGGCTTATACTTTTGTTTTTTTCTGTGGCGCCAAAAACATTTTGCCCAGCAGCAGTCGACGAAGTGAAGAGAGGATGTTGCTCCTGACCTGTCTGTAAGAAATGAGTCACTGACAGCGGGTGACAGTGATAAGACAGTGTCTGGTTTATCGTGGGAGTTACGTGCCATAAATGACCCACGATAAACTAAATCCGTGAAGTAGAAAACTTGATTTTTTACAATTATTATATATGTTTTGCTGCTGCAGGTGTATTTCTCAGTTCCTCTGACTCCCTGCCTCTTCGTCCTGGCGCCGCTGTAATGTCTCGTAATGTTCTTTTTCCTGAGTCACTGATCCACAAACTAAAGCAGACTCCATCCGCAGGTTACAGCCCTTTTTGCTCCTTGTTAAAACTTATTCTGCTGTCGTCCTTATGTTATTTTCCTCCTTCTTTATGTTGTTTCACATGTAAATCAGTCTATGCCAATCAGGACGCAGAACATGGCACCTCCTTTAGCCAATCAGGACGCAGAACATGGCACCTCCTTTAGCCAATCAGGACGCAGAACACGCACCTCCTTTAGCCAATCAGGACGCAGAACATGCGCCTGCATACACAGTAAAAAAAAGCATGCAAAACTGCACTAGTCCCTCGCAAATGAACGTTTTTGAGCTAATTTTTCATATTACTACGTGGGATACCTTCAGCTTAAAATCCGGTGCGGCTTGTACAAGTTTTTTTTTTTTTTTCTAAAACTAAAGCATGCGGCTTTTAATCAGGTGCATCTGTAGTCCGGAAAATGCTGTACTTGTCTTTCCTTACTATGGAACATTCAAGACAAATCAATAACCTCTCCACGGATACAAGCAGGAGGCAAATAATACACCAAGAAAGTTACACATTGCACCTTTTAAATTGTGTCTTTTTGTTGTTCGCAGGGGAGACGGGCATAGGAAAGTCCACGTTAATGAACACACTGTTTAACACCATGTTTGAGAACGAGGAGGCGAGTCACTACCAGAACGGGGTCTACCTGCGACCTCGGACCTACGACCTCCAAGAGAGCAACGTGCACCTAAAGCTGACCATCGTGGACACTGTGGGCTTCGGGGACCAGATAAACAAAGAGGACAGGTGAGGTCGGACAACACGCCGCTACGCTACCTTCTAAATATAGCGTTTACCAAAGGCGCTTTAAACTTTCTCTCATAGTAGAGTGAAAGCCCTTTGTGCCTCTTTGTGGCGTATAGTCGAGCAGAAACAAAAAACTAAACACTGTGTGCTCATATCATAGAGTTAGCAAATACTCTTCAAAGTAAAATCCAAAGTTGACAAAACGTTGTAGGAGTGAAGACGTTTTGCTGCTGTCAGATTACTGGTGGACTTCCTTATATTTTTCTGAAGGGAAGAGCTCACTACTCTGAAACTGTCTTTGCGGGCCTCAAACATCATCTCTCCCCACTTTATTATCCCATCCTCAGACCCAAAGCAAACTAAGGAAACAAAGAGAAGGATAGAGCGAGCCAGTAGGGCCATTACTTTATACAAACTTGGGTTTTTACTGTGGATCAGACCTGGACGACTGACGGATTACATACACCCAAACTCTCAGTCACATATATAGAACAAATTTGGTAATTTCCTCAATAGTTTTAAAACAGTCTTATTTAATATCATAATCTGTATAAGACAAAAACAGGCTGAATCGGTCCAGAGCATTTTCCTTGGCATCAAAAGTTCGATTTTTTTTGTATTATGCAAAGTTTGAAGTGATGTTGAATCCTGATGTGTGCATTTTTCCTCTTGTTAACACTTCTTTTCATTATCCTGGGCTTATAGTACAGACATTTTTAGTAACAGGGATATATGTGCTGTACTGTATATGTTCATAGTGTAAGGTTGCCAGATAATTTGTCTTGCTTTACGTTGGATAAATAATGCATCTTCAAATAACCATATAATATTCAACATACTGAGTAAAGGTTTTGTTCCATCTGAGGGGAAGCACAGTGTTAAAGGACATGTGAGGATAGCCGTAGTGCGTGCATGCTAGTCTACATACAGTATGGCACCTAATAAAGTAGAACTGTCCTAAGTAGACAACTCAAATCCCCAATATCTGGCAACCTTGGCAGGTGCCTCACATTCCAGAGTGCATTTTCCAATAGTTTAACTTCAGAATTCCTTTCAGTTTGTTTCCAAAACCAACACCGAATTTGGAGCAGAAATGTGTACCCCAGCTCAACGTGTCCATCAAAAACAAATGCGAAAAACAGACCTAAAACATGCAGATTTCTCTTCTTTTTCTCTCTAACACTCATAGTACCGTGGCCTTTCAGAATGCAGATCTTGTACAGTTTGTTCTGGCTGTGTCCTAGCAGCAGCAGCCGCTCTCTCACGCCCTTTGGTTGCGAGTCTCTATGGGCCACAGATCTGGGATGCTTTAGGCCAGACCGTGCTGCTGCCCAGAGCGAACTGTGCAGCTGCAAGGTCAGAAGTTGTGGATTTCTCAGCGAAGAATGAAGATGGGAGTGAATCAGTAAGATGACTGGGAGATGGCCTTACTTAAAGGGCCAGTACGCAATTTTGAAATGCCTTTATCAGCCTGTGTGCAGTAGTTCAGAGACAGGAGTGTTGGAGATATGATAATGTTTGTCTAACTAAATAGGTTTAATGAATCCGTTGTTAATGAGTTTACACTGTTGAAGACACAGATGAACCTCTCTAATTCAAACTATTGCTCATTTAATAACTTAATTGAATGCAATAATTTGATTACATCTGATAATAAATTGTAATTGTTGAATAAACAGGAGGTATTTCTTCCTGTTAGTGTCTGTCTCTTTGGTCTGGTAATTAACTCACGATCCTTAAAGCTGAGGGCCGCCAATAAAACTTTGAAAGCAATTCATTATAAAAGATTTTGGAGTCAAATCCGTCATAGTTTTCATTTCATTTTATTATTTATTTGTTGATGTCATCATAATTTAGGACTTAAAAGCTTCATACTTAAAACTATATATTTATTAATAGATTCATAATGTTTTTTCGTCTTTTGTCTCCACAGTTACAAGCCCATAGTGGACTACATCGACACTCAGTTTGAAAACTATCTTCAGGAAGAGCTCAAAATCAAGCGGTCGCTGTTTAACTACCACGACACCCGAATCCACATCTGCCTTTACTTCATCGCACCCACGGGACACTCGCTCAAGTCTCTGGACCTGGTCACGATGAAGAAACTGGACAGCAAGGTAACTACAAGTATAGCATAAAGGGATATCTATTAGAGCTACACAATATGTACAGGCCCAAAAGTCACTGACAGTTGGAAAAAAATTCATAACTCTTTTGTTTCTAAATATTTTTCTTGTATTTTTTCAGAGCGTTTAGAACGACTCTTCCGACATTAATATGAGCAAATACAGCACCGAGGAACAAACCCTCATTGTGCAGTGGTACTTTGAGTCACATGGGTCAAATTCACAAACCCAGCGGTGTTACCGTCGACATTTTAATACCAGAGATGCCTTGAGTGTAAATGTCATTAAAAGAATAATAAGTGTTTTTCAAAGACAGGGGGCAGTATGTGATCTCCACAGACCTGACTAGTCCTGATTTCTTCCTGTCGCTCTATCTTAAAGAAAAAGTGTTTGGGGAATAAACCTCAGACAATAAACAACATAACATCGAGGATCAAATAAGAGCCATAAGCCATTTTTACTTCCCCTAGTTTAAGTAGTGATAAGTTCAAGTGTAAGTGAACAATTATAACCGTATATATTGCCAAAAATCTCAGAAGGTTCAGTTTATCTACTGCTAAAATTTGGTGAGTATAACTTAAGAATTATAGGAGCTACTGAAGATTTAAAAGTGTCAGTGACTTTTGGGCCACCCTGTATCTTCACCAGTAACTTGAAGCCCTAATATTTCTAACACTAGACTCGTCTTTAACCCCTTTTGGTAAGTCTAGATGGTTTGTATTGTTTGTGAATGACGACGGGTGACTCTGAAATCCAGTAGAAATAGTGTGTGTTTCACTAGGTCACAACGACATCCATTCATTCTGCCTGGGTGGGCCCCGAGTATTGAATTTTATATCATCAAGGATCAGTGGTTGTTTCTGTTGAATATATAGTTGTAATGTAGTGACGGCTTTTGAGTGATAATTTGCTATTTTGGACATTAGTAGAAAGAAGTAGTAGAAATGATTCATGTTGGTAATGTTCTTAACTTAAAAAAATAGTGAAATGCTCTGATATTTCTGTTTAGTTCAGAGTTGAGACCTTTTGTTGTTCTGGTAACACTTTATTTGCTGCCGTTAATATAACAGCTTTTGTATGTGACACTCGGTTGCTCTGCTGACACGTTTATGCGAAGGCTCTACTCGTGAGTTACAGGTTTGTTTCGGAGACTCTAGGGGTTGAGACTGCTGTTTTTCTGCTCTTTGGCGTGGCTTATGACCTGCAGTAGCCCTTGTGTTCAGAAAATAAACAAGTAGAAGAAATTTGACGTATTTCCGATAATGTCATACTAGTGTTCATTCATTCACAACACAGAAATCTAAATTATCTTGTAACATGGCTTCACAGCGGCAGAGTTAGAAATGCTAGATTGCAAAAAGTGATGCTTCATCCTGTATCATATATCCACTGAGTATTGCATTTCATAAAGGAATTGTGGCAGAGCCGTAGATGTACAAAGTCCTTGCCGAAAGTAGCAGCAGTTGCACCAAAGTCATGCCAATATATGTCTAGCTCAGGGGTGGGCAAACTACGGCCCAGGGGCCACATACGGCCCGTTGGGCTTAGTAATCCGGCCCGCTGAACGTGACCAAATTATGGCGCACTTCAGCTACATCAACCCTTCTGCAAAAATGAGTTTATCAAAGAAAAGAAAAGTGGATAGTGAGCGCTGGGTGTTTAATACGGAGTAGACAACCATATATTTTTTGGAACGTGTGTCAAAAAGTTTGCCCACCCCTGTGCTAGCTTATCATGTTTAGGGTGCGCCCGCTAATGCTCGCTAGTTTTTCAGTATCAGAACATTGATAACATGGGCAAGAAAACAGTCAAATACACCACATAAGAAACTATATTGTGGTCAAAATCTGTATAATTACTACTTCAAAGTACTTCAAAGTTCTTACAGTTTTTAGAAAGACTTTTTGATGTTGTAGATAAATGTTTTTGATATTTCTTTTTCCAGTAAAGACAGGAACAGTGGCCTAAACAAATCAAATATTTACTGGTTTTGTAAGATTTTGATGTGATTAACTGGCTGTAGGAACATTATAGAACAACATTATTGACAAATCTATAGAACAGTGTTTTATTTGACAGCGCCACACTAAATTTAAAACCAGGTCAATAGTTTTCCTTCACAGCCGTTTGCCCGGGACCGGCATTGATTTGTGGCGTGGTGCTGTTGCCGCTGTAGTGTGTGTGTTCTCATTATTGCCTTTTGGATGTATGGACGTATAACCCGACTGAAGCTGCAGATACTCGACTTAATTATGAACCAGTGGAAAAATGTCATCACGGCGACACATGGAGCGTGAACAAAGGGTGAGATGGAGCAGGATGGGACGAGTGAGCAGGAGGCACTGGTGGAGTAGGAGTAGGAGGAGTAGGAGTAGTAGTGGTAGTAATAGTAGTAGGAGTAGGAGTAGTGGTAGTAGTAGGAGTAGTAGGAGTAGTGGTAGTAGGAGTAGTGGTAGGAGTAGTGGTAGAAGTAGTAGTGGAGTAGTAGTAGGAGTAGGAGTAGTAGGAGTAGGAATAGTAGTAGTAGGAGTGTAGGAGTAGTGGTACTAGTAGTAGTAGTAGGAATAGGAGTAGGGGTAGTAGTAGGAGTAATGGTAGTAGTAGGAGTAATAGTAGGAGTGTAGGAGTAGTGGTACTAGTAGTAGTAGTAGGAGGAATAGGAGTAGGAGTAGTAGGAGTAGTGGTACTAGTAGTAGGAGTAGTAGTAGGAGGAGTAGGAGTAATAGTAGGAGTGTAGGAGTAGTGGTACTAGTAGTAGTAGTAGGAGTAGTGGTAGGAGTAGTAGTAGTAGCCATAGGAGCAGTAGTAGTAGTAGTAGTGGTAGGAGTAGTAGTAGCAGTGGTAGGCGTAGTAGTAATAGTAATAGTAGGAGTGTAGGAGTAGTGGTACGAGTGGTAATACTAGTTGGAGTAGGAGTAGTAGTAGTGCTAGTAATTGTAGTAGTACTAGTAGGAGTGGTAGTAGTAGTAGTAGTGCTAGTAGGAGTAGTACTAGTAGGAGTAGTAGTAGTAGTGGTGGTAGTAGGAGTAATAGTGCTAGTACTAGTAGGAGGTGGAGTAATGGTAGGAGTAGCGAGAGAGAGAGAGAACTGGAGAAAGAGAGAGAACTGGAGAAAGAGAGAGAGAAACTGGAGAAAGAGAGAGAACTGGAGAAAGAGAGAGAGAAATGGAGAAAGAGAGAGTATACTATGCACTTGATTTTCTATTCCTCATCAGCCAGTTCTGAAAGCGCAGTCTGGGTTAGTGAGTATAAAAGTACAGAGTTTACATGTAAATACTTGTACATAAATACAGATGTACACAGATGTACACAGATGTACACAGATGTACACAGATGTACACAGATGTACACAGACCACACATCACTGACAACTGCTGAAAAGTGCAGTGAACAGTGTCCCGGAACTGTCTGTGAGGTTTGATCCTAAATCATCTGCTCCCGAGTGAAGAAAGAGAGGAATTCTGGGAGCCAAAGAGTCAGGCAAACATTTAAAAAGCATGTGTCAGTGCAGGAGAGAGAGAGAGGGGGGGGGGGGGGGGGGGGGAGAGAGTGGAGAAGGAGAGAAATGGAGAAAGAGAGAGGGAGGGGAGAGAGAGAAAGAAAGAAATGGAGAAGGAGAGAGAGAAATGCAGAAAAAGAGAAATATGGAGAAAGAGAGAGGGAGAGAGAGATTGTCCTCCAGGGAAAGAGGGGAGAGAGATTGAGAAAGAGAGAGAGAGGGGAGAGAAATGGAGAAAGAGAGAGAGAAAGAAATGGAGGGAGAGGAAGAAATGCAGAAAGAGAGAGAAAAATGGAGAAAGAGAGAGAGAGAATTGAGAAAGAGGGAGAGAGAAATGGTCCTCCAGGGAAAGAGGGGAGAGAGATGGAGAAAGAGAGAGGGAGGGGAGAGAAGTGGAGAGAGAGCGAAATGGAGAAAGGGAGAGAGAGAGAAAGAAATGGAAAAGGAGAGAGAAATGGAAGAAGAGAGAAATGCAGAAAGAGAGAGAGAGAAATGATCCTCCAGGGAAAGAGGGGAGAGAGATGGAGAAAGAGAGAAATGGAGAAGGAGAGAGAAATGCAGAAAGATAGAGAAATTAAGAATGAGAGAGACAGAAGTGGTCCTCCATTGAAAGAGGGGAGAGAGATGGAGAGAGAGAGAGAGAAAAAAATGGAGGAGGAGAGAGAGAAATGCATAAAGAGAAATGAAGAAAGAGAGTGAAAAAACTGAGAAAGAGAGAGACAGATATTAAGAAAGAGGGAGAGAGAAATGGAGAAAAATTACAGAGTAATGGAGAAAGAGAGAGAGACAGTAATGGAGAAAGAAATGGAGAAAGAGAGAGAGACAGTAATGGAAAAAGAGGGAAGGGTGGAGGGTGTGAGAGTGAGGCGAGAAGAGAGATGAGGAAAAGATGAGTAGAGAAGAGAAGGGGAAGAAGCAATGAGAGAGTAGAAAGGAGAGAGAAATGGGGAATAGAGTGAGAGAGAAGAGGGGACAGATGAGAGATGGGAGTGGAAAGATGGATGAGGGAGGAAGAGACATGGAGAAAGAGAGAGATGAGGGAAGTGGGAGTGGAGAAGAAAAGGGGAAGAAGAGATGAGTAAGGAGAGAGAAAGGGGAAACAGAGGAAGGAGGTGATAGAGAGGAGGCAGATGAGAGATGGGGAGAGAAGGGATGACAGGAGAGTGTGTGAAAAGGAGAGAGGGAGAGAGAAAACATGGAGGGAGTAGAGAGAAGAGAGGGGGAAAGAGGTGCAAGTGTGTGTGTTCTGGAAGTATTTGCTTTGGGGGCTGTTGGAGTATAGAAAGTACTCGCCGGGTTTGACTGTGAAATGTTTGGAAGGCGAGGAATGTGTCATTGGCCAATAAAACACTGACACACTTCTGAGGGTTTTATCTGCAAAATGGAGAGAAGTTTATCCAAGTATTCAACCAAACTGTGTCCACAAGTCTGTCATGAGACTTATTATATCGAGTTATTGTGCAATACATTTCAGATGAAACGGTGTTTTTGGGGGTTAATATTTATCGTAAGGACTGTTTCTTTGTCCTAATGAGGAACCTTTTGCATTTTTTTGTACTTTTCTGAAGATTTAACCAGTAAAGGGTTAAATAAATAAGTCATTAAGTGTATTATTTCATCTTCAGTTCAGTTCAGTTCAGTTACGGTGCTTTTTCTGCATTTAACACATAAAAAAGGTGCACCGGGCCTTAGGGAGCAGGCACTGTAAAACATACATGTTAGTTTTGCTTCCTTTGCCTTTTTTAGAGCACATACTGTGTTCGGTTGTGCTTTATTCAAGTATTTAGCAAAGTGCTCACATAATTTTTTAAAGAAATTCACAAATCCATTAAAGTCTTCATCCTGTATCTGAAATGAACAGCTGGGCTACATCTCTATGAAATACACCAGGTTCCCTCTCGTCACTATCAGAGTCCGTCTTGATGCAGATTTTTGCGAAAGCTCAAAGAACAGTGCGAGCAGATACGTGAGCCCGAGCATCTACAATCCATTCACAAATCGTGGCGTAACTCGCCCGGCGCTGCCTCCCGGTCTTAAAGCTGTGTTCTCCGTCTGTCATCCATCGCTCCCATGATGTTCGCAACTTTTATGGTCGTGAGTTGCAGTTCATGTTCATTAACAGTACTGGTTTTTATGTAGCGCTTTTCCACTTTCAAGAGCTTTAAATCAAGGAACCACTCAACCATTCACACACAGACGCTAGGGATGGTATGGGTTACAGCAGGAGGATTCATCTGTGGGAGCTGGAATCGCACCGCCAACCCTCGCACCAGTGGAAAAAACACTCTACCAACTGAGTTACTATTGCCTCAGTACATATAGAATAGTTTTTTGGGGGAAATCCTGCTTCAGAGTTATTGTGTCAGTGGCGTAATCTTTTTTAATATTATCGTTTATCATCTATATTTTCACCAGCAATATCGTATTTTTAAATTTGTTACCATGACAGGCCTATATATGCAACATTTTATAAGATATTTTCACTGTTTGATAATCTGAGGTCCTGGTCCAGGTTCTGCGTCCTGATTGGCTAAAGGAGGTGCCCTGTTCTGCGTCCTGATTGGCTATATTTCAAGGACAAAACTACTTTGGTGCCACAAATTTTCATACCTGCACCTGTTTTAATGTTTTTAATTGACTTATTTGTTTAATTTTTTCTCTGTTTTTTGCTTGTATTTTTCTGTATTTCATGAAAAGTCTGAGTCTGAGTTCTCTCATTGGGCTCTCTCTGTAGAAATAGAGATAAATACATAGATTAAATAACTAGTAAGACTGAATTGGGGCTAAAACAATACTAAAACATTTGTGGTTTTCCCAGTTTTTATGCAAATCTCTGCTTGGACCATTGTTGCCAGGTATGTTAAAATCCCTGCTTCTTGTCAGCACAGAACAGACTGGACATGGTTCTGGGTACTGCACTCACTTTACATCTTACTTGATATTTCCACCTGTCAAATACTTCAGTGTGAGCAGATTGTAGTGTGATTTTGAGCCAAAGAGTTGTATTTTTATCACTGCTTGAGAGAACTGATGCAGAGCTAATACAGAGGGGGAAGCAGATGGTCAGCTTGTGTCCAAAACCTGTTCTTTTAACTTCCAACGTGCAAAAATACCTCTGCCAGATCTATCCTCTGGGAATATTCCAAACTACTACTACTGTAAGGGGACATTCACATGACATTCCTGGTTTGGTCCTGGTTTGAACTCAGATTTAGACTTGAGACTTGGTTTGGTGCTTTTGTCGGTCAGGTTTAAGCAGTATAACGATAACGATGGGGCGAAAGTAGCTCAGTTGGCGTTTGTCCACTGATCAGAAGATTGGCGGCTGGTTGAGCGGTTAGATCCAGTGACTCACAGGTTGGCGATGCGATTCCAGCTTCCACAGATGAATGCTGTTGTTGTGTCCTTGGGCAAGACACTTAAGACGCCTACCTCGCCCCTATCGTCTGCATACACTGGTGTATGAACGTCTGTGTGAATGTGTGAGTGCTTCCCTGACGTAAAGCGTTTTGAGTGACTTGAAGATGCGAAGAAGAGCGCTATATATTAAAATACTGCAATATTGTCACATTTTTATATGTGTCCACCATGAGTTTAGTTTTAGAATTCAGAAGAGCCTGTATATAATCAAACAAATAAAAACTAAAACTAGTCAAATTCATGACGTCATAAAGAAATTCATGAATAAAATCTCCCTTTTTTATTTTATTTTACATTTAACTTTCAAAAAAAATGTTTATTCAAGCCAGATGGTGAAGTCTGGTTATACAATATATGTATTTTCTTTAACATATCGATTACTGCGTTGGCTAATACTGCGTAATCGATATTTTGGTGCTGCCCTAGTTTTTGGTTTAGTCCCACTTGATTTACTGTTTGGCCATAACAACTTGCCAATCTGGCCCATTTTTGTTTTTCATTTATGCCAGTTATTCTCCAAATTGACTTATAAATGAAAAATGATTCAGTTTTTGGGTTATACTCTTTGCAGTTAACATTATAGAGTTAGATATGACAAAACTGGACAAAAACCAAAGAGAGACTTATCCATTTTTGAAGCAGAGCGTTGATTTCTCTTTAACCAGCAGCAAACCAGGCTTCTCCCATCTGCTGATTGTCCTTTAACATGGTCCAAACCAAGAGTCCAATGCCAAATAGTACTGAGGTGGGCAAAGGGACTAAACATGCAGTACAGGTTAATAAAATATGCAATGTACATAGTATCTAAACGTATAGTCATCATGTTGTATTGAAGCAAAACCTTTATTATAATCCTGTTTTTAATGGTGCATTATGTAACGTTTCTGTAATAAAAGAAATTGTATCTGCATAAGAACAATTACTGTATTTTCCGGAGTATAAGTTGCACTGGAGTTGTTGCACTGGAGTATAAGTCGCACGGGAGGGAGTATAAGTTGCACAGGAGTATAAGTCGCACAGGAGGGAGTATAAGTCGCACGGGAGGGAGTATAAGTCGCACGGGAGGGAGTATAAGTCGCACGGGAGGGAGTATAAGTCGCACGGGAGGGAGTATAAGTCGCACGGGAGGGATAAAGTCGCACGGGAGGGAGTATAAGTCGCACGGGAGGGAGTATAAGTCGCACGGGAGGGAGTATAAGTCGCACGGGGGAGGTCGCACGGGAGGGAGTATAAGTCGCACGGGAGGAGTATAAGTCGCACGGGAGGGAGTATAAGTCGCACGGGGAGGGAGTATAATTCGCACGGGAGGGAGTATAAGTCGCACGGGAGGAGTATAAGTCGCACGGGAGGGGAGTATAAGTCGCACAGGAGGGAGTATAAGTCTCACAAGAGGGAGTATAAATCGCACAGGAGGGAGTATAAGTCGCACGGGAGGGAGTATAAGTCGCACGGGAGGGAGTATAATTCGCACGGGAGGGAGTATAAGTCGCACGGGAGGGAGTATAAGTCGCACGGGAGGGAGTATAAGTCGCACGGGAGGGAGTATAAGTCGCACAGGAGGGAGTATAAGTCTCACAAGAGGGAGTATAAATCGCACAGGAGGGAGTATAAGTCGCACGGGAGGGAGTATAAGTCGCACGGGAGGGAGTGTAAGTCGCACTGGAGGGAGTGTAAGTCGCACTGGAGGGAGTATTAGTCGCACAGGAGGGAGTATAAGTCGCACAGGAGGGAGTATAAGTCGCACTGGAGGGAGTACAAGTCGCACTGGAGGGAGTACAAGTCGCACTGGAGGGAGTACAAGTCGCACTGGAGGGAGTACAAGTCGCACTGGAGGGAGTATAAGTCGCACTGGAGGGAGTATAAGTCGCACGGGAGGGAGTACAAGTCGCACGGAGGGAGTACAAGTCGCACTGGAGGGAGTACAAGTCGCACTGGAGGGAGTACAAGTCGCACTGGAGGGAGTACAAGTCGCACTGGAGGGAGTACAAAGTCGCACTGGAGGGAGTACAAAGTCGCACTGGAGGGAGTATAAGTCGCACTGGAGGGAGTATAAGTCGCACTGGAGGGAGTATAAGTCGCACTGGAGGGAGTATAAGTCGCACAGGAGGGAGTATAAGTCGCACTAGCTAAAAAATGCATAATAATGAAGAAAACACCAGATATTTCACATATAAATCGCATCTGAGTATAAGTCGCACCCCCAGCCAAACTATGAAAAAAGTGCGACTTATAGTCCAGAAAATAGGATAAGTGGCGCACCATACCTCCAGCAGAAAAGTCACATAATGCATCTTTAAGGAGCATAAAAACAACAAAACCAAGTTATCAATGAATAAACATGAGATTCTCCCAAAAGTCTGCGCTCATATAACTTGGAGTTTTGGCAGTTTTGGAGACAGGAGTTTCCTGTATGAACATTTCATAGTGAAATACTGTTTCTTGTCCATAATTGATATCTGCACTTTGATATGGTTGGCCTTGACGTACCACGATAAACACAAAACAATGGGAGAGTTTACACAGATGAGAGGGGTGTCAAAACAGATCAGTGTGAGCTATGATTTTCTTTTCACCAGTAACTTCCAAAACCTAAATTTAACAATAGACCTGACCACATTTAGTCCACACACTCTAGAGTAGGTGGACATTTTCCTTTCCAAATTTGCCAAGTGACCTCTGTAACATCTAAAGTAAAATACACTGTACAATGAGTCATGATTGCCTCAGAGCACCCTAATGTCCTTTGCAGAGGACTGAATTTCATTGGGCCTCCAGTCTACTTTTAATAATGCAGCCTACAATAGCTTAATCTGCAGCTAGACCTCTGTGAGCATGTTTCAAATGCGTGAGATACTTGTATTTGTTCAGCAGTTCATATTTCATCTCTCAAATGTCATATTAAACATTTGTGCTGTGATCTGAATCTTTACGTTGCAATACTAAATGAGAATTTCATATGTTTGAATATTGCTGGCGTGAGAATGACTGGCAGCGTCTGCAGTGATGAGGTCTCTATATTGGTTGTTGTGGTAAAGAAGGAGCTGAGTCGAAAGGGAAAGCTCTCGATTTACTGGTCAATCTACGTTCCAGCCCTCACCTATGGTCATGAGCTCTGGGTAATGACCTAAAGGACAAGATCACGGATACAAGCGGCCGAAATGGGTTTCCTCCGCAGGGTGGCTGGGCACTTCATTAGGTGAGGAGCTCAGTTACACAGGAGGAGCTCGAAGTAGAGCTGCTGCTCCTCCACATCGAGAGGAGCCAGCTGAGGTGGCTCGGGCATCTGTTTTGGATGCCTCCTGGATGCTTTGCTAGGGAGGTGTTTTGGGCATGTCCCACCCGGAGGAGGCCCTGAGGGAAAACCCAGGACACAATAGAGGGACTATGTCTCTCGGCTGGCCTGGGAACACCTTGGGGTCCCACCGGAGGAGCTGTAGGACGTGTCTGGGGTGAGGGAAGTCTGGGAGTCCCTGCTTACTGTCACTGCCCCCGCGACCCTGCCCTGGATAAGTAGTAGAAAATGGATGGATGGATAAATATTGCTGAGCCATCATCTGCATATTGTTCTATTACTATTTCTATTGTAATATATTATTATTAGTTTTAAGTGTACAACCTGGATATAAGAGCTGTGTTGTCTCGTTTTGTGCAGTGTCGTCTTAGTACTGAAGTGTTCAAATAAAGTGTTGTGCTCTTTAGTGTTCTGGTTGGCCCAAACAAAATATCGACTTCTACAAGAGCATTAAGGCCGATATGCTAAATATACTAAAAAGTGTATATATCGACCAACTGATATATCTATCTATGTCTAGCAGAGTTACAGAATAAAAGATACCTAAATCTATCAACGCACATCTTCTGCTATGCCAGGAAACCAGGACCAGGCAAACAGACCATAGTTTTCCACGATTCAGTGTATTCTGGTGTTCAGGCCGAAACAATGGTGTTTTTCTTTGAATCTGTTTTTGAGTCTGTCCTTTCTGCATGAATGATTGAAGACCTGCATGCACAGGGTGGTCTGTGGAGGCAGGAAAAGAGATAAGAGTAAAGAAAGAGGATTTTATGGCTTATAATGAGCTCTGGGTGGAAGTGGGAGTGTTGATATTTGGGTTTGTCCTCAGTAGTACGATGTAGTCATCTGCAATTTGTCACATGGGCTGAGACGAGGACATGACTTGAACTGGACCTATGTATTATTAAGAGCTTTTCACTGACCACTCTTGACCCCTTAATGATGTTTGTATTTAAAGCCATAGTATGTAACTCTTAAGACAGAAAATATAAGCCTGTTTTTTCATGTTTATTGCACTAAAAAAACTACTCTGACTCTTTCTTGGTCTGGAGAAGGGCCTCGTCTTGCCAGAAATGTTCTTTTAGTTATAATTTTCCAGAGTGTGACATGGAGAATATTCCAAATTATGGTTTTAACTTTTTATTTCCATGGAAACACGCAGGTGACGCTCCATCTTCAGAAAGTTTCATGCTGTACCTTCAAGTTTAATATTGGTATTGGCATCGATATCAAATTCAAGACTGCAAAAAACGTATCGGTGCATGTTATTGGTTTGCATTTCAGCTTTATTTTTGAACCACTCATCAATGTTGCATATTTTGTGTAATACATTTTGCATTAAATGGGTGTAAACTGGGGTAAATTAGGTAAACGATATACTGCAAGTGACTTTTTATGACAAATGTGCCTCCTCGCCAAGGCGCTGTGAGCTGACCACTCCCTCCGCTCTGTGCCCATACCATTACTCTCAATACATGTCCCTGAATAACCAAGATTAATGACCGTTTAGCATTTAAAGATGGCCGCCCCCTGCTGTTAATTAACGAGCTAATAAAGTATGATGAGGATATAATTTGACTGTGGCTCTGAGCCTCACTGTGAGTGATTTAAGAGCTGCGTGGTGGAGATGTTATTGGATTTAAATGTATTTATTTAGTCTCACACACATCTCGGTCTGTTGTTTATTTTTGAACATCTGCTGCTGATTGAGTTTGTTTTTTATAATTAAAATGTTTTGTGTTGCATCTCTTCCTTCAACTTCCAATTAAGCTGTTTTGTTTTTTTTTCCGAACGCCCTTCTACATCAGGATCTGATTGCAGAACATTGGTTTCACTTGTTTATTATATTGCTTTTCCAGCTACAGACTTGAATAATTCAGATTTTAAACTCAGAATGGGGTCAGTCATTGCATATAGACACGTCCAGTAAAAAGTGTTGATATTGGAACTTTTACAAAATTCATAAATTTTTGCATTTTAAGCTTTATCACATTTCCAAGTATTTTTCCTTGCAGAGCAGTAAGGCCAAGTCCAAGTGATGGCAACAGCTACAAATGCACATATAAAGTTTTTACCTTTTAAATTTTTAAATGTAGAAATTTGAGCACAAACTTACCAATTCACCTTGGCCCCAGTGAGAATATAAATAACCAAATCCGTTCTTCAGATGTAGTAATCTTAAACCAGGTTGTGTTTTACAAATAAAAAAAAAAAAAAACTGGACGGGATTACTTTTCGTTATTTTATTTTTTTATATTATTTATAATATTTTTATTTATTATTATGTATTTATTTATTTATTTATTTATTTATTCTTCATCATCACATTTTATTATTACTTTATGCATTCTAAAAAAAAAATATTTATTCATTTGTCCTTATTTTGTATTTATTTATTTTTTCTCCTCTGTGCATATGCCCATCAGGAGGGGCAGGTGGGAGATGTGGGGTTTGGAAAGGGAGAAAAAAAAAAATGTAACTGGACTGTAACCTGTACAGCTGCAGATGAGATCAATACTTGAATAAAAATTGATCACACAAATTAAAGGTCCTAGATTACACAAATTAAAGGTCCTATATTACACAAACTTGACAGTTGTGAGCTTAAGCCAGGTCATAATGCTGTTACCTCCTCAAAAACACACCTGGAGTTGTGTTTTGTGTCATTCGCACATGTTTGAGTGACCATTTTATTGCTAGTCTGTCTAAATCTCCACAGCTCAAAATGCTGTGTTCCACCTTGTGATGTCATGAAGTGGTATTTTTCAAGTAAAGGCCTCCCTTTACCTGTTGTTTAGTAGAGATTGGCAATTCCACGCCTGAAATGATCCAAATGATTCTAGTGAAGGTGTGTGGAGTTTGAAAACACAGTAGAGCACTTCCTGTATCACCACATGACATCACAAGGTGGAACGGAGTGTTTTTGATTAAGAGAAGAACTCCTAAATATGCAGGATTTGAGTGTTAAATATGTGTGAATAAAACAAAACACAACTCCAGGTCTGTTTGTGACGAGGAACTAACATTAACAGAGATCAGAAAACAGCATAATATGGGACCTTTAAAGTATTTTACGAGTGTAGTACTGCCCTGAGTACCATAGTTATATTCTGTTATATGTTCTTTGACAGTAAAAGTTTATTTTCTGTGTTTTGTTTTAGGTGAACATCATTCCAATCATTGCCAAAGCGGACACAATCTCCAAAAGTGAGCTGCACAAATTCAAAATAAAGATCATGAGTGAACTGGTGTCCAACGGAGTCCAGATTTATCAGTTTCCCACAGACGACGAGACAGTCAGCGAAATCAACGCCTCCATGAACGTAAGTAACACTCTCTCAACACGACTGCACTAGGGCCGTTTGGAGAGGCAAAAATCCTCTTGTTTGGTTGAATTTTTTTTTAATGGGTTACAAAGACAACATTCTGAAAAAAGTAACAATTTGTTCATTCGCTTGTAAGAATGAGCTTTTTTTTTTAGCCTTTTATAAAGTTTTTTTAGAATTAGAATATCAAAACATTACATTACGAGCGTTCTTTTTCATTTATTTATTGTTTCTGGCATCATCAATCCAAATTACACCACATTAAAGGTCCTGCACCCGAAGTTTGTCTTGTCCTAGTACAGAGTCATAGTAGTATATAAACAGCTCTTGAGGTAAAACTGTGTCAGCTGTGTGCATCAAGAGCATTTTATTGCCCAATAAGCAGCAAGTGCACATTGTTGTTAGCTTTATATTGACTGCAAAACTCCGATCTGGTCTGTGAAAGTTGTCAAAAGCGCTTATGAGCTCATTGTGGTGAATAATTAGGATGCTCGAGTGCATAAGGTAAGTGAGGAATGACAAACTGGACCACAGCACTCTAGACGGTAAAAATCAGGTAAAGCGGCTTAAATATAAGCTTCTTTTGACAATTTATGTAACCATATTTATATATTATGTATTATAGTACCTTTTCGACCGCGTATGTATATTTAGTACCCACACAAATGTACAAATCCCTTTAAAAACGCTCCTTCCTTCAGTCCGTGTAGCGTGTCCAGTCTATTCTTAGCCTTTTTACGTCATCTCCTCTCTCACCCGCTCTCCGTCTCCAGCTGGTTCCAACTCGCCTCCTAATGTTTGAGGTTGAGCGAGGGGCATGTTTTTTCCCATGATGCTTCACACTGTCGATCTTAACCAGGCGCAAAAACACACCACATGGACCAATAACAGCGTGTGGGTTTACTCACTCAAAGCTAATGGCCTCATAGCCCCAGCTGAGCCACAGTGAGGGGGGGAGGAACGGCTGTGTTTTGGGGTGGCCTGATGCAGAAAGATAAGGACGACTTAAAGAAACTGTATGTAAGAGGTAGATGTGCATGCTTTGGTACTGCAAGACCGTTATCCAATCAGCAGAAAGCAGAATGAGCCTCACGTGAGTCTCTCATTTGGGTTGCCAGTTGGTTTAAACCTGAAAGGACTCGCTCTGATCTGAATCCTCACAACTTAACCTAAACCGTCATGGAGCCAGTCATTAATCAGTGCCTCTTCTCTGTGCACATGTCCTCTGTTGTGGAATTTCTAATAGTAAAAACCTTAAAAAAAGAGAATAGAGAAGTTATCTTAAATCAAAAAGTCAGATTTATTGAATCAGTTGTGCAGAATTGTCAAAGAGCTGTTGTCCCTAATAGTGTCGTCTCAACAAACATACAGTGTATTTATACCATCAAAACAGTCGTACCAGTTTAATCTTGTCCAGGGGTGTCCAAATTTTTCTCATTAAGGGCCACATATAAAAACACAGACAAAGCTGAGGGCCGATTAAGGGCCATAGACTGGTCACCAATACAGTGAATACTTCAAATCTGTGTCATTATTACAAGTTGGACTGAACCACTCGACCTTTGTCTATGCTTACATCGTCAATGCAGCGGACATCATTAAATATTTGATATGGGCTTGTTAAAGTAGATTTTCAGAAATATACAGTAAAAAGTACTGCTTAAGGTAATATGGGCTGATTCACCTGGAAGCTTGAGGGCCAAGAAAAATTGGTCTGAGGCCCCATTTGGCCCCCGGGCCACAGTTTGAGCATGTCTGATCTAGTCCAAGTAACTCCGGGATATCCGGGACTCCGAGATATGCAATAGATAGTATAACGAAAAGTAGGTCAAAGAGGTAGATAATGCATATCAATACACGTAGGGATTTAGGAATTAGGACAAACAGATGACGATACATATCAATACAAGTAAAGATTTAAGGCAAAGAATGCCATAACACCTCTATGCAGGTTAAGGCTTTGGCAACCCAGGTTTAATAGTGTTGTAATACCTTTTGAAAACTGTGAAAGTGCAGGTTACATACTGCTCCTTTAAGTTTTTAATGGATATTTTACATATTTGGATAGAGAAAAAACAAGAGGATCACATGTCATCAAACCGCTGAGAATGAGATGGTACTTTGATAAATCATCCCAAAGCTAATATGACTAAGAGTAGTACTGTATTTTCCAGAGTATAAGTCGCACCAGCCAAAAAATGCATAATAATGAAGAAAAGAAAAAAAAAATCACATATGAATCACATCTGAGTATAAATCAAACTATGAAAAAAAGTGCGATTTATAGTCTGGAAAAATATGATAATTGTTTTGCTAATAATAAAATAAAAGATGAGGTATTTTCACAAAAAAATGGGGAACTTTTTCCACAAAATCTTGTTTAAATAGATTAAAATACCTAGTACTGCATGTGAAAATGTTTTGAAATGTTGCATTAGCTTTTCCTAAATTATGTTTTAAATTTTACCTACTAAGAAGTATAAAATGTATTACTTTTTTAGTAGTGCTAAATTTTAAAAAGCCAAATCTATTTTAGTACAATGAGCTAAGGTTTTGATTTCTAGTAACAGAGAAAAAACACAAAATGACAAATATAGAGTACCGTATTTTCCGGACTACAGATGCACCTGATTAAAAGAAAGAAAAACTTGTACAAGCCGCACCGGATTTTAAGCCGCAGGTATCCCACGTCGTAATATGAAAAATTAGCTCAAAAACGTTCATTTGCGAAGGAACCACTAGTGCAGTTTTACATGCTTTTTTTTACAGTGTATGCAGGCGCGTGTTCTGCGTCCTGATTGGCTAAAGGAGGTGCCATGTTCTGTGTCCTGATTGGCTAAAGGAAGTGCCGTGTTCTGCGTCCTGATTGGCTAAAGGAGGTGCCGTGTTCTGCGTCCTGATTGGCTAAAGGAGGTGCCGTGTTCTGCGTCCTGATTGGCTAAAGGAGGTGCCGTGTTCTGCGTCCTGATTGGCTAAAGGAGGTGCCGTGTTCTGCGTCCTGATTGGCTAAAGGAGGTGCCGTGTTTCTGCGTCCTGATTGGCTAAAGGAGGTGCCGTGTTCTGCGTCCTGATTGGCTAAAGGAGGTGCCGTGTTCTGCGTCCTGATTGGCTAAAGGAGGTGCCGTGTTCTGCGTCCTGATTGGCTAAAGGAGGTGCCGTGTTCTGCGTCCTGATTGGCTAAAGGAGGTGCCGTGTTCTGCGTCCTGATTGGCTAAAGGAGGTGCCGTGTTCTGCGTCCTGATTGGCTAAAGGAGGTGCCGTGTTCTGCGTCCTGATTGGCTAAAGGAGGTGCCGTGTTCTGCGTCCTGATTGGCTAAAGGAGGTGCCGTGTTCTGCGTCCTGATTGAATAAGTTTTAACAAGGAGCAAAAAGGGCTGTAACCTGCGGATGGAGTCTGCTTTAGTTTGTGGATCAGTGACTCAGGAAAAAGAACATTACGAGACATTACAGCGGCGCCAGGACGAACAAGCGGGGACAGAGGAACTGAGAAATACACCTGCAGCACCAAAACATATAGAATAATTGTAAAAAAAATAAGTTTTCTACTTCACGGATTTCATTTATACTAACCCCGCGATAAACCAGACACTGTAAGAAATGAGTCACTGACAGCGGGTGACAGACACGTCAGGAGCAACATCCACTCTTTTCACTTTTATGTCGACTGCTGCTGGGCAAAACGTTTTTGGCGCCACGGAAAAAAAAAAAAGTATAAGCCGCACTGCACCATAAGCCGCAGAGGTTAAAGTGTAGAAAAAAGTAGTGGCTTGTAGTCCAGAAAATACGGTACAATAAACTGTAATTGTACACACCAAAATGCAGGTGCACTATTTGAAGCTGAAGTTAACTTTTCTCCCCCTTCTCTCTTTGCTCTAGGCCCATCTGCCGTTCGCTGTGGTGGGGAGCGTGGAGGAGGTCAAAGTGGGGAACAAAACCGTCCGGGCGCGACAGTACCCCTGGGGCGTGGTGCAAGGTGAGACTAAGCACTACACAGCACGGCCTATGCTACACTTAAAGAGTAACACGAGGAGATCAGATCAGCTTTAATGCCTTCCTCAAACTATTTCAGACATAATAGATCAGGAAGTGAGTGTCTGTCTAGTATCAAATGACCTCATATTGTAAAAATACTACAGCTTAATGGACTTTAAAATGTCCAGAGTCTGAAAAACAAGGAAAAGCTTTTGTGTTTCAGTTTGTGGGGCCAGAATATGGACGTGTATGAGTGAAGACCTAAAAAATGCCCAAATATGAAACGGTTTAAACAATGATATAAAGAAATTATTATAGATAAGTATGTATAAGAAGAAACTTAAGTTAATGTGGATTAGGAATGAACACTAATAGTTATTTTGTGTGTGGATTTAAGTGACTTTTTGTGTGGTAGAAGCATGATTATTGCTAAAATTACATTATAAAAGGAGGTGGGGGCTTCTTTCCACTCCTTTTTGGAAATTTTTGATTTGAAATGTATATTCATGACTGGAAATTACAAAATGTATATAGTTGCCTTCATGTATCGGTTCATTATGGCTTGTTTGAACATAACGTCATTCTTCATTAATCAAATATCAGAATAAACTTGTGATTATGTTTAGATTTGTAGTGGAGCATGGACGTGGTTGCACAGAGGCTGAACTTATTTAGATTTCCAACAAAAAGAGAAATTGGTTGTATGTGTAAAACCTGTTAAAATGATAAGTGTAATAAGTTTGTCAGTTCAAAAATCATTGTTCTCTAAAATCTTAACACTCCAGCTCCACCTACAAGCCAACGATCTGCCTCTTACTGCACTAACTGTATTTCGAATTCTTATTTTGAGATAAAATTAGTAAAAATAATGCTGATAACATTGTCTGTGAGCAAGAAAGCAAGTTCATGATGCTGCCAGGGCAAGTTACAGGTCAGATCTTTGGAGAGGCAAGTCCATTCAATAATAATGCATAGTTTTCAATGCAACTTTTTTCTTAAATAAAAGATGCTAGTTAGTAAGTTTAATGCCATTGTATGGAACATTCCAGGCTAGTGTTGTCACAATACTACAATTTTAACTCAATGTTGATACTAAGGAATAGACTTGATACTCAATACTGATTCTGAAACTACAATGAAAGTAAAAAAACACCATTTCTTTAGAGCAGGGTGTTCAGAATTTTCTCATTAAGGGCCACATATAAAAACACACAAAGCCGAGGGCCGATTGAGAACTTTAAATCTGTGTTATTATTACAAGTTAGACTGAACCACTCGACCTTTACTCACGCTACATCCTCAATGGGACACATTACATATTTGTTATGGACTTGTTAAAGCAGATTTTCAGAGAGCCAATACAGGGAGTCAAACGCTGCATGTAACACAGGTTTGACAGAGCGATTGTACCTTTAATAAGACTTGGAAGATTATTTTTAGGTCTGTGTCACAATGCAATGTCATGTTATTCAGGTTATAGAAGTAGAATCTCTTCAGTTGTTCAGTTGTAGTAAAAATACTTCCTGATCAATTGGGCCAGTTTAGGAGGAGGCATGAGGGCCAACAAAAATTGGTCTGAGTGCCGCATTTGGCCCCCGGGCCGTAGTTTGGACATGCCTGGTTTAAGGTAATATGGGCTGATTCACCTGGGAGCTTGAGGGCCAAGAAAAATTGGTCTTTGGGCCACAGTTTGGGCATGCCTGCTTTCAACAATAGAATGTGATTTTCAGCATTAAATAATAGTACTTTCTTTTATATTTCCATGTGGCTTTATATCTGTGTAATCCCTCAGTGTCCAGTAGGTTCATAGTGGTCCATGGGTGTTTATACTAGTCCTGATACAGCACAAGATCATTCGAAAGCTACTCAGGAAATGCTCATTTCTGTCCTGTGAATGTGATTCTTTAGTATTGATACTTCTATCTACATTCAACACTAGGCTTAGTATTAAATAGGATCTGATTTTCTATACTTTACTGATCCTTCCAGGCTAAGCAGTAACCTCCCCATGATGATCCCTCAACCAGAAAAGTCACATGGTACACCTTAAATTGATGGTTTTTTTTGTTACATCCATAAAAAACATGTAATATATCTTAATGTCCGTGCGTGTCCTTAATGTCCCTGCTTGAGGCCTGTCAGCTGCCTGCTCTTTGTCTCGTTATTTATACCCTCGTCCTCCTCCTCTTCCTCATAACGCTCTGTGGCCACTGCAGCTGCAACTCTGGACTTAATACAGAGTGACACGGAGAAACGAAGGGCGTGCAGCGGACATGCAGTGGGACAATTGCCTCGGTGCTTGTAATGTTCGGTTTTCCGCTCACACTTAAACTACCCGTAATGCTTTGTGAGTGGGTCTCTGCATATTGGCTCAAAAGGACGAGGGTGGTTGTAGTGTGAGGAGGTTTTCAGTGCGAACAGACTAATTTAATAAAGTCACATTCTTGGTTTGGCGTCAGAGGAGTGCGGCTCACGTGGGAGTACTCACTCGCAGTATCCTTCCTACTTTCATTTCCTTGTCTACTCAGCGTTAAGATCCGTCCACTGACCGCTGTTTTAACGTCGTGTGTGTGATTTTGGTGGGTGGTTGAGTTCTTCTGAAGGCTAATTCCCCAGACGTGAGTAAGATGTGAGCTGTTTGGCCCAGTTGCACTAAAGGACGGGTCAAACACAGAGGATGAATTTCCCTATGGGGGCTGTAAAATAAACTTTAACCAGCCCAAATCGTCCGCCAGCTTCTTTGTATCCATGGAGATGTTAAAGCTTTGCCTTTGTCTCGTCTATTCCCATGAAGACGAGCAGGCTACAGGTCGGATCTGTGTAGAAGTGAGCCTCCTCGCTGTAAGAATGCATATTTTTAAAGAGTTTTTAAGCAGTAAAACACCTGTAGTTAAGTAAATTCATGAAGTTTAATGCCATAGGATTTTTTTTTCATTGTTTTATTCCTGATCTATTCCAAACTGCCATGAATTTTTAACTTAAGAGTATTGTCAATCCACATTCTGACTCGCCTCATGCCCCCAGTGGTTCGAAAACTCCCTTTTTTTCTGTCGCTGAATGTTTAAGTTAGTTTTAGTTAAGTTGTGAGAATAGCGCATTACACATGGGAGTACTCTGCTGCAGGCTCCTCCCTTCCTCTCCTTCCTTCCTTGCCTCGTCTCCTCTGGCCTAACTTGACCACTCGTCTCATTCCTAAACCCTCCCAGGACACTGCGGTTATTTATAAAGCGGTTTCCACGGGGACACGGTCATTTGGGCTTCATCAGTCGCTCAGAGACTCTAAAAACACAAATTAGTCACTACAAACGAAGATTAAGTTAGAGATGTCAATGTCGGATTTTATGTTGTTGTTACTGGAAGAAGAAGCAATATTTTTTGGTATTTTCCACGCCGGGAATAAACCATCTTTCACATAGGCATTTACACTGTTTAGTTATGAAGGTGTTTGCGTGTGTCCTTATTTTTTATTACATTAATCTTTTTGATATTATTACTTAAAAAAAAAATTGCATTTGAAATAAATTCTTTGCTCTATGCCATTAGACAAACCAATCAGCTGCCAAAAATTTATAAAATAAACAGTTTTTAGCAGTAAAAACATAACACAATTTGACTTTTAAGACTCCAAACTGCCCAAAAATGCATGTATAAGCAAAAAATACACAACACTGCAAAATCGAAATACCTTTTAGCAAATATTATGAAGTTTATCTGCATTAGAAAGTTTCATTGTGGTTTATGTACTGATACCAGAAAGAGACAGTGGGTTTTTAAGGGGAGTAGGAAAGTGTGGTTTGGGTTTAAACAAAGTTGCATTATGTAACTTTTCTTGTCTTGTCTCCATGGAGAGGTCATTAGGAGGTCTCCCTGATATGTTCCACAGTATGGCATTTAATGATGTTACGACCCAGCTCGTTTGGGGATGGGGAAGTAACAAAAAAAAACAACCAAGATGGAAAAATGGTAAAGAAAGAAGTAATTTAATTAACAGGAATGTGAGGGTGAACTAAACAGAAATGAACAAAGGGTAAAACAAAAAAACAAAGGTAATGTTAACTAAAACACAAATTGCCCTGAGGAGGTGTCCCCAATCTTCTCAAATATAGGGAGGTGGCCCCTTGATTGGCCAGGCTGGAAATCAGTCCTCCAATAGCGTCAAAGGGTCCAACAGCTGCGGATTTAGAGAAGGATAAAGACACAGATAAAACAGTGGACATTAAATAAAGAAACTTAAAGCCTAGGGCCATAACCATGAACAAAATTAATATTTATTACGCAAAAATGCCTAGAAAAACAAGCGCTCTTATCTGTAACTTGCCCTGGTGGCACCCCACGCTTGTTTCCATGGCGATTGATACATGTATTGCCCTGCCTTTGAACATTCCAGGTGAAGTATAGATGACAGGCCCTTTACAAGTGCAGTTACATGGTACATCTTTAAACCCCACTTTATTTTTTCTTATTATAATTTACACTTAACTCGTGGCTAAAAATCGCGTGATCCTCTGTTGATTTGGAAATCCTCTGGTTCCACATGAAAAGATGAGTCAGTTCTGGTCATTGTTTGGTCTAGTTGCATAATTAGGCCCGAGCCCCTACAGGGCGTAGGGCCTATTGCTTCCGCAACGATGAGTGCCTGGGCGAAGCCCAGGCACTCATCGTTGCTAACTGTCTTGCCGAACTTGTGCGCGCAGCGCACAAGTTCGGCTGAGGTCGCGACCTTGCCCTGATTCCACTATCCCAGCAACCCATGCCGCAGGCATGGGGCATCTTTATTACTGCTAAAATGAATGGAAGTCAATGGGAGGTCAATGGCGGACCCCGACGTCATGGCGAATGACGGGCGCGTCAGCGCCCGTCATTCGCCATTGACCCCACGGTGACGTGGGGAAAGTCGAGAGCTTTCAAAAAACGTATAATTTGTCATTCTAATGTTTTCGGATATATTGTTTTTGCTAAAAATATTATTATTTTTATTTTTATTTCTTCTTCTTCTGCTCTTTGAGCAGGAATTTGACCCCCTGAACATATTTGAAAACTCACCAAATTTTGCCCAAAATTCAGAAGTGGCGAAAAATTTATTTTTTTATATGGTGCATCATTGGGCATAAAAAAATGGCGCGACAGCGCCACCTACAAAAGTCAAAATACATTGCGTCAATGGGAGACACCCCGACGTAAACTTCGTCGTAGAACCACCAAATTCGGTACACACATTCTTCAAGTGATGCCAAACAAAAAATATTATTATGGCCACGCCCCCTGATAAACCGGAAGTCGGCCATCTTGGATTGAAAATTCCGAAATGCCGAGTCAGCATTTTTGTTGACGTTGCATTTTCGTCAACTCCTCTGAAGGCGCTTCACCTGCAGGCCTGAAAATCACTGGACATCATCTAGACAAGTGGGGCATCAAAAGTTATCCAATTTACATTGATACGTATAACGGTTTCCGTGCGGCGAAGCCGCAAAAGTCCATCAGAAATTTTTGCAATTTTCAAATGTCAAAATTGCTCCCGTTTGCACATAAAAAGTCCGATTGAGCTCAAATTCGAATCAGTTGTAAAACTTTCTGGCCTAGACCTACTAATTGTGAAAGTAAAAAAATGGTGCTATAGCGCCCCCTACAGAATAACACATATATTTGCATGGAGGTCCCAAAATTTAGTTTTCCCAAATGTTACGAAATTTGACACAAAATTCCAGTGGGTCATCCCAATCAATAAAGTCAATCAGACCCATGACGTTTTTTTGTACCGTGTTGCCATGACGATGCGCCAAATTGCCCATGTTATCCTAATGGCAATGCTCCGAAAATTTCCCATTCATGAGAAAAACATTAGTTTCATGGAATTAAGTGAAATTTGCCAGAATGACTCATCATGTCATCCTGATCAAAAAAGTCAATCACACCCTGTCATATTTTTTTCACTCTGTTGCCATGGCGATGCGCGAAATACCCCATGTTATCCTAATGGGGAAATTTACACATTTTTGGACATTTCAAAGTCTTATAACGACTTCATACCTTCTATGACGATTGTGAGATTTAGCACGTTGATTCATTACATCATCCCCGTCAAAAAGTCCGAGGGGCCAACTTTGTATTTTTGCACGGTGTTGCCATGGCGATGCCTGGAAAACCCCATGTTGGTGCATTTTGTGCATCAGTGCTCCCAATGTCTTTTGGCTTGGTTTGGCTACAAATGCAGCTCAAAGCCACAATAAAACAGAAGCAAGTGATGAATCAGCGCCACCTACAGGGAGTGCCCGGTCGGGCCGAGTGCGAAGCGCGGCCCGCGAGGGCCGTTCGATGCCGCTTGCGGCTTTAATTGTGTTTTGTTTTTTCGTCAGTGATTTAAAATGTGTTGCATATGAGCTGCTAATTGTCTGGACGTGTAGTTTTTATTGGGAACATTTAACAATTTTGCTAAAGCCGAGAACAGCTCCTATTGTTGAGAATGTGTTTAACTTCTTTTCATTGGATTTATCTTTCTTTTTTTTTTTTTTTGAGGAACAGCCAAAGTTATCATTAGACTGAATAAAAGGTCAGAGATCGAGGAACGAGTCATCAAAAGTGAGAAAAAAATTAGAAATGCAAGATTTAAAGTTAAAACTATAAATATTATTTCACAAAATTACCATTACAAATACTGTCTACTCTTAATCAGTTTCCTGCCGCTTATAATAATAAATATATTCAATTCACTGAAGATTCAACATCAGAACTGTCACATTTTATTGTAATTCCACATCTCCAAAGCTCAGAAATGCTTTGTTCCACCTTGTGATGTCATGAAGTGGTAGTTTTCAAGTTAACAGCTCCTTTTACCTTTAGTTCAGTAGAAATTGGCAATTCCAGGACTACAATCATCCAAATGATTCCAGTGAAGTTTAAAAACACTGTGAGGGACTTCCTGTGTTACCACATGATGACATCACAAGGTGGAACAGAGCAATGCAGCTTAAATGTGCAGGATTTGTGTGTTAAACATGTGTGAATGAAACAAAATGCAACTCCAAACATTTTTTTTGATGAGGAAACAACATTATAACACAGACCTAGATCAGAAAATAGCATAATATGTGCATTTTGAAATAATTAACTTTTTTTTTTGGTAATTGTTTCATATCACCGTTCCAACATTTGCATAAAGAAGACGGCAACGACTCGACTTGTATCTGATTTGGCATCGGTCCACTCTTATCTTTCATCTTTCTGTTGTGTTTTTGATAAAGGAAAGAAAAAAAAAAAAACATGACGGACAGAACAGAGATGCCCCTGTCTCTGTGACACGGGTCAGACTGAGGGGGGGGGGGGCTCTGTGATCATGGAAACAGTTTGGAGACGCCAGGACCCGTATGGGCTTTGGCTCGGGGTTTGAGTAACCTTTAGACGGGCCTTTACACAGCCCTGGGAAACTGCCCCGAGAGGAACAGAGAGACGACAGAGAGAGGACTGTGCGACTGAAACACTGCAATGAATGGAGCCCAGTGTGTAGTATTGTGTAGTAGTAATAGTAGTTTGTGTAGTTGCGGTAGTATTGCGGCATTGAGTGTTGTAGTTTTAGGAGGAGGAATAGAGGCATGTACGGCGAGGTGACAAGAATGTATAATCTTGATTTTTTTCTTTTTTTTTTTTTTTTTTTTTTTTTTATCCCATAAACTATACTCAGATACTCACTAAAGCACGTCTTCAGTTGTGTTTATTTAACGTTACTAACAAAAGTATATAGAAGTTTTCCCGTCTTTTATGGTATTTTTTTATGACAGACAACATATTCAGTATTCAAATTTTGTATATCATCAAAACAGGGTCAGCCATTGTCGTTGGCAGTTGTAGTGGTATCTAGTTAGTGTAGTTATGTAGTTAGTGGTATGAATTAATAGTACTGGGCTTATAGTGCACATAGTACAAGTAGGAGTAGTTATGCTTATTGCTAGTAGTCTGTGCAGCTCTTGATTTACTACAAATTTGTGTAGTAGTAGTAGTAGCAGTAGTAGTAGCAGTAGTAGTAGCAGAAGTAGTAGCAGTAGTAGTAGAAATTGCAGTAGCAGTAGTAGTAGAAATTGCAGTAGTAGAAATTGCAGTAGCAGTAGTAGAAATTGCAGTAGCAGTATTAGTAGTAGCAGTAGCAGCAGCAGGAGTAGAAGTAGTAGTAGTAGTAATAGTAGTAGCAGCTGAAGTAGAACTAGCAGCAGTAGTAGCAATAGCAGTAGTAGTAACAGTAGAAGTAGTAGCAGTAGCAGCAGGAGTAGAAGTAGTAGTAGTAGTAGTAGTAGTAGTAGTAGTAGCAGCAGCAGTAGAACTAGAAGCAGTAGTAGCAATAGCAGTAGTAATAGCAATAGCAGTAGTAGTAACAGTAGAAGTAGTAGCAGTGGTAGCAGTAGCAGTAGTAATGGTAGTAGTAGTAGTAATTTCAACTAAACCAGGAGCTGTAGTAGTATCAGTAACAGTATAGGAGTAGGAATAGTAGTACCTTTAGAAGTAGCAGCGACAGGGGGTGAATGCAGGTGTTGTGGTAGTAGTAGCAGTAGTAGTTGTAGCTGCAGTTGAAGTCGTTTTATACAGTAGTGCTAAGTAGAGGCAGTGGTCTTTCTAGGAGTAGAAGTAGGATGATGATGAGGAGGAGTAGCTGGTATTAGCATTAGTCACATATTAACTGTTGTGTCAAGTGAATCATTTATTTCCGCAGGTTTCCACTGTTCTGTTGTGTATTTCTCACTAATGATGTGGTCAGCGAGTCTTTTACTGCTGTTTCGACTTTCTAATTTAAAGTTGTGAAGTGCGCTGGGGGAATCCATGAACATGAAATAGCTCGGCCTACCTGCAAATGTTTTTATATATATATTTCTTTCCCCTATTTGCGGGAAAGAACTTAAATGTCATGTTACTTGGCCTTTTCCACTCATTATCTCTGCTCTATATCTACAGAAGGCTCAGCGTGTGGTGGCATTTGAACCTCCGTCTCTATATTAACTGTGTGGTTCTATACTCTGAGCAGCTGGTGCAGATGTATGTGACAGTTTAGCCACGTGTGACACTGGGCACGTGCCACTGAGGAACTTCATACATGGAAACAGTGTAGAATACTTTTAGATAATTAGGTTAACATGAAGTAACTTCTGTGTTGTAACTGAAATGTACAAACAGCAGGTTGTTGCTGTTGCTGCTGTTGTTGGTGGTGTTGGTGTTGGTGGTGCTGTTATTGTTGGTGCTGTTGTTGATGGTGCTCTTGTTGGTGGTGCTCTTGTTGGTGGTGCTCTTGTTGTGTGCTCTTGTTGTTGTTGATGTGGTGTTGGTGTTGTTGGTTGGTGCTCTGTTGATGGTGCTCTTGTTGTTGTGGTGCTCTTGTTGTTGGTGGTGCTCTTGTTGTTGGTGGTGCTCTAGTTGTTGGTGGTGCTCTTGTTGATGGTGCTCTTGTTGGTGGTGCTCTTGTTGATGGTGCTCTTGTTGTTGGTGCTCTTGTTGTTGGTGGTGCTCTTGTTGTTGGTGGTGCTCTTGTTGTTGTCGCTGCTCTTGTTGTTGATGGTGCTCTTGTTGATGGTGCTCTTGTTGATGGTGCTCTTGTTGTTGATGGTGCTCTTGTTGATGGTGCTCTTGTTGTTGATGGTGCTCTTGTTGTCGGTGGTGCTCTTGTTGATGGTGCTTGTTGTTGTTGGTGCTCTTGTTGTTGATGGTGCTCTTGTTGTTGGTGGTGCTCTTGTTGTTGATGGTGCTCTTGTTGTTGATGGTGCTCTTGTTGTCGATGGTGCTCTTGTTGTTGATGGTGCTCTTGTTGTTGATGGTGCTCTTGTTGTTGATGGTGCTCTTGTTGTTGATGGTGCTCTTGTGTGATGGTGCTCTTTTGTTGTTGATGGTGCTCTTGTTGATGTGCTCTTGTTGTTGATGGTGCTCTTGTTGTCGGTGGTGCTCTTGTTGATGGTGCTCTTGTTGTTGATGGTGCTCTTGTTGTTGATGGTGCTCTTGTTGATGGTGCTCTTGTTGTTGATGGTGCTCTTGTTGTTGATGGTGCTCTTGTTGTTGATGGTGCTCTTGTTGTTGATGGTGCTCTTGTTGATGGTGCTCTTGTTGTGGTGCTGATGGTGCTCTTGTTGTTGATGGTGCTCTTGTTGTTGATGGTGCTCTTGTGTGATGGTGCTCTTGTTTGTTGATGGTGCTCTTTGTTGTTGATGGTGCTCTGTTGTTGGTGGTGCTCTTGTTGTTGATGGTGGTGCTCTTGTGTTGTTGATGGTGCTCTTGTTGTTGATGGTGCTCTTGTTGTTATGGTGCTCTTGTTGTTAATGGTGCTCTTGTTGTTGGTGCTCTTGTGCTCTTGTTGGTGCTCTTTGTTGATGGTGCTCTTGTTGATGGTGCTCTGTTGTTGATGGTGCTCTTGTTGTCGGTGGTGCTCTTGTGTGGTGCTCTTGTTGTTGATGGTGCTCTTGTTGATGGTGTGCTCTTGTTGTTGATGGTGCTCTTGTTGTTGATGGTGCTCTTGTTGTCGGTGGTGCTCTTGTTGTTGGTGGTGCTCTTGTTGATGGTGCTCTTGTTGTCGATGGGTGCTCTTGTTGTCGATTGGTGCTCTTGTTGTCGATGGTGCTCTTGTTGATGGTGCTCTTGTTGTTGGTGCTCTTGTTGTTGGTGGTGCTCTTTGTTGTTGGTGGTGCTCTTGTTGTTGGTGGTGCTCTTGTTGGTGGTGCTCTTGTTGTTGATGGTGCTCTTGTTGGTGGTGCTCTTGTTGATGGTGCTCTTGTTGTTGGTGCTCTTGTTGTTGGTGGTGCTCTTGTTGGTGGTGGTGCTCTTGTTGTTGTCGCTGCTCTTGTTGTTGATGGTGCTCTTGTTGATGGTGCTCTTGTTGTTGATGGTGCTCTTGTTGTTGATGGTGCTCTTGTTGTTGATGGTGCTCTTGTTGTTGGTGGTGCTCTTGTTGATGGTGCTCTTGTTGTTGGTGGTGCTCTTGTTGTTGATGGTGCTCTTGTTGTCGGTGGTGCTCTTGTTGTTGATGGTGCTCTTGTTGTTGATGGTGCTCTTGTTGTTGATGGTGCTCTTGTTGTTGATGGTGCTCTTGTTGATGGTGCTCTTGTTGTCGGTGGTGCTCTTGTTGATGGTGCTCTTGTTGTTGATGGTGCTCTTGTTGTTGATGGTGCTCTTGTTGATGGTGCTCTTGTTGTTGATGGTGCTCTTGTTGTTGATGGTGCTCTTGTTGATGGTGCTCTTGTTGTTGATGGTGCTCTTGTTGATGGTGCTCTTGTTGTTGATGGTGCTCTTGTTGTCGATGGTGCTCTTGTTGTTGATGGTGCTCTTGTTGATGGTGCTCTTGTTGTTGGTGCTCTTGTTGTTGATGGTGCTCTTGTTGTCGGTGGTGCTCTTGTTGTTGATGGTGCTCTTGTTGTTGATGGTGCTCTTGTTGTTGATGGTGCTCTTGTTGTTAATGGTGCTCTTGTTGTTAATGGTGCTCTTGTTGATGGTGCTCTTGTTGATGGTGCTCTTGTTGTTGATGGTGCTCTTGTTGATGGTGCTTGTTGTTGATGGTGCTCTTGTTGTTGTGGGTGCTCTTGGTGATGGTGCTCTTGTTGTTGTGGGTGCTCTTGTTGTGATGGTGCTCTTGTTGTTGATGGTGCTCTTGTTGTTGATGGTGCTCTTGTTGATGGTGCTCTTGTTGTTGATGGTGCTCTTGTTGTCGGTGGTGCTCTTGTTGATGGTGCTCTTGTTGTCGATGGTGCTCTTGTTGTTGATGGTGCTCTTGGTGATGGTGCTCTTGTTGTTGATGGTGCTCTTGTTGTCGATGGTGCTCTTGTTGTTGATGGTGCTCTTGGTGATGGTGCTCTTGTTGTCGATGGTGCTCTTGTTGTTGATGGTGCTCTTGTTGATGGTGCTCTTGTTGTCGATGGTGCTCTTGTTGTCGATGGTGCTCTTGTTGTCGATGGTGCTCTTGTTGTCGATGGTGCTCTTGTTGTTGATGGTGCTCTTGTTGTCGATGGTGCTCTTGTTGTTGATGGTGCTCTTGTTGTTGATGGTGCTCTTGTTGTCGATGGTGCTCTTGTTGTCGATGGTGCTCTTGTTGTCGATGGTGCTCTTGTTGTCGATGGTGCTCTTGTTGTCGATGGTGCTCTTGTTGTTGATGGTGCTCTTGGTGATGGTGCTCTTGTTGTCGGTATGTGTGTGATCTGCACATACAAAATATATCCTATAACATTACATGGATTTTGATTACTGATAAAACTGTCCCATAGACTGTATATAAATGAACATCGCTAACCTGCTAGCCACCACGCTCCAAACAGGAAGTGACCATAGACACTGAAAAATGGTCGCCCCTCTCTCTGTAACTGCTGCATTGAGCCTCGTCACTTTGGTCTTAAAATGTTCTTATTAACCCGCTCTACATGATCCTATGGTTTTTATTTGGAAATCCACAGTCGAAATTCCAAATGAGGAACTCTGCTCTAAATTCACCCCAGTAACTGCTGCTAGCCTTGACGTTATGGGTGACTTCACACTCACGTAGTCCGGTTGACGCAGATTGGATGTTGTAATAGGACAAAAGGTGAAACTGTAATTTCTTTCTAGGACTACAAATTTTACATTAAAGACCAGAATAGACTGAAAGTGATGCATGAGTGGTTGGTGATGGTCGGAGGGGCTGATGGCTCAGATTTGCTGCCTCACTTCCATCAGTCTGCTCCAGGGCTGCCACGTCCAGCAAGTGAATGAGTAATGCACGAAACTGTAACGTGACTTTGAGCATCTGGAAACGTGGCTTCATAAGACTAATGCATTGTTATTAATATTAGATGATAGGGCTGTGCAACTGAACAGAGATCAAGATTTAGTCATTTCTAAATCAGTCAATGATCTTTGTAATGGAGGTTTATAGCCAATCCTCTGATGTGGTCTGGAGTTCAGACTTAAAGGTCTTATATTACGCAAAATTGACTCCTGTGAGCTTTAAGCCATGTTAGAAAGTTGTTACTGCCTCAAAAACATACCCATAGTTATGTTGCGTTTCATACAGCTGTTTCTAAATATTTGTCTTTTATTTTTTCAGAGCGTTTAGAACGACCCTTCTGACATTAATCTGAGCAAATACAGCACCGAGGAACAAACCCTCATTGTGCAGTGGTACTTTGAGTCACATGGGTCAAATTCACAAACCCAGTGGTGTTAGCGTTGACATTTTAATACCGGAGATGCCCCGAGTGTGTAAATGCCATTAAAGGAATAATAAGTGTTTTTCAAAGACAGGGGGCAGAATGTGATCTCCACAGACCTGACTAGTCCTGATTTCTTCCTGTGGGGCTATCTTAAAGAAAAGGTGTTTGTGAATAAACCTCAGACAATAAATCAAATAAGAGCCATAAGCCCGGAAATGCTTTCAAATAATAATTCTCTCTTCCTCTAGTTTAAGTAGTGATAAGTTCAAGTGTAAGTGAACAATTATAACCATATATACTGCCAAAAATCTCGAAAAGGTTCAGTTTATCTACTACTAAAACTTGGTGAGTATAACTTAAGAATTATAGGAGCTACTGAAGATTTAAAAGTGTCAGTGACTTTTGAGCCACCGTGTATTAGTCTGTCTGCATCTTTAAAGCTCAAAATGCTCCGTTCCACCTTGTGATGTCATGAAGTGGTAGTTTTCAAGTTAACAGCTACATTTTACATTTAGTTTTTTACATTTCACATTCGATATTGGCAAATCCAGGGCTGAAATTATCCAAATAATTCAAGGTGTATGGAGTTTAAAAACACGGTGGAGCACTTCCTGTATTACCACATGACATCACAAGGTGGAACAGAGTGTTTTCTGTTTGAGAGAAGTACTCAGCCTAAATATGCAGAGTTTGTGTGTTAAACATGAATGAAACGAAACACAACTCCAGGAAGCAACATTATAATAGATCAGAAAATAGCATAACACGGGCCCTTTAAGAAGAAGAAAATTGTACTTTTTTGGGTTAATAGTTAGTTGCTGAAAGTGTGTTTTTTCATCCTCTATGTTCATTTTTGTTTGTTTTTAATAGGACAAAATGAAACCGTGATTGAGCAACACTGGGGAGACATTTTATGACATTTTTGCACCACTCATTTTAATTTGAAAGCTCTTCATGCTTCAGTAATAGAGTACATTTAAGGCAGTTTTAACCACGGCGTTGACAGCATTAACTCCCCTCCCTCTTAGACATTTCCTGTCCCCTCCCCCAGAACACGGATTAATTCAACTGTGAGGATAACGCCACATTAAAGCAGACAGATTGAGCAGGCGTTACTCTTCTACAGATAATTAACACCAGTAACATATTTCGAGCTTGTAACCATGACGTTGTAGAAGTGTTGCTATAGCGATGAACCAGGAAGTAGACTGGATTAATATGATCTGGTGTATTGGGGCGGGACTCCTTAAATTCTCTGCATTTCGTCCGGGCTGGGGCTTAAAGCTCCATGTCAATCAAAGCTAACCGCTGTGTGATGTGTTTTCTGTGGAGAGTGAATTTATTTCATAATCAGCAGATGTTTTTACAGCAGATATTAATCAGAATCAGAATCACTTTTATTGATCCCCGAAGGGAAATTCTCTTAGTTAACAGATGCCACAACCACAGGATAGAAGTTTAAGAATAAGAATAAGAATAAAAAGTCATTTAAATAAGAATAAAAATTCGTGCAATAAGAATAAAGTGTCAATAAAAATTCGTGCAATAAGAATAAAGTGTCAAATAAGAATAAAGTGTCAAATAAGAATAAAGGTTAATTAAATTAAGGTTCAGCGACACTCACAGTATTTTTTTTTATCTGTTAAATATAGTTGACTAATACCTTTATTTATTTATAATTCGTTTTGTTCAAAAAATACAGCTCTATACAGTTAGTAAACCTGTCCCGAAGGCCTAAACTTAATCAAATTACCCAAACTTTAAGCTAATGGTGAAAAAAAATATACTGTTGGATGGTTGGAATACCGTATATGTCACAGTGGGGCGCCAGTGACAAAAGCTATCGTTGTGTCCTTAGGCAAGACACTTCACCCACATTGCCTATTATGAAACCACTATATTCTCAAACATCACATTGCAGTGTGATACAGGCCTAAAATGAATGTGTTTCAAGTCTTATTAAAGCTGTCAAAGCCGTGTTTAAAGCACCGCACCGCACTGACCTGTGGCTCTCCATTTCTAATATGTTATGAGATGTGGCCCTCGATTTAAAAAAAAAAAAAAATAAATAAAAAAAAGTTTGGGCACCTCTGGTTTAAAGTGAATGAATAATGCACTCTAAAGCGCTTTGGGTGTCATGAAAGGCGCTATATAAATCCAATGGTTAATTCATTCATTAATTAATAACTACTCTGCAAAGTGGTTGTTGTTTGGTATGACTCTAGGGGAAAATGGTGCTGCCCTGATGCATCAATAGAAAGTCAAAGAAAAGCTGGTTGTGTTTTTGTTATAATTTGAGGTCTAATTTAAGCTTTGTCTTGTCAAAAAGTCTGTTTTTGTCAGCGCAGGTTCATAGGAAAACATGGTTTAAAAGGGGTTGCCATGGTTACAGTAGATCGTTAAGTCCCGCCCCTGGACGATATAATGAGCTTTTAGGGAGCCTCATTTAGGGTCTGACTGTACATTCCTGTTGTAGATTTGATGGTTTGATTTCCTGTGTTTGAGGAAGGGAGGATAACAGGATAGGCTGAGAACATTACATAAGCTGCAAGTTTTTTCATTCAGAATGTTTTATTTCATAGAGTCTTGTACTAGAGCCTTGGTGATGTATTGAACAAGTAACTCAAAGCAATTCTCCCAGTAAGCGTGACACTAAAACTTGATATCGTAACTTGCTTTGACCACATACAGTGTTTGAAAATAGAAAAAGTGAAGCAAAATGATGAGATTTGTGTTTGCGGAGTTGTTCATGTTAGTTACAACACCACACAAGTGAGAAAAAGTACTCTGAAACTTTACTTTTGTGACAAATTTAAAGGTAATGCATCTTTTAATAAATATCGTTTCTGTCTTTCTTGCGACAGTTGAGAACGAGAGCCACTGTGACTTTGTAAAGCTGCGGGAGATGCTGATCCGGGTGAACATGGAGGATCTGAGGGAACAGACCCACGCGCGACACTACGAGCTCTACAGACGCTGCAAACTCGAGGAGATGGGCTTCAAGGACACTGACCCAGACAGCCAGCCGTTCAGGTGAGAGCCATTACAGTGGTCCCTCGTTTATGGCGGGGGTTACTTTCTAAAAATAACCTGCAATAGGCGAAATCTGCTTTATTTTTTACAATTATTCTATATGTTTTAAGACTGTAAAACCCCTCACCACACACTTTATACACTTTTCTCACACAGGCATTAACATTTTCTCACATTTCTCTCTTGTTTAAACTCTCTCAAAGTTCAAACCTTCCTTTGTCGGTGCAGAACGTTTCATCGACATTGTGGGTTTTGTCAGGGAGATAACCTGATAAACTTAGATAATTCTTCATTAGGGCAGCTCTGTCCTACCTCCGATTTTGAACCATGATAGAGGAAAATGTGTCACTTTTGCCCGCACCCACTGACTCTATGTTAAACCACGATAAAGGAATAACCCTGTAGTGTCATTAGCTTGATCTTGTATCTAGGGCTGTGCAACTCATCAAATTTAATGGAGATTGAGATTCAGGCATTTCTAAACATCTATGCTTGTGTTATTTTAATTCTGGACACTGCTAAATTGTGGATCTGAGTGGATCGGACTATTCAACCAATGATGTTTATGTCAAGAGCGGGATTTGAACCACTAACCTTCAGATCAGTGGACCGTTTACCACCTGTCAGTTCAGATATGTGGTTTGGAACAGAGAGAGAGAGAGAGAGATACTTTGGAGGAAGAAATGTGACTTTTTTTGGGTCAAACAGCAATGATTATTCTGCATTTTTTATATTCAAGTAATTGACACCGAAAGACATTTGTATTTGTTTTAAGTCGAGGCCTGTGTCACATCTTTAGGAAGAATGTTCCAGGTTTTGGCTGCAAAAAAATGAAACACTGATTCAACATGTTTAGTCCTGACTCTTGGACCAGCAGGTCGGGCCCTGAAGTCCTAGCGATTGATCAGTATGAGGGAAAATTATGAATGTAATTATTTTTCAATAGTCATATCTTCCAGCTGCAAGAACCACACACACAGCTGTACAATATTTAAACAGAAAAGAGTGAGTATTTCCACTCTTTACTGGGTCAAAAAGTATCCAAGAAAGGAGCACTGGTGAAGAAGAGACAGATTATGCATAAGGAGAAAGAACGCTGGTCCTACAAACACGCTAACCCCAAGCAAATCTAATAGTAGAAAGGGCATAGTATACATGTATTTATAATGTATGTATATGTACAGTCACCTTCCTCACTGTCGGCGTGTTTGCTTTACGCAGCCTTCAGGAGACGTACGAGGCCAAGAGGAAAGAGTTTCTGGGTGACCTGCAGCGCAAAGAGGAGGAGATGAGGCAAATGTTCGTCAACAAAGTCAAAGAGACGGAGGCAGAGCTCAAAGAGAAGGAGCGAGAGGTCAGTCTGTCTGTGTCTGTCTGTCAGTAAATCCACCTTTTTGCACAAATAACAGGAAAAATATTAGCTTTCTATAATGCATAATGACTACACGGGGAATGTAGCAGGCCTATACTAGGACTAAAACCCCAAGTACCACTTAAAAACTTAAAACCTGAACTGTTTTTATCCTTGTTTCTGATTTTTACTTAAATTTAAATATGTGCTGTGTAGCCTTTTTGGTGAATTATTAACATTTTGGGTCTCTAAATGGTTTTAAGTCCTGAAATTAGCCTCTTTATACCTTTTATAGGGTTGTCAAAACCATCAAAAATCAGTTATTAATCAATACTAAAACTAGTACTGAAACTAGATACTCATTTTAGCAAGTATTGATACTAAAAAAGTCACATTCACAGCTTTGAAAGTAGCTTTAAAATCATCTTGAGCTGTATCAGAACAAGTATAAGACACATAGACTAGTATACGCCCATGGACCACTATGGAACCTACCTGGACAACAATAATTTAATGTTCTATTGTCCAACGAAAGAGTTTCTAATTAATTCATCGTAGTATCAGAATTGGTATCGATTGAGTCTATTCTTTACCACATTTGTCGAGGCTCTTTCCTCATCTTACCTCCTGACCCTGTGTCCTCCGTCGCAGCTCCACGACAAGTTTGAGCAGCTGAAGCGCATGCACCAGGAGGAGAAGAGGAAGGTGGAGGAGAAGAGGCGCGACCTGGAGGAGGAGATGAACGCTTTTAACCGAAAGAAAGTTGCCGCGGAAACCCTGTCCTTATCCCAGCCGCTCAAGAAGGACAAAGACAAGAAAAAGTAAGTCCAGACCACCACTGAGCGTCTATAAAGTGAACTAAACCAGAGGTGGGTAGAGAGGGACCATAGGAAAGAATTATTCTGAAATTGGTCAAGTAAGATTACTAAAAAAGTAGACTATTAATGTAATTACTCTAAATAAATCATGCATTGAAAGATAAAAAAAAAAACTGTACTTCATGCAGATTATTATGGGCAAAACATCAAAATATTCTAATAATTAAATATATAAACATAGATTTTCTGATTTGTGGTTTGAGTAGTTTAATTTGCTCTACTATGTAACAAAATAAATTTACAAAAATACTAAAAAAGAAACAGAAAACAGTTTTTATAATACAAAGCATGCCACATGAAACACAAATGCCCAACTCTGCAAATAACCAATGAACAAAGTGTAATGTTGCAGACAAAATGGGACATATTATCTACCATGTGACACTGTTCCTTACTCCCCACCTTTGGATTGACCCTCTTTGCTTTGACTTCCTGTTGTTCTCCTTTTGTTCTGCTTAATAGCTGGTACTGAGTTAATGAAGAGACTAATTAAATGTACTGCTGCAGACGTATCTTCAGTGACCACCTGTGACTAAGCCAAAAGGAAACAAGCTGCTCTATTGTTCTAAACGCTTCCTGTGCTTTCACTCACTTTCCAACGATTCAGGAAGCTCAGATCACGGCTCGCCACAGAGACGGTGCGGACAGCAGGGTAGCATTAGCGCTCGTTACTCATTCTGTTCACAAGTGCAAGGTGATCCATAGTACAGTTGATAATTATACAGTCATTTTGATAGAACTGCACATTTTTAGACAAATGCTTTAGACTCTTTGTTTTTTGGGCTCATCTGGGACCCAATCAGCCCAAATAACAAAAAGTTATCTTTTTACATGATGTAGTTTCTGAGAAAAATTATGTCTACATATGAAGACGTTAATTTTGATAGAACGTTTGAGCAATGATTTGCAAAAAACAATTTATTAAGTGCCTGAACACAGCAATATTTGTCCTGAATGTAAAAACGAAATGAGAAACAACAATTGTGCCTCATTTGAAGTGCTGCTGACAGGTGCAGGAAGTTATGCCTTTATAGAAAAAAACAAAAAAACATTCTAAATTGAACATTTTTGCGTTGTTGCTCTTCTTCTTCTTCTTCTTCTTCTTCTTCTTCGTCTTTGTCGTCTTTTTCTTCTTCGTCTTCTTCTTCTTCTTCTTCTTCGTCTTTCGTCTTCTTCGTCTTCTTCTTCTTCTCTTCTTCTTCTTCTTCTTCTTCTTCTTCTTTGTCTTCTTCTTCGTCTTCTTCTTCATCTTCTTCTTCTTTGTCTTCTTCTTTGTCTTCTTCGTCTTCTTCTTCTTTGTCTTCTTCGTTTTCTTCTTCTTCGTCTCCTTCTTCTTCTTTGTCTTCTTCGTTTTCTTCTTCTTCGTCTCCTTCTTCTTCTTTGTCTTCATTGTTTTCTTCTTCTTCGTCTTCTTCTTCGTCTTCTTCTTCGTCGTCTTCTTCTTTGTCTTCTTCGTTTTCTTCTTCTTCGTCTCCTTCTTCTTCTTTGTCTTCTTTGTCTTCTTCTTTTTCTTCTTCTTCGTCTTCATCTTCTTCTTCTTCGTCTTCTTCGTCTTCTCTTCTTTCTTCATCGTCTTCTTCGTCTTCTTCTGGCCTAGACAACCCAAAATGTGTTGTTCACATATGCAGAAGCCAGGTCCCAGGAGGTTAAGCAAAAAAAGTGACAAAAATGATAATGGCAGCACACATTTGACCTAATTACACTATTAAGGCAAATTAATGTTATTTTCCCAATGATGAAACACCAAATATATTGAAGCTTTCCATTCATTATCCTCTCAGGTCACTTGTGAGGAGTCTAAGGAGTTCTGGCTCCATCTTGTGGCCAAATCTCAGCACTGCACCTTTTACCCACATTTTAAAAGCACAGTTTGCATCTCTATTATTTACTTAATCAACTACTTTATTAAAAAGTAGTTGTAATGGTTTCCTTACTTACCCTTTTCATGCTTTCAAACCTCTACTTTCCTGTTTCAATTATATTTTCCGTGTTTTGTTCAGTGTTTGCCGTTCATTCATTTTATTTTGTGCTTTTATTTTTTCAGTTAATTTATGGCCGCCGTTCACCTTTCCCACACACGGACACGGATCTGTTCTGCATCACCATAGAAACAGCAACACCTTTATTTTTTTTTTTCTGTTTTTGAATGATTCTTGTTTTATTTCGTTTGTAATTTTTATTTGGTTAACATTCCATCATTGTGCACATGGACCAAAGAGGATGATGAAGACCCCACCATCATGGCCATCTCATGTATTAAGTTTCACAATGTTTTGGACACTTTATATATTGTTTTTATGCTGTTATTTTTGTCTTTTTTTCCCCTTTGACCTCCACGAACATGCAAACAAATGTATTCCTTATATTTTCTTATTTCACCATATCCACACCTGGACATAGCATTTGAAATGGTTTGATGCTTTTTCACATGTAGAATAACAGATTTGTGGTGTTTTGTAGATTTAAAGATGCACTGCGTAACTTTTCTAGGCCAACTGTTACTTTGTCTGAAATATTTAATAGTCTGGCATTAAATTATATACCAATTATTCAATTACAGGTACAAAAACAAGCAATCTTACTGTCGGACGCGTCGCCTCTTCACAGATCTGACCCGTGACTTGGGCCATCACACGCTCACCTTCACAGAGATAGATATCCTTAATGCCGTACTATGAAACATTCCAGGCAAAGCAGTAACATCGCCATGGAGACAAGCAGGTGGGATGTAGTGCATCTTTTAAAAGGCCAATATTACACAAAACTGAGTCGTGTTAGCGTTCAGCCGAGTTACCTCATCCAAAAAAACAGACCTGGACTTGTGTTTTAGTTTCATCCGCACTCGAAACGCTCTGTTCCACCTTGTGATGTCATGCAGTGGTCATTTTCAAGTTAAGAGCTACATTTTTTACCTTTTGTTTAGTGGAAATTAGCATGAGAAGCGCTGAAATTATCCGAATGATTCTAGTGAAATTGTATGCAGTGGAGCACTTCCTGTATTACCACTCGATGACATCACAAGGTGGAACGGCGTGTTTGCAGTGTGAGAGAAGAACTCAGTCTAAATATGCAGGATTTGTGTGTTTTAAACATGTGTGAATGAAACAAAACACAACTCCAGGTCTGTTTTTGATAAGAAAACAACATTATAACACACGGTAGATCAGAAAATAGTGTAAAATGCGCCGTTAAATGTGTAAAAATCAGTCAAATTCTTTTCAAATGCTATTTCCAAGCCATTTTTGCAAACTTTACCCTGTATGAAAAGAACCCAAACGCGTTAAAAGCAATACAACAGAGTACCAGTATGCTGTAGATATTATAATACCTATACATTGGTACTGACATTGTAGTCTTATGCAATACTCTGGTGCTGTTTTTGTAATAACTGCATAAATGTTTGTGAATATTTTTAGATCTTTCCTAGCTTTCTATGCAAAATGTCTTAATATTTGGTTAATATAAGAAGCACATATGACATTGGTGTACATTGTCGTTTGATAAGTGTGTATTGCTATAATCTATAACGGTGTTGTGGCCATTTTGGGACACACACGGCATGAAGCCAGTATGAAAAAAACTAAAAAAATAACATCACGAAGCCATATTTTGAGTAGATCTAAGACGAGAGCAGCTGTATTTACTGTTACCGATGGAAATAAATGCCCCTGTTTGACATGTGTGCGGTTTGATGTGGATATTTTGGAGGCGCTGACACTTCTTCACTCACACGACGATGACGACTGAGCTGTCAGGAACACACAGCTGCTGAGGAGGAAGAGAGAGCGAACGATGGAGGGAGGGGGGCAGACAGATGGAGAGAACTTCCTGTCGATGTGTGAAAAACAAGTTTTGCCGTACAGTAATTGTCGCTCCTGTGTCAACATTGAGAAACAGGAGCAGAATTTCAAACGTAAAATAAAGAGTCTTTCATTATGCGGCGCTAATTCGGACATAACTGAATCATTCTATGGAAATTAAAACTTTCTGCCGATGTTTCCACGGCCAACGCCCATCTTCTCGACACTTGCTGCTTGTGAATAGAGTAGCTGTGTTGAAAATAGTTCAATATTCATAGCGTCACTGTGGTTATAATCGTTTTTCCGGGAAGAAAAGGGGAAGAGGAAGAGGCCTCGAGATGCGTGCGCTTCGTGACCACATGTTTTTCAGATATACCTTTTTTTTTTTTTTGTTCAAGTGTAGATTGAGCAATAGTTGATGTGCGCCCTCCTTATTCTCTTGAGGAGGTGGTAAGTACTAGACCCACCTCCAGGTTTTATTTTTTTTTATCTTTATCTATACAGGGGAAGCCATAGGCGCCTTGTTTAAAATACAATACAAGCAAGTCCATGTAATACATTAAAACAGGTGCAGGTGTGTGTTTAAATTAAATTAAAATTGTGTCACCAGTGTATCCAGTTTTGCTATTCCAGGGTCTGGTTTATACACATTTTTCTAGTCTCAGCTGGTTCATTTGCTCTCGGACAACAGTCACTGTACACCCAGATGGGCATTAGGCTAAGTGGCTGGTTTAAAGTGGGGTCAGGTGTTTATGAGGGAATGATTTCAATTGGCAAAGTCTGTAAAGCACTTTGAGATACATGGGCGATGTGTATATACAAGTGCTTTATAGTTTGATTTGGCCCAGCAGCACAATCTGGGTTTGGTCTGATGTTTCCATAGACAGGACCCATTTTAACCTCTGTGAAAAGAGCTTTATATAGTTTTATCGATTAACCCGCCTGGCCAGTCGAGACCAGCCGACGCTTTGACGTTTGAACAGAACGAAGGCGACTAGCTGCTCAAGAAATGTGCCTGCACATCTACAAATTTTATTATTCACTTCAGAAGGAACAGCCAAAACCAGGATGTTCACTGACTCAATCATTTTATTAACAATTTTGATTTTTCAATGTTCCTCGAAATATTAATTTGTACTATTCATTTTATAATTTCTGAAACAGCTTTTCTATTACATGGTCATTTTGTGGTTCTTATCCCGTCCTCCCTCCGTCCCGTGACCCTCTGGCCCCTCTCCAGACTCCTCATGTGGTTAGATGCTGCGATAAATGTGAAACAAACCAGAAAACACCACTTTGACTTTTTAAGTCTCAGCTTTATTGTTTTTTTTAAATGGAAACAAAGAATAGCTGCCTTTGTATTGGAAGAAACATGTTGAAGACAAAGTAAACTGACGAGTGGAGCAACAGTTTCGAGCAGTAACCAGTTCAAGCTGAGGTCAAACAGGGAATTAAATAAATGTCTTTAGTTTGGAGTGGAGACCTTCAACAGAGACAACACAAGCGCAGTTTCACTGATCATATCGTGTTTCCATGGTTTTCTTTTTAAAAGCAAAGATACAGATAGTGCTAAATAAAAGTACATTAAATTAACTTTATTATCCCCTTCATGGGAACAGACAAAATGTGGTTTAACTTAAGTCTTAAATATTGTTAATGCAGTAATACGAATACTACAATCTAAAAGTGAGTTCTACTGATGCTGATCATGAGCATGTGAATCTCAAGATGCCAGTTCATGTGGATCTAACCTCCTAAAGTTTAAAAGTGACAGGTGTAACCGGACAATAGCGAGTTTATGCAGCATTTATCATGAAAGTAAAGCTTTTCCAAACGTAACAATTACAGAAACGCGCAAATGTTTAGTAAAAGTAAGTAAAAGGTTAAAATAACATTAAAGACTTCTGAAAAAATATAGTTTTATAATAAAAAAAGCTCTGAAAGTGCTGTTAGGCTCTGCGAGAACCGGAGCACCACAAACTAAATCTGGATCGACTCTCAGAACGTAAAATAACCACGTCTTCCACACGGACTTATCGATTAGCTTCACATTAAAACAAAACCGTCTCTGGGTTCAAAAAGTAGATTAAAAATACAAAAAAGTGAACAGGTTGACAACTTGGATGGACCATTGCAGCACTGTCTCGACGTGAAACATTCAGTCTGAAGTTTTCCTGTTTTGTGGCATTAGAGGTTAACACACCCATCTCTAGAGTCAAAAAAATTGGCTGCCAACACATAAGGATTCACAAATAAAAGATACTAAAACTAAACTGTTGACCAAGACGTTCAATTGGTCACTGGTTCAAAAACACGACAGGTAGGTAACGTGTGGTCGTTCAAACCTTACTTTTGGACCTTCATAATAATAAGTGAATGTAATTTGGGACTAAGAATTGGACAGTGTTTTCTCCTCCTTTAGTTGACGGCAGGGTGGAGTGGTGGGCAGGGAGACACGTTTTTCATAGACCCTCCGCTGTTCGACTCGGGCATCATCTCCTCGCTGTACAAGCACCTGAAACCATCGTAGTAGTCGTCGTGGTCGCCCTGGTCGCGTTGGCCCCTCCCCCTGCGCGTCCTCTGCCTCTCTGTAGCGAACTGCGCCGTGTCCAGGATGTACACGGCGTTCGCGGAGAGGGAGAACTCCAGACTGTGGAGGTACTCGTCCACCGTCTCCCTGCAGTGGATCAGCTCGGCACTGTCCACCTGAAATAAAAAAAAAACATGTACATTTTAATGATTTGACCCTCAGACAAATTTTTCTGGGCCCTCATGCTTCCAGGTAAATTGGCCCATATTACCTTAAACCAGGGGTGTCAAACACATTTTCACTGCGGGCCACAACCGCAAAATGGCAGCTCTCAAAGGGCCAGATGTAAAATAAATTAACTGCTTTCTTAACTTGTTAATTAACCGTTTCTGTATTTATTACTTAACCAAGTTACATTATATTATTTATGCATTTGCCTAGATGTAAAAATATGGCTGTATAACTGTGTATCTCCTGATGAAATGACATTTTAAGACCATTTTATGTGGCCCTCGACAGGGTGAATTAAAAGGTATGATGATGTGGAGGGCCACATTGGCCCATGGGCCTCGAGTTCGACACATGTGCCTTACATAGTACTTAAAGTAGATTTTCAGAAATATATTGTAACAAGTCCATATCAAATATTTAATGTGTCTCATTGAGGATGTAGCATGAATAAAGGTCGAGTGGTTCAGTCTAACTTGTAATAATAACACAGATTTGAAGTATTCTCTGTATCGGTGACCAGTCTCTTAATCGACCCTCAGTTTTGATCGTGTTATTTGTGGCCCTTAATGGTAGAAGTTTGGACATAAAAGATCTAAATTGTTTTAACTTCTGCTACAATATCCCCCAGTAAATGCAGAGCAGATTAAATCCAGTTATTCCATTTACATACGGTTATATTTTGCCAAATTATAACAGTATGTAGTATTTTATAAAGATACTATTTGCTGAGATCAGAGGTGTTAAGTCGTCCTCAATGGTTTAGTCAGAGAAGAGACATGAAAAGCTCATCATTTCTACAGCAGGCCATCGTTACGTTTTAGTAAAGTTCACAATTTTTTTTCAAAATAAAAAACAAAAATTTATATCGATCCATCCCTCTCTGTCTGGGATATAAAATGATTGGCATGACTGTGTGAGCATATACTCTTATTCTTGGCCTAATTGCTCTTCGATTTCCTATTATACAGACGTCAGACAAATGTGCGTCGGGTCAATATTGTCCTCGGTGCATCAGATATCCTCGAAAACCCTCCATCGATCACAGATACAAACACTTTAACTTTTGAGCTGGAGTATAAGGATGTGCAGTATATCAGCTCATGTACTACAAAATAAAATAAAAAAAACACAGAGCTCAAAATGTTACTGCATATGTGAGTATTGGCCAACCTTTCGTGTTAAATATTATACTGATGTACTGTCCCAACTTTCTGTAGGCAAGATAAAATTGGCATTGTTAAAAATGCAGTTTTTTTTTTTTTTTCCTAATATAGTGAGTTCTCAAGTCTAGTCAATAATAGAAATGAACAGATTCAACATTTGCCAAGAAATATCCAAAAGGGACAAACACAAAGTATAAATATAACCCCAGATAAGGGGCAAGGGCATCATTTTCCTATTGATTAAATCACATTCTAGTCTAGAATCTGAAATAGGCCGCTCAAGATAATCACTAATCGACTTATCGTTCAATATATGAAAGCTGGAAGAATATTTTTTGATCGTGTGCACATTTTCTTTACACTATCAGGGAAATTTTTGTTTATTTCCCCCTATATTTCAGCTATAAACAGGTTGCTTGTGTAATGAGTCATAGTGATTAATTCAAACAAAGTACTAAAGTGTTTCATTCTGCTGGTTTTTTCTTGCAACTCATGATTTTTTAACAATATTGTAGATTTAAAAGAGTTTGTATTAGTTGCAATATTATCATTTATCATCTACATTTATTTACAGCAATATATTGTACTTCAAAATGTGTTAACGTGATAGGATTCATCTGTCCTGACCTGTGCCTTCTTCACCAGGTCGTTGCAGATGGAGAACCAGTCGGGAGTTAGCGCCTCCAGCTCCAAAGTGATGATGGCCAAAGCCAACGTGGAGCCCTTGAACTGCCAGAGCTGGTGGCAGGCCATGCAGTGCTGCGCCTGCCTGGTCCACAGCGCCCCCTGGAGGCCCGAGGGTCTGTTCTGATGGGCCACCCCGGCGCCCAGACCGATGGACGGGATGAGGAAGGGCTGTCCCGAGACCAGCAGGGCGTGGAACTGAGGAGAGGGAGAAAGAAACACAGGGAAACTTAACATGGACCAAAAGTTTACCATCCCTTTGTCTTGTCATAACTTCCATAGGGTGACCACCTTAGACGGTTATGTTCTTTCTGGTTTGAGCCTCGTTTAGTCCTGATTGGCTGTAGACTTGATTTAGTCCCGTCCTAGATCCAGGTTTAGTTACAGTTTCACATTTTTTAGGTTGAATGTTCAAGCGAGACGTAGTATTCGTTTCCTTTTTGTTCCGAGCAAAATGGGACACTCGGAAACTTTACACGAGGAATTCTTCTTGCCTAGTTTCAAATCAACATCCATAATTTTCTGAGCAACAAAAAAAAAACCCGAAAGATATTCAAAATTCTACATAAACTGGTGGGACAAAGGACCAAACAGCTGAACAGGACGACGTGGTCACCCTATCAGCATCCCGTTCTAGTTGCTATTCTAGCTGTTCGCCATTTTTACAGGAGATTCTCGTGTTGCTCGAGTGTCGCGGCTTCGTGGACACTTTGAAAGCAGCACGGATCTCCCATCATGCCCCTCTCTCTGCCAGTGGATTCTCGTTTGTATTGTATCGTACGTGCAGTGCTCCTCTGTGGTCCATTATGGGCAGTAACTGTTAGACCTGCTCTGAGTGGGGCTGATGCCTTCGAGGACCCGGGATTTTTATTGGTCATTTTTCTTCACGCTGTCACACTGTTGAAAAATTGTCACTTTACTGTGCTGTAATGCAAAAAGTGACAACATGGCTGAAATAAGTAGCCGTAAGTAGCCATGTTAGGACTTATTGCTGGGTTAAATATGCAAATAAATGTTTTAGAGGGACTTAAAAAAATACTAGCCAATTTATTAGGAAGTCACATCATGCAAAAACCCTCCCTCCAACAAGACAATCCATAACTCGTCTCCAGTAGTACCACAACGAGTTTGTATCCACTGAATCAAGCTCCAATCCACTGCATAAAAGGACAATTCAGTCTGCAAACAATAGGCTGTGTGTAGACAACAAGCGACAGTGTGACAGCATGCGAAACAAACCCATTTCACAATCAAAAAAAAGTATTATCACCGATTTTATACATATTACAAATCAGTTTTGTAGATCATTTTATTCGTCTGTGGCAGAAAAGGAGTTTAGGACGATATGGGAACCTCAAAAACATATGTCCGTGTTTTTATCTTCCTATGGTTTAAAGCGTACGGTTATTTAGAAAAGCATTTACGATCACAGATTCTGCCTTCCCAAAAAATGTTGTGAAGTCTATTGTTTAAAGGGCCCGTATTACGCCATTTTCTCATCTAGGTTATAATGTTGTGTCCTCATCACAGACTGACCTGGAGCTGCGTTTTGTTTCATTTACACATGTTGAACTCAGTCAGAAAGGTAAAAGCAGCTGCTGTCATGAAGTGGTAGATGAAAAAAGTCAAATTTCAATTCAAAAAATTCAAAAAGCCCAGAGTGCCACTTCTGGCCCCTGCATAGAGGCACCTAGTGGATGAATACTGAACTAAAATGAGCCAGAGTGGTAGTGACAAGATGGCCGACCTGGAAAACTACCCAGACAAAATCATCTTCTCAGTAAACCAGTGGTTGATAAAATTGTGGGGTTTTTTTTCTTAATCTTTTTAGTAATAGCTTGCAGAATGTCTAGAAGTTCGTTTTATATTCTTTCTGGATAAAGTAGCGAGCCCAGTGGGTCAAATTTGGCCCTGATCCTAAGGGTTAAAATCAAAAAAGTGGATATTTCAGTGTTCAGTGAATTTATAGCTGTAATTTAATGCAATGTCCATCATTTTATAAAGAAGAAAAGGGTTCTTGGGCTGGTAGAACAGAACATTTTGAGGTTTGCAGATCTAGACGTACATATAATACAAACATGTGTGAATGAACAAAACAACTCCGGGCTTGTTTTTGATGCAGTAACAGCTTTATAACACGGACAGAAGCTCACAAGAATCAATTTTGTGTAATATAGGACCTTTAAATTGTAGTTGTGAGAAATACTGAAGCGCTGATGAATTTTATTTTGCCGTTTTACAAAGAAACTTTATTAAGAAAATGTTAAAACACGAGATTGAGGAGAATGTACACGAGAAAGCACTATATTTATTCATTTTAGAATATTTATTTAGGTGATTATTTCAATATTTTAGAAAAGGAAAAAAAGTCTTTATTTTAATATGTTTTTATTGAGACACTGAGTATTTATTTTCAAAGTATTGGATTTTGTAAAGGCGTAGTAGTAGTAGAAGTAGATGTAGAGTAGAATAGGCACAAGTTAGTTTAGTTTTAAAGCACTGTAGTCAGATACAACGGCAGGGCAGGAGTTTTATTTGGAGTGGACCGAGTCTTTGTGCCAAAACTACTTTTGGTGACGATGGTTTGTGGCTTTAAGCGTTTTACTTCAGGACAAACATTAAAACAAAGCCCCTCGCTGTACATTTTGTTGCCATGTACTGTATTCTGAAAACATCTTTTAAATAAATAACCCAAATGGCCGACTACACATCCAGATATGCCCATTTAACATCGACTTCATGGTCAAGAATTGTGCTTAAATGCAAAATACACATCGGAGAATAACTGCGGTCTGAGTTTTATCATGATTTCTATATTTAACAGAATTTCTGACAAACTTTTCTAAGGGAAAAAAAGGTGTTACAGTGGAAAACGCATTTAAGAGGCTGTGAAGGAAGTGTCCAAATCGGTCCTACAGCTGCTCGATTTGCTTAAAAGGCATATGACAGGTTTTCATGTATTTCTAACTTTTATTCGGTTTGGTGGGGTAGACCCTGTGGTAATATTTACTGTAGGGACTTTTTCTTTGTACTAGTAGGAAATATTTGGTTATTTTTCTGCACGACGATGAGATTTGAGCCTGTCACGATAATTACTATATCGACTCATTCAATATATGCTGGATTAACTATACATTTTTTCAGTTTTTATTGCTTGTACCTTTTAGCTTTGTGCTACTGGGCAAACTTTTCTTAATTTGATGAAATATTAGGCCTATATGACGACATTTGAGTTGTAGATGGTCCAATAATTAGTTGTATTATCTATAATGCCACCAACTACTTAAAGAGTTTGTTAAATTTATACATTTCTGGCCACATTATGTTTCCTATGAGTCACGTAGCAAAGGGTTTACTGAGATAATCCTGTTTTAAGGTTATTGCAAAAGTGGTATGAATGCATTTCAATGTCTTTATCGCAATATTTTCAGAAGGCCCATGTGGGAAAATTTTTATTATACGGCAATTAAGTGTCAGTTTGTGTTGTAAAACAGAAAAGTTGTTCCTTGTGCATTCATTATTCTTGCATTCGGACATAGGTAGAGGACAGTTTAAACAATCATTTTCACCATTTATTTTCCCAATCAGAACTATGGAGTTTTGACCCTTGTCGACAAAATGGTTTCCAGATAGTTAAGCAATTATCTCAACACATGTCTGCTCTGCTGCCCATGTACAACCAGGAAGTTAAATTATAAACTTCACCAAAATGATAAAACTAGAAAAAGATCACAAGGTCTTTAGTAAAATCTGAAATATAAAAGATGTTAAATGAGTAGTTTAACTTGTCATATGCATTTTAAGCACTAGGACTGGAACTGATGTAACCAGGTTGTGATCATTTAAGGTTAAATTTAAACTTCCTTAAGCACTACAAACCATTTACAAATGATACACAGTTTAAATCTTTATACAGGATGGCCCAAAAGACAATGACACGTTTAAATCTCCAGTAGCTCCTATAATTCTCAAGTTATACTCACCAAATTTTAGCAGTAGGTAAACTGAACCTTCCGGGATTTTTAGTAATATATACGGTTATAATTGTTAACTTACACTTTAACTTATCACTACTTAAACTCGAGGAAGTAAAAATTACCAAATTTTTAAAAATAATGTTTTTTAAGTGTCCACCATTTTGGGTTTGGCTCTGAACGGCCTGATCCAACACACTTTACATAACATTTAAAGTATTTCCGGGCTTATGGCTCTTATTTGATCCCTGATATCACACTTTAAGTCGTTTATTGTCTGAGGTTTATTCACAAACACCTTTTCTTTAAAATAGCCCCACAGGAAGAAATCAGGACTAGTCAGGTCTGTGGAGATCACATACTGCCTCCTGTCTTTGAAAAACACTTATTATTCCTTTAATGGCATTTACACTCGGGGCATCTCTAGTATTAAAATGTCGACGGTAACACCACTGGGTTTGTGAATTTGACCCATGTGACTCAAAGTACCACTGCACAATGAGGGTTCGTTCCTCGGTGCTGTATTTGCTCAGATTAATGTCAGAAGGGTCGTTCTAAACGCTCTGAAAAAATAAAATTCGAATAAAATTTGTTTAGAAACGAAAGAGTTATGCATTTTTTAACCGTTAGTGACTTTTGGGCCACCCTGTATTTGCCAGTCAGAGGATCAGTTTACTTAATGTTAATGAATGACCATGATAGTTTAGTTTATTGTCCATTCATTTGGCTGCAAACACACTTAACATCTGCCTCTTTCTGCTTGTGTCCACTTCTCTTAAAATAACGGTGACATGATTTGAGTAAACGAAAACGCCGGAGTTCGTGTCCATTTCTCTGGTTCTTAAGTTGCTCAGATTAGTTGGAGCAAGCAGTAGGACTGAGCGATTTGTGAGAAATATCCAACTGCAATTTTTCTGACGGGACATGTTTGAATTGCGAACTTTTAAACAGAATCCTGAGACATAATCTGATTAGTAACACTGCAGAACATGTTTGTACAGATCTAAACTACAAGGATAGCAGTTTATGCAGAATAAGACAGGATATTTTGTGCTTTGTGGAGGAAATTATGGCACTTCGAAAACTATTCAAATAACAATTATAACTCTAACGATTACTTAATGACACTGCTGTTTTTATATTTGTGTCAGAGTGTGCAGACCCAATACTGCAATGACTGAAAAAGTTCCAACAAAAAGTAAGGTGGACGAAATATCTATGGAAGAAAACATTCCCTGACAGTTTGAGGCCATGTGTATCAGGGCTGTGTACTTACAGGGTGGGGCTCTAAAGGGTAGTTTCAATGCTTTAGTGCACAATGTTTGAAAGGACCAACTCTGATCTGAAATACTGGCGACAGTTTTGGTTGTGGTTTGTGAGCTCCTCTGTGGAACGAAGAGGAAATTACATGTCATGTGTGCTTTTTGTTTATCGCTGTTCAGGGCCTTCAACTGTCAACGTTCAGCATTATGTAAAAGTCTGAGATAAAGCAGCGGTGGAGGCATCACTGTACAAACAAAGATGTGACAGGAAAAACTTGTCTGGTCTTGCCTGAATAAAGTCAATACTGCTGCTTTTAAAACCTGGTAGTTTAGGAAAATACTCTTCCCAAATTTGCACTGAAAACTTTGAGCATCTGATGAATGAATCGGTCATTGATGAGTTTGTGTCTGGCCCATTTCATAAAGTACTGACGCCAACAGCCTGACAAACAGTGGTCTGGATCCAAATCAAAATTACATCATTACTTCTCCAAAAGCTAAACATGTAGTAAAGGCCTTTTAATAGATCTGCAACATTCTTTTGCTCGAAATTCATTAAGGTCAAATTCTCCCAAGGCAATTCATTTGTGGTTTTAAAACTCAAGATTTTGAAAAATTGCCAAATGATAAAATCGAGGACTATTATGAAGCAAATTTACTCCTGACTTTCTTACTTGCAAAGCAGTTATTGTGCAATTAAACAAATGACATTGAAAAAAACACATTAAAAATATATTTAAGGCCGTTTACAATTTTATTCTCATCATATTCTACTATTTAAGAAATTGTAAAGCGCTTCTCCCGTTTGAAAGACGAGAAGTTCCTGCTCAGATTTCGATTTAAATGGATTAATCACATAATAAGCCCACACTGGACGATTATTTTTTGGCCTTTTGCCCAGGTAATACAGCCATAATCTATCCCAAGGCATTTTCCCCATCCACAAGTTTCAAATTAATTTTAAAAAATGCAGAGTTGCCATATACATCAACTATTCAAAATAAAATCTGCGTGGAAAAACGGTCAGGATCGATGGATGGATTTCAGTTTATATGCAACATTTCTACTTTTTTTAGTCGTGATTTAAAAGATGCTTTGACAGTTGGAGGCTCCAGTGATTCGTTGGGTTGCCTGTGTGAACTTACGATGTGGATGAAGTCGACCGGTGTGGCGGTGTACAGGTCCCAGTGCAGTTTGTCCAGAATGATGCGCTCCATACGAAGGATCTCTGCTGTGGAGAAGCTGCAGCCGCTCAGCACAACCAGGTCCTTCACACAGCCAATGACCTGTTCATGAGACCACAAGGAAATATGAATAAATATGTTTTTTAAATAGCAGCGAGCCGTGCGTTTTATGTTGTGAGAAGTTTTTTGGAGCGTACCTCATCTTCCTCGTTGATCTTGGCAGCCAGAATCAGAGAGGTGAACGCGATGCACTTCAGGTATTTTGGCTGAGCCTGAAGACAAGACAAGGACATAGTTTAGACTTAGATGAACTGCAGTCACTCACAATCTTAATTAGTCTTTTTTTTTTTTTTTATAAAACTGAAACATGTACGAACAGAAGTGTCGATGTAGACTGAAAACAGGTGAAATCTTAACATATTTGGCAAGGCATTTTACAGCTGCACCTGAACCTTATGTAATGGACCTTCAACTTTCACAATGGACATGTTCAAACTCTTTTTTAGTAAGACTTTTACAACTTTTTCATGATTAATATTAAATATTAAAGAATCACAAGCACTGAGAATCACAAGCAAAATCGACTGAAATTTCTGAAAAACTGAGTTCACAAGAGCCTAAAAAGTGCGGAACTGAAATTTCTGAAAAACTTTTCCAGCATTCATTTAAGGAAATCTTTATCTAGCTGTATTTAAGTGTTTTTGTTAAAAAATATTAAAAAAGTGCACCCAGAGGTTTTTCTGGTACAAGTGCCATTTTGCACTTTCACTGAGACGTTATTGCTTTTCCAGGAATTTTCCACAGTAAGGCATTAAGGAAATCTTTATCTAGCATGTATTTAAGTGTTTTTGTTAAAAATACCTTAAAAACATGTCTTACAATGACCCTGGTCTCCTTTCCAGAGATGTGATCTGTACTTTGACCTGTTGGTGTTATCAGCTTCTCTCCATGGACACAGACAAGTTTAATGCTATACTGTGGAACATTCTAAAGCAGTAACGTCAAGCAGGTGGCGCTGTAATATTCATTATCCAAGCCTTTGTTGTTCAGATAAGCTTTACTAAATCTGTTCAGCTGATAAAGTTGACGAGTTACAGTTGCAGATGTGAAAAACAAGTCAAGGTTGTCCCGGGTAAATGATTGCACGAGCCGTCAGGTCACATCATTTATAAAAAGGTACATAATGTTTGTTTCTGTTGGCTTTGGGAGAGCGGCGGTACCTTCACGGTGGACAGCATGCGGTGCAGGACACACACGCCCAAAGCGAAGGTCTCGGGGCAGAAGCGGAAGCAGCGGCTCATCTCCCCCAGCCATCGGATCACCTCCTGGTGCTGGGCGGAAGAGGTGTCAGTGCCCTGTGGGACAGAGGGACACACCTTCACTACTCCAGGCTCAGGGGGCTCGAACGATCAAAACATAAGACTATTTTTGCAGAGGCTGAATCAATATGTGTGGTTAAAGAGAATTATTATTATTGATTTGCTACAGCTTCAACTAAATGACATCAGACCAACATAAGAAACTACCATTTTTCCAGTCAAATAGCATGTTAAATATACTGGTTCTCGTGATATGGGTGACAATTTAAGTTAATTTTGTTCCAAATTTGAGCAACTAGAGTACATAAAATCCTAGTTTATTTTATTAATTACTTTATGGGCAAAAAAACTAAGTAAAAATAATCTAATCTCATCATAGCACACAAAAATAGCCAAGTTTCCCACTACAACAAAGAAAAACTATGATATCAAGCTTTTCTTTTTGCCGTCAGTACTTACTTTGTGTTAGGCCCGTCATGATAATTACCCAAAGTGCCACTTAAGATTATAATCAAGCATGATTTAGTACTAAACAAGGTCTAAATAAAACGCAGAGCAGCGCAGACCTGGATGAGGCCGTTCTTGTAGACTGGGACCTTCCAGAGGCGAGCTTCCCGATGCAGCGCGGCCTCCAGGAGAGTCACCAGCCGCCGGTTCTCCACATGACCAGGAAACTTCATCACCTCCGCAGCGAAGGCCAGGCTGCACCCAGGGCACGCACACCTGGCAACGAAACAGAGGTCAGTATTCCATAAAACACAACATTAGACGATCATTTAACTGGGGTTTAGTCAATTATTTTGTGTCTTCCTAAACACTGTGTGGGTTAAATCCAAATGAGGTTCCTTCTCTATGGTTTATCTCCATTTTACTTGAGAAAAAAATAATAAAAATTACATATAAAATTGACTTGAGCTGCTGACACTTTATAATATGAACTGAAAGAGAAAAATGTAAATAACTCTGATCATTCAGGCTGGATTTTTGTAGGATTCCTTGTGCTTTTGTTGCATTTATAGCTCTGATTTTATCTCCATTTTACTTGAGAAAAAAAATTTATTGCATATAAAATTTACTTGGGGCTGCCGACACTTTGTAAGATGAAGTGAAAGAGCAAAATTGGAAATGAAAATGAGTTGAATGATTAGTAGAATCTGCCAATTTTTCTATCACGTATTGTCATTTTGCTAAAAATATATGAAAACTGGAACAATATATTTTGCAGCTCAGTATTTATCGTGTGTACTTTTTCTTCACAATAGTGGGGAGATTTTTTTTTTGCCATTTTTAAGTAATACGATAAGATTTGAAGATAGACTAAATATCTGCTATGGCCAGCTATTAGTTCATTCTTTGTTGCAGCTCAGGCTTTTTAATAATTTCAGCAAATCTTTTTAAATAGACACGATCGTCTTTGTGTCAGCGGCAAGTAGTTTCAGTATTATAGTTTATCGCAATATTTATCTGTAGCAATATATCACACGCTTCAAAATGTGTTATCGTGATAGTCTTTTGGACCAAATAAGTTTTCTCAAATCAAAAAAATCTCATCTAAAATGTAAAAAACAGCCGCCTCAGACACAGACACTGTATATTTGTTTATTTAAACCCAGCCTCATTAGTCACAGTGAGTGTTATGTAAAAGATTTGACTGTCGTTTGCTTTTCCTACAGCTGTGAATCAGGTGTGTTGCTCTCAGCGATACCAGTCTGTTGACAAAAAACAGCACCATTGCGTAACTTTAGTATTGGCACTTGCTCAGGGAAGTTATTGATGATGAAGCATGACGTCGGTTTAAATGGGCAAGTCCCTGACATTTCAAATTACACAGAACTGGGTAGTTCCCTGGAAAGATATACTGCTTTTTCTTTCTTTTTCAAAACATGGAAATTGGCGAATAACCTGGTAAAATTACTTTATAGAATGGTGTTCAGGAGATTTTATCATGTCTAAAAGTTGTTATTTAATGGAATTGGATCAAATAAATATTAAATGCATGTTTTTTCCCCAAGAAATCTGCAAAAGTTGGCATTACTCCTACAGTCAGCTGTTAAATTGTGATAAATAATTGTGCAAAGACAGAAAAATCACCTCTGCAGAACAATAACGCAACACTATATGCACATAACGACTCTAAAAAGTTGTTATTTAATGGAATTGGATCAAATAAATGTTAAATGCATGTTTTTTTCTGAAGAAATCACTAAAAACTGCCATTTCTCCTGCAGTCAGCTGTTAGATTATGATAAATATAATTGTGCAAAGACAGAAACATCACCTCTTCTGACCAATAACACAAATACTATATGCACATAACTATTCAAAAAGTTGTTATATAATGGAATTGGATCAAATAAATCTTAAATGCATTTTTCCCCCCCAAGAAATCAGTAAAAGTTGGCATTACTCCTACAGTCAGCTGTTAGATTATGATAAATGTAACTGTGCAAAGACTGAAACATAACTTCTGCAGAACAATAACACCAATAACAACTACAACATGCACATAACTTCTCTAAAAGCTGTTATTTAATGGAATTGGAAAAAAAATAAAATAAAATAAAATGCATTTAAAAGTTACAAAAGTTTCCTCCTACAGTCGGCTGCACAAATTCTACATGCACAACTGTTTTATTGTGCAGATTTTGAAAAAAAACACAACTTTAAGGCAATACAGACGGCAGTATTCATGCAGACATAACCATTGTTCTGGAGGAAGCCTGTAGTCTTCAGCAGACACCACAGTCTGGCAGCAGCAGGATGTGCACCAAACTGCGTCATCTACCTTCAAAAACACTCTACATTTCCCTACAAGAACCTTAAACGCCTTCTGTGTCAGTTATAAAGGGTTGAAACCAGGTCAAAGCCCGAAAAAGCCTCTCTTTTGGCTGCCAAACACTAACAGAGGGCAGACTGAGCAGCTCTGTGGCTCTGCTGTCAACTATGCCGCAGGAAACAGGCGCAAAATGCCAAAGGCTCAACAATTACGACATTTAAAGCCTAATAGCCGAGCCAGAACATGAAATAATGTTGGAATATTACATTAAACTCATTGTTAAACCATTATAACGTGTAAAAAAGGTTGTTTTAGGGACCGATCGAGCCCTGGACGTGCGTAAAAGGCGCAGGCGGGATAATTAGCCGCAGCTGCTCTCCGCTCTTGAACAATACGTCGGTTTTTTCTCCCTTTTGGCCGTCTTATTTCGGCTCTTACCTCTTCGATGTCAAAAGCCGAGTGTCTCATCGACGGGGGGAGCATTTACCCGGCTTTTATTCGTCCATTTTCACCGAAAGCAGCGAGGAAACAAATACGGGGAGGACGCCAGAAGAAGAGAAAGCGCACAGGAACAGGGGGATTTGGGTGTTACGCGGTGCAAAAACAGCAATCAGCCGCATTATATTGGACAAAAGAGGTGATCAAGAACTAAAAAAGACTCTAAGGAAATTAAATACTCGAAAACGGGGTTAAAATAAGCGCTAAAATGGACGGGAGAGGAGAAATAAGAAAGGGATTGAGGGCAGGCTCTGTTTTGAACGCCAGGACGCCGCCCCCTCCGTGACGTCATGACGTTTTTTCTATTAAAATGTGTTACTGGGTCAAACATACGGGCTCCAGCCCACAAAATGGTCGGGCCTTAGTTGGAAATGGAAGATTACAAGATGGGGGGCCCCTAACTGTGCCTTTTTTGTCCTCTTAGGTTTGGTTTACAGTGTTTTGAATCAGATTTAAGGAGTTATTTGCACCCACAGGCTCCTCCCACACAGCTGCCCATCCCCCAAAGGAAATGTAGTGATGTAATTGTCATCTGATTATTGCATTTTTACAGTTTTAAAAGCATCTGATTGACTTAATGCAGGTATTTCAGCTTCTAACTCATCTGTTACATGTTGCAGTGTTGAAATTTTAATTCTTGGTGAGGCAGAAAACTATGAAACGGTGAAAGCTGTGGGAGAATTTGTGAAGGACACTTTGACATTGAGCCAGGCCAAGTCAAACTAACAGCTGTGAATAGTAAAGTCGAGTGTATTTGTATAGCACGAGGTAATTCAAAGTGCTTTACAGAATAAGAAAGACAATAAAATCACAATACAACAAATCAGTAAATCACAAAGAATAAATAATTACAGATAATCACTATAAAATTTGCATTAATGGAGAAAAGATTTCAGTCATATGCAGCTAAACAAAACCGTTTTGACCCTGGATTTAAACATCGTCAAAGTAGAGATCTGTCTCACATCTTCAGGTTTTAGCTGCATGAAACTGAAATGCTGATCCCCCATGTTTAGTCACGTTTTAGACCTGGTGTAGTCCTGGTGTAGTCCTGGTTTAGTCCTGGTGTAGTCCTGGTGTAGTCCTGGTGTAGTCCTGGTTTAGTCCTGGTGTAGTCCTGGTTTAGTCCTGGTTTAGTCCCGGTTAAGATCCAGTTTAGTCCCTGGTTTAGCCCCTGGTTTAGTCCTGGTTTAGACCCGGTTTAGTCCTGTTTTAGTCCCGTTTTAGTCCTGTTTTAGTCCCGGTTTAGTCCTGGTTTAGACCCGATTTAGTCCTGTTTTAGTCCTGTTTTAGTCCTGTTTTAGTCCTGTTTTAGTCCTGGTTTAGCCCTGGTTTAGCCCTGGTTTAGTCCTTGCGTAATCCTTGTTTAGTCCTGGCGTAGCCCTTGTTTAGTCCTGGTTTAGTCCTGGTTTAGTCCTGGTTTAGTCCTGGTTTAGTCCCGGTTTATGTTTAGTCCTGGGTTTCCCTGGTTTAGTCCTTGTTTAGTCCTGGTTTAGTCCTGGTTTAGTCCTTGTTTAGTCCTTGTTTAGTCCTGGTTTAGTCCTGGTTTAGTCCTGGTTTAGTCCTAAAACCTAATATCCCACGTGGTTATTAATTATTTGCTGTTGAACCTGATGATTTTTTTAGGCAGGTTTATATGTTACATGGAATAAAATTTTAAATTGTCTTTGCAATTAACAATTACGATACTTATTATTTCACTCTATTATACTTTTTTTCAATGGGCATCAATAGAGGAAGAAGTGATGTGAATGAATCTGTTATAAGAGCTTATTGGATTGGATTTTTTGTATTTTTTGAAAGAAAGAAAGAAGCAAAAGGTGAATGTAACTCGTAACACAGTGTCAGCTGAAGCGTTTCCTGGACTGGTCTGTCTGATGCAATTTTTGAGATGGATGCCTTCAGAAGAATATCCCTCTTGTAAGACTATAGGCCTCTTTGAAATCCAATTATAAACACTGCAACATTACAGGCCCATGAGCGTTTACCTGTGACCTGAATTCACTGGGCTGACTCGGTTCTGTTATCTTTGTATAAAAGATAATGACTGATTATGCACTATCTGCACTATACAGGGCGGCCCAAAAGTCACTGACACTTTTAAATCTTCAGTAGCTCCTATAATTCTTAAGTTATACTCACCAAATTTTAGCAGTAGAAAAATCTGAACCTTCCAAGATTTTTGGCAGTATATACGGTTATAATTGTTCACTTACACTTGAACTTATCACTACTTAAACTAGGGGAAGTAAAAATGACCTAATTTTTAAAAAATCATGTTTTTTAAGTGTCCACCATTTTAGGTTTTGCACTAAACAGCCCAATCCAACACACTTTACATAATTTTTAAAGCATTTCCGGGCTTATGGCTCTTATTTGATCCTCGATATTATGTTTTAAGTCGTTTATTGTCTGAGGTTTATTCACAAACACCTTTTCTTTAAGATAGAGCCACAGAAAGAAATCAGGACGAGTCAGGTCTGTGGAGGTCACACACTGCCCCCTGTCTGTGAAAAACACTTATTATTCCTTTAATGGCATTTACACTCGGGGCATCTCTGGTATTAAAATGTCGACAGTAACACCGCTGGGTTTGTGAATTTGACCCATGTGACTCAAAGTACCACTGTACAATGAGGGTTCGTTCCTCGGTGCTGTATTTGCTCAGATTAATGTTGGAAGAGTCGTTCTAAATGTTCTGAAGAAATAAAAGAAAAACATTTAGAAACAAAAGAGTTATGGATTTTTTTCATCTGTCAGTGACTTTTGGGCCACCCTGTATAATGTAGCCACAATGCATAGAGCTAACACAGCCAGATTTTCATAGATTCATAGATTTCCTATAGATAAAAAGCTGTCAGATCACATTACACCACCAAAAAAGGTCATACTATGCCTGTATCAGTCTGTTTATTGTGTCCACAGAAAGTCGTGTCCCTTTAAGAAGGGCATTCTGGTAAGTGCTCCCCCGTACATGCTGTTCGGTAAATGACTAAGCCACCACACAAACACAACATCTCCTCATCTTTTAGGTCATATAAGATAATTATAGCATATAGAGATGACAGTTCTGCCTATCATGAGTTCACACTTGTGTCGGTTTGGCATGTAAAGCACAAACATCCAAATATATATCATCATATCATTTTACAATCGTATAACCTTTCCCCCGAGATACATCCCGCTGGCTGAAAGTTGCATCAAAGAAACTGCCTTGCACATTTTGGCTGTGTTCCTGAACTACCGGTATGTTGTTGATGGTATGGATACGCCGCCCTGGGGATGTGTCACCAGGTGGAGGAAAAAGGAGGAGGAGAAGGCCCCCGGGGAAGACCCAGGACATGCTGGAGGGACTATGTCTCCTGCCTGGCCTGGGAACACCTCATGATCCCCCCAGAAGAAGAGCTGGAGGAAGTGTGTGTGTGTGTGTGTGTGGAAAGAGGAGTTTGGGCTTAGACCGCTGCCTCTGTGACCCAGTCCCGGATAAAGTGGAAGAAACATGAAGATAAACTAAAGTAATATGGCTTTTTACTTCCGATCAAACTACCTGATCCACTCGGTCTCTGTGAACAGAAATGGCACAGTTCCACAAAGATCCTCGGCCTTTGCTCAGTCGCCTTTGCATTTCAAACCATCAGATAGAGAATCAGCTCCAGAGAGTCTGAAACTGTCTGTAGATCTGAATAATTTTACTAGAAATTTGAAAAAGTACATGTTAGATCATCAAATGTGAGGCTAGTTCATTTGTACTGTTCTGTTTCACTGTGAAAACCTGCACATAATGATGTTTTATGTACTGGTTTGGATGGAAGGATCATGTATTGGACTTTTGGACATTTTATTGTATTTTCCCACTAATGTTAATGATGAACTGATAGTTTTATAATGTAATTGTAATGAAATGTGTGTTTTAATGTGTATTCACCTGCACAGGGACGGCAGAGGAAAAGCAGCAGGAGCTAAATCTGGTACAAATCAGCTTTTCTTTTGGAAGATTCAGGAATTTGTGCATGGTCCTTGACAAATCAAGAAGAAAGAAAGAAAGACATCAACTCTGCCCCAAAGTAAGCCCTGAATAATAACACAGATGACACAAAATTCAACAAACGTGCGCTCCTTCCTAATTATCTAAAGTGCAGTTAAGTTATAGATGTACTACAGGCAAAAATGAATATCAGATTTTTTTTAAAATAATCCCCCCTACGCCACCACACAGACCTGACACAAAGATAAATCAACCACAAGCCTTAAATAAATCCGTATAAACTACTGCAGGTTGTACTTATTGTTATTTTCAGAAGTAAAAGTAGTAACGTACTGCACTTAAGTAACATTTTTAGACATTTGAACTTTACTTAAGTACATTTTACAGTGGATACTTTTTACTTTTCACTGTATTTGAGCGCAGTATCTGTACTTTCTACTCTCAAAGCATTTGCATTTTTTTTTAATATTTGTTTGAGAGCTGCCGAAAAAGGCTGAAGGTTTATTTTTTACATATTCATTTAAAAAAAAAAACACACACACACAAAAAAGCCTGATAAAAACAGCTGGAAAAACTATCGATTAAATTGTTTCTGTTGAACAAAATTCAGCGCAAAACTGTATCAGAATCACTACATTTTAAGCTTTATGAGATCTCAAAACCTATGCTTTAACTTTTTAAAGTACATTTTAAACAGGAGCTTTAATACTTTTACTTCAGCTGATTTTTTCATCTGATACTTTAACCTTTACTTGAGTATTTTGCTCTGGTATCTGTACAGAATTGAGTACTTTTCCACCTCTGGTTCTGTGTTCCCTTTAACTATTACTCAGTGTCTCAGCGTTACTTCACTTCCTCGGGGGCTTGTCTCCTGACGTCAGCAGGTCACATGACTCTGTCGACTTGTGTAACGCCATAAGTTTTAATGTGTGTCACAAGTGTAGATTTCCCTCAGACTTTTGTTCTGCATGTTCCCATAATACACTCCCTCTCTCTGTCTGTGGCCTTAAGAACAAGTTGTTGTTGTGAAAGTTTCATCCAGGCCAAATTAATACAATTTCCCAACTTTGTAAAAAATTATACTGTAATTATTTTATTCAAAACCTTCAATAACATGTCCAAACCACTCGTGAAAGTTTGTGTCACTGTCTGTGGGGGTGAAACTATGGAACGCTCTGGATTTAAAACAAAAGCAAGGCCAAAGTATTCATAAATATAAGTTTTTATATAAGGACATGGTCTGATATGTGTGTATGTGTGTATGTACAGAGCGGCCCAAAAGTCACTGACACTTTTAAATCTTCAGTAGCTCCTATAATTCTTAAGTTATACTCACCAAATTTTAGCAGTAGATAAACTGAACCTTCCGAGATTTTTGGCGATATATACGGTTATAATATGGCACAAAAGTCACTGACATAACTCTTTTGTTTCTAATTATTTTTCTTTATTTTTTCAGAGCATTTAGAACGACCCTTCCGACATTAATCTGAGCAAATACAGCACCGAGGAACGAACCCTCATTGTACAGTGGTACTTTGAGTCACATGGGTCAAATTCACAAACCCAGCGGTGTTACCGTCGACATTTTAATATCAGAGATGCCCCGACTCTAAATGCCATTAAAGGAATAATAAGTGTTTTTCAAAGACAGGGGGCAGTATGTGATCTCCACAGACCTGACTAGTCCTGATTTCTTCCTGTGGGTCTATCTTAAAGAAAAGGTGTTTGTGAATAAACCTCAGACAATAAACGACTTAAAACATAATATCAAGGATCAAATAAGAGCCATAAGCCCAGAAATGCTTTAAATGTTATGTAAAGTCTGTTGGATCAGGCTGTTCAGAGACAAACACAAAATGGAGGACAAAAACATGATTTTTAAAAATTAGGTCGCTTTTACTTCCCCTAGTTTAAGTAGTGATAAGTTCAAGTGTAAGTGAACAATTATAACCGTATATATTTCCAAAAATCTCTGAAAATTCAGTTTATCTACTGCTAAAATTTGGTGAGTATAACTTAAGAATTATAGGAGCTACTGAAGATTTAAAAGTGTCAGTGACTTTTGGGCCGCCCTGTACTTGTTCTGATACAGCTCAAGATCATTCTAAAGCTTTTCAGGAAAGGTTCTGTCCTGTGAATGTGACTTTTTTAGTATCAACTCCTACTTACACGAGTATCTAGTGCATTAACATAATACACACACAGTACAGCTTAGATCTTGTCAGACTTTTAGACTCGGAGAAGACTCTTTTTACATCAACTCATCAAATTCCACCTTTATATTTTGTGATTCTGTTTTGATCGACTGGAGTCTGCCTGTGTTTACTTCCTCACACTATAGTGACACTGTCTGATATTTGATTTACGCTCAGATAGACCTGTCAGTGTCACTCTTATCGCGCTGGCTAGTTTCCACTGACACAGAGGTGACAGAACGACCTTGTGTCACCCTGTCCTGACAATAGAAAGAGTTTCATGACACTGACAGCGCCTGAGAGTGACCCCCACGCCGACGAAGAACCGACGCAGACACAGACTTTCACCATTTACAGAAGTAACATTTGAAATAAAAAGCACCGTTTGTGTAATATTTTGACTGTTTGGGAGGGTTGGTAAATGATGGAGAACAGATGGACACGGCTATTAATTACTATCAGTGTTGGAACAAGTGTGCATTGTTGTTACTTAAGTAAAAGTACCAATACCTGAGCAAAAAGTACTCAAGTTAAAGCTAAAGTATCTCGTTAGAAATATTAAAGTTTCAATTTTTTCGCTATTTTCTGATCACGAACAGACCTGGAGTTGTGTTTTGTTTCATTCACATGTTTAACACACAAACGTTGCAGATTTAGGCTGAGTTCTTGTCTCAAACTGAAAACGCCCTGTTCCACCTTGTGATGTCATCAAGTGGTAATACAGGAAACGCTCCACCGTGCTCTCTCTATACACCTTCACTAGAATCATTTGGATCATTTCAGACCTGGAATTGCCACTTATCTCTGCTGAACTAAACACAAACGGCAGCTGTTAACTTGAAAACTACCACTTTATGACATCACAAGGTGGAACGGAGCATTTTGAGCTTTGGAAACACAACTCCAGGTCTGTTTTTGATGAGGTAACAATATTATAACAGGGTTTAAAGTTCACATGAGTCAACTTTGTGTGATATGGGACATTTAAAGCCTGGACTTTGGCCTGTACTTGATTTTTTTTCTGAATTTGAGAAGAAAAGTGTGTCTTCCTCCAATACAGATACAGATATATTTTGCAAGCTCTTGATAAAAGTATTTCGAGCAGATTTGAGATTTAATAAAACTTTAAAAAATCTAGTAATTTTGACACAGATTTGTGCTGAATTTTGTGCAACAGAAACAACTGAATCATTTTTTCCAGCTGTTTTTCTTTGTATATTTTAGTTTTGCTCAAATTACGAGCGTATTAAACATAAACCTTGAGCCTTTTCAGCAGGTCTCAAGCAATAATAAAAAATACTTTTACTTTTAGAAAGCGTAAAGTAGAAAGTACAGACACCTGCTCTTAAATGTAGTTAAGTAATAGTAAAAGGTATGAACTTTAAAATTGACTTACAGTACAGTACAGATACCAAAATTTTTTACATAAGTAGCACATTTTACTACTTGTACTTTATTATAATAGTTCAAATACAGAATTGTGTAGTAGTAGAGGAAGTTACACGGTCCTGTGGGCAAACCAGATGATCAGATCACACATTTGTCAGTTTGCCTTTTGGATATTTCAACAGAAAGCACCATGTTATCGAGAGAAAATCTGTCTATAAAACCAAAAAATACAGCCTTTTTAACGTTTGTGAGTTAAATCTCCTCAAGATCTAAGTCATAAGTGTGTGATTCAGGCTCAGGTCACATGGTGCTTTGTGACTGTTCACCAGGCCCATAGAAGCTGGTTCTGCTTCACTTCTGATTCAGGCTCTATTCATGGATTTAAGCTCCTGATACGCAACGATTTCACTTAAGAATCTGAGTCAGGAAACAATCAGGAAATACAAGCCCAATTCTCCTGTTTTTGTCCTCTGCACTGCCTCCCTGTCAGCTTCAGGACTGAATGCAAGATTCTTTAGACCTGGTCCTGGTTTAGACCTGGTTCTGGTTTAGACCTGGTTCTGGTTTAGACCTGGTTCTGGTTTAGTTTTGTCTTAATCTTGGTTTAGTCCTGTTTTAGTACAGGTATAATATTGGTTTAGTTCTGCTTGGCTCCTGCTCTGGTTCTGGTTCTGGTTCTGGTTCAGTCTTGGTCCGGTTCTGGTTCAGTCTCGGTCCGGTTCTGGTTCAGTCTCGGTCTGGTTCTGGTTCAGTCTTGGTCTGGTTCTGGTTTATTCTTGGTCTGGTTCTGGTTCAGTCTGGGTCTGGTTCTTGTTTATTCATGGTCTGGTTCTGGTTTATTCTTGGTCTGGTTCTGGTTCAGTCTCGGCTCGGTTCTGGTTCAGTCTGGGTCTGGTTCTGGTTTATTCTTCGTCTGGTTCTGGTTTAGTCTCGGTCTGGTTCTGGTTTAGTCTGGGTCCGGTTCTGGTTCAGTCTCGGTCTGGTTCTGGTTCAGTCTTGTTCTGGTTCTGGTTCAGTCTGGGTCCGGTTCTGGTTCAGTCTGGGTCTGGTTCTGGTTCATGTTTTTTTCTCCGTGGTTTGGCGTCTCTCTGTGTCTCTGAGCTTCTGTCTGACTCTGTTCCCAGTAAAACATTGAACAAATCAATAAACCAGATGATTTTGGATGTTTCAAGGTTAAAACTCAGCTAAAAACTCGAGGCTTTTTCTGTAGCTGGTCCCAGTCTCAGGAAAAATCCTCCTCTGGGTTTTAGAACATCCCAATCTTTAAATATATACTGCTGAAACCCACGAGCTGAGCGGGACTCTTGTAATGTGTTGCTCTATTGTGTTTTTGCATGTTTTGTTTTATAAAATTGCACTTTTTATTACCTTTGTGCAACTGTGGTTGTTTTTACATGTGTTTTATTAATATATTTAACTTGACTTAACTTGAACATTTCCAATTTTTCCTTCTGAAACCCGTGAAAAACATTGCTTTTTTCTTATGTGGGCTACAATAAACCTACTCATATTCTAGGTATAAGGTATAAAAAATACACTTATAAATAAAAGATTACTCCTACTTCACTTTTTTTGCAATATTTGAACCTCAACCAAGACAGGTGTGTATCAGCAAACTTCCCATTGGTTTTGATAAATGTTATAAGTGTTGGGAGATTTCAAACATGCAGATTTGAAAGTAGCGCGTCCCCTCTGCTGTTCGTCCTACCTTGGTCTCGGTGTCTCTCGTGTGTCTCTCGTGTGTCTCTTGTGTGTCTCTCGTGTGTGTTTTTGGCCTGTGCGCTCTCAGCTCTCACGTACAGCTGACTGATAAGCTCTGGTCTGTGAACTATGAGTCAGAGAGGTCAGGAGCGGCTGTTGATAAAGCCACGGTCGGCCCTCTGCGAATCTGACGGGGAGGAACTGTGGGAACATAGGACATTATCTACAATAACATTACACTGTCTCTTCACAATCATCACACATCATCAGACATCACAATGAGGTCTACGCTGTGTCGTTAGGAGGAGACGCTACAGGGAAATGTTTTATTATTATTTATTTTAATTTTATTGTAATTTAATTTTATTGTATTTATTTACTTGTATTTATTTATTTATTTTTTATATTAATTTTATTAAATTATTTTATCTATTTTAATTTATTTTTATATATTTACTTTGGTCTTTTTGGCGTCTTACTATTCAGGCTTTCATGTGCAAACGACACAATCGTCCCATCTGCAAATAAAGATTTATTTTTTACTGAATCAACTTGCAGCCGTAGATTTATTTGGGAGATTATAATTTTTAGTCAGATCTAGTTTACTCAAATACCAAAAAAGATCCAAAATCCCCTCTGTAATTGTATTTTTGTCTCTAGTATGGTAAATGGTCGCATTTGTGTACAGCGCTTTTCCAACTTCAAGGCTCTCAAAGCGCTTTACGTGAAGTGTCTTGCCCAAGGACACAACAACAGGGTTCACGTGTGGGAGCTGGAATCACACCACCAACCTGGACAGTGGATCTGACCACTCAGCCAGTGATAATTAAGTCAAGAGCGGGATTCGAACCACCAACCTTTGGATCAATGGACAAACCGACTGAGCTACAACTATGACAAAAACGACCAGGACATTTACACCTGGCTCCATATATTTTTGAGATTTATGTGTCCCAAGAAAAGGTCCATTTTGGCCACTTTTACACATAAAACGTCTTATTTATACATGAAAACATAATAATATGATCCAAACTTGTCCAAAAACAAGAGAAGTTTCAAATTTAAGATTTTTTTTCCTCTTCACCTTCAGTGTGTCGCCTTCAGTTACTACAGAGGTTTTCAAATTCAAGTAAACAAAAACAGTAAAAATAAATATACTTATAAAGAGTAAAAAGTATTATTATTGTTATTGGCAGTAGTAGTAGTAGTAGTAGTAGTAGTAGTAGTAGTAGTAAGTAGTAGTAGTAGTAGTAGTTCTTGCAACTCTTTTTTGAGCTTAAATGAGAAAAAAAAAAAATATGTGAAATGTGCATTAACTGTACTAGATACATGTAAAGTGACATTTTGTATTAATCTGCTCAAAATAAGTAACAAAAAGAACAAAAAGAATGAATGAATAGTAGCAGCAGCAGTAATAGTAGTAGTAGTAGTAGTAGTAGTAGTAGTAGTAGTAGTATTTTGGATTTGTATTAAGTCTGTGGTGTGGTGGTGATGTGATGTGTGGGAGGCTTGACCAAAAATGGGGAGCTTGAAGAAAAAGGAAAGAAGAAGAAGAAGAAGAAGGAGGAGGAGGAGAAGAAGAAGAAGAAGAAGAAGAAGAAGACAAAGAAGAAGAAGGAGAAGAAGAAGAAGAAGACAAAGAAGACGAAGAATAAGAAGACGAAGAAGAAGACAAAGAAGAAGACGAAGAATAAGAAGACAAAGAAGAAGAAGAAGAAGAGAAGAAGAAGAAGAAGAAAAGACAGAAGACAAAGAAGAAGAAGAAGATGAAGTAGAGGAGGAAGAGGAAGAAGAAGAAGGAAAAAAAGTAAAAAGTAGACATTAAGAAAGTGAGACTGTAAATACAGAAGTAAATCAGTAAAAAAATAGAATAAAATACAGAAAATATAATTAGTGCAAGTTTTGATATTGGTATTGCACAATAAATATGAAGTAAATCGTTCTTAAGATAATCCAAACATCAATCAAATCCTTTCCTTTTCCTTTGCACTATGACTTAGACAAATCTCCTGATCGAGTACAGCTCTGTCGTTTTACAAACTATTACTGCAGATACACCTAAACTACCCACTTAAGTTATTTCCCATATCAAGTATCAAGTGTGGAGTACATATCTCTACATCTCCGATCTCCTCACATACACTTCCACAGAGCGTGTTCTGTTCCCTCGACCTGGAGTAACCCTGCAGTCGCTCGTCCTTCTGCTGATGGGGCGTTTTGGCTGTTTTCACACAGAGGCTTGTGTTTGCGTAGCAGCGCTCTCAGTTCAGTGGGAACACAGCTGAGGCGTATTATATCAGGAGCTGCCCCTGTGAGATCTGCATGAGCTCGTGTTTAGGGCTGTGGATTTGGGAAAATATCAAACATTTTTCTGGCAAGCTGCGATTCTATTCAGATTATTTTGTTGTTTGTGGAGGAAAGGGTGAAAAAAAAATACAGCCCTTTTCAAGCTATTTGTGGTGGGATATTTTTGATTCCTATACAATCTTATGCCAACACCTTATATTTTTTGATTCTCTGAAAAAACTTTTTAGCAGAGAAATTGACACAACTTTATAATAAGTAGTTCATTAGCCGAAGCATCCAACAGATCAGTGTGAGGAGGCAAAACAGCTTTCTCCAGATAAACTCAGATAAGACTGAAGTCATAGTCTTTGGTCCACAGAAATATAAAGAAGTGTCAGCAGTCACCTCCAGTCTCTTTCTCTAAAACCTTCAAATCAGGCTAGAAAAGAAGGGTAATAATGGACTCAGACTTGAACTTTAACAGACGCATCAAATCAATAACATCTGCAGCTTTTTACTATCTGAAAAACAGAAAAAATCAAAGGTTTACTGTCAAAACCAGAGACTTATCCTGTATTTGTCTCCAGTAGGTTAGACGACTGTACCGTCCTGCTCACTGTTCTCTCCAAACGAGCCTTAAGACAGAACAGTACCTCCAGATAGACCACTGCTGCTCGGGTCCTGACTAGAACCAGGAAGTACTTCACACATGTGTCCTGTGTCTCTGGCTCCTGTGGCTCAGAGACTTTAAAGCAGCTCAGTGTGAACAAGTCTCTCCATGAACCAGCACCAAAGAACATCTCCCACATGTTAGAGCCACATGAACCATCTCACACTCTGAGGACTTCAGGGACCGGCCTCCTGCTGGTCCCAGAGTCAGGACTAAACATGGAGAGTCAGTGTTTCAGTTTATGCAGCTAAAACCTGGAACAGTCCTGAAGATGTGAGACAGGCCTCGACTTTCACAATGTTTAAATCCAGGCATTAAAACACTTCTGTTTAGCTGTGAAAGGTTTTTATTCTGCACTTTTCTGCTTTAACGTTAATTTTATGATGAATATTTGTGATTATTTATGCTTTGATTTGTGTGATTTTAATGTTTTTTATTCTGTAAAGCACTTTGAATGACTTTGTGGTTGAATTGTGCGCTACAAATAAACTTGCCTTGCTTTGCCTTCATTAGCCGTAATAATTAAAGCTGCACTGTGTAAGTTTTCTAGAGGAGGGTCCGTTATCTTGTTTCCATGGACTTGTTATTGCTTTGGCTGGAATGTCCCAGAGTATGACTTGTTTATCTCCATGGCGACAAGCATACGGTGGACTCCTCTCCAGAAAAGTGACTAATAAAAGTGTAGCTATTATAAAGTCTCGCCATTAAAGCTGTATTATGTAAGTCAGCTGTGATAATAAATGATAAGCAATGTCTACAAATGTCTGCAGAACTTTAGATCCTTCACTGTTTAGATGCATTTACATAACCTGCTTATGTCCTCATGAAATATTCCAGGGTCAGGTGGGAATATGCCGTACCTGTACTAAATGTTTCTGTCAAGGCGACGTGCTTGAACCAGGGACACTGTGGTTGTGTAATGTTTGAGCTTTGAACTGTATATCAATATGTGTCAGTGGGGCCATTCCCAGCGAGTCCTGACTTTGCTTTTTCTTCTGCAAAGTAAACTCATCACCCAGTCAACTTATGCTCCAATATTGAGTATTTTGACAAAAGTTTCAAAAATGTACATGTTAGATTTTCTGCATTTTTGGATTCCTACTATTTTGCACAGATGGAAAAGATTGGACAGGAAATAGATTAAATTCATTGGCAAAAATTAAAATGAGAGCTGTGGAGAAAACTGGAAACTGCAAAAATAAATAAATATAAATAAATAAATAAATAAATAAATAAATAAATGAATAAATAAAATAAAATAAAAATGAATACAAATAAATACATTTAAATAAAAATAAATAAATTAATTAAAATAAATAAATTAATTAAATAAAATAAAAAATGAATACAAAAAAATAAATTAATAAATTAAAATAAAAAATAAATTAATAAATTAAAATAAACTAATAAATTAATAAATAAAAAAAAAACAAATAAATAAATTAATAAAAAAATAATTAATTAAAATAAAAAATAAATAAATAAAAGTTTCGAAACTTTTACAAATAAATATCAAAATCACAAGATATAAAACATTCAAGAGATTCATGAGGAAAAAAAAAAACTTTTTACATTTAGTCAATCTATAGGTAGTGAAAGACATACAACTGTTCTCAAAAAGACATTTGGACGTCCCGACAGACTCGTTACAAACATAGCACCAATAGCACCATTACCACAGCAATTAATTACTCAAAACAGAATATGATCTGTTTGTTTGTTTGTTTATTTAATGAAGGGACAGTGCATATTAAGAACAGAGGCCTGAGGAACATCTCATTTAAACAGTGAAACGTGCTCAAAGTTCTGTCTCTAAACAGGACACTCAAACCTACGAGGCCGGTCACTTTTCACATTTCACAAATCGCACCTTTGTTCAGTTGAACTTCAGCCCTTGACTCCTCATCTTATCCCTCAAAATGTCTTCCTCCTGATCCAGGTCCAGGGCTCGTCAGGTTTTTATAGAAATCCCAAAAGTGCCATTACAACCACAAAAACTGCAGATGGATGTTAACTTTAGTAAAGACTTGCCATGGCTAGTAACCAAACATCATTTAGTTATGGTTAAGTGCTTATAACTATTAGAGCAGACCTATGTTTTTAAGTGTTGCTGCCATGACAACCACCTATAGCTACTTTTTAAAGGAGCCCTACTCTTTTAATGTTAATTTTGTGATAATTATTTGTGATGATTCATGTTTTGATTTGTTGAATTGTGATTTTAACGTCTTTAAAACACTTTGAATTGAAGTGTATGAATTGTGCTATACAAATATACTTTTCTTGCCTTGCCACTATGTAACTTTTCTGGTGGATGTTCACGTTCATGTGCATGTTCAGTCTTATTGGAGACAAGCAAATAACACCATCAGGCCAAGTTACAGGTCAGATCTATGGAGGGGTAATTGTAAGATGCTAAGAATGCATATTTTTTAAGCATCAAAAGTACTTTAATAAATGCCAGGTGGATCATTTTATACTCTGCAATAGAATAAGCATTATCACCTCATGGAAACAATCACTTGAAACTACTACAAAAGTTACATCTTTAAGGCAATATTCATTAAACGAAACATTTAGTATAATCTGAAAATATATTAAACACTTACTAAGTCTTGAAAGGTGGAGTTTTCACCATGTTTCACTGCTCAGATGCTGCATGTTGGACTTTTCCGATCACTTTTTCCCTTTAACTTGCCGAACGTCTGCTGAACGTCTGCTGAACTTTGACCTCTGGAGTGGGCCTGTGTAGCGCTGTGTAAATCAGTGACAGTGCTCTGTGGTGTCGGAGCTGCTGTCAGAAGAGCTCTATGCACCGGGATGGGCACATTATGTCTCTGACTTTGATCACTAACCCTCTTGTGTTTGGTCCCCCTCCTTTTATCTTGCGGGGCCCCTCTCCTGCGGTGTTGTTTCGACCCTGGATTAGTTGAATGCACAGACATGGCTGAGTACTGTCCGCCCTGGCATCCAGGAACAGAATGTACAGACATCTTCTTATCATCTATGTGTTCTTGTCCTATGATTGTTGGATTACCTAATGTCTGTCTTCTGTACAGTTCAACCAAATATGCTTTTTTTCTTTCACATTTGTACATTACTTAACCGGTGGCAAGTCATGTGGCACCTCACTGGTTTTGTTAAGTTGTTAAGTTACTGATGCTCCTTTCATGGTTCATGTACATGCAGGGGATACAGCATATGCAACTCTAGACCCATCGGTACAAAGTATAGTATATAGTGTATATATATATATATAATTCAATTCATCTTTATTTCGGACTCGTGGTCCATATTTAAAAACAGACAAAAACAGTATTCAGTCTGCAAATGAACCTGTACATTAAAGTTTTTAGTTCAACTTGCAGCGTATTGACTCTGTGCAGTGACAAACATTTCAGTCGCTCTGGTCCATCGTGGCCTCCTCACTCGCACCCGTAAAAGCAACATTATAAGCCACCTGCAGCCTCTGTAGACTGGCTTTTTGTACTGAGTCCAGAGGTGGGCAGTGTGGTTTAAATAACATCAGCTTCACATCATCAGAGCATGAACTAAACTTGAACATAAGAGTATTAGCTCGAGCCACAACATCCTGCATCGTCTATAAATCTCATCATCATCTGCCATGTCCGCAGTGATGATCTGCCCAAGATATTTAATTTTAGCTGTAACATTCAAAACAACATTACACAGGCAAAAATCAGGATATCGCATGAGTTTATCTTCTTTAGTCCCACAGATCACGATCATACTCTTAGTTGCGTTATACTTAATATCATACTCCACACCATAAGATGAGCAGATGTTGAGTAGCTGCTGCAGACCAGTGGTGCTCGGACTAAACACAACCAAGTCGTCTGCTACAGGACAAGATTCCCCACATGCCCCACAGCCAGTTTTACATGTTTTGAGCTTTGTAGACAGTTCATCCAGATACAAACTGAACAGAACTGGGGGCAAGATTCCTCCTATACAGTTAGTATTTGCCTGTTATAGTTAATCTGCATCTGAATCTGTCCCTTTTCCTCCATGAAATCTCGGCTGTGTGATCTGGGCCGGCTTTCGCTTTCAGGGGGCCCTAAGCAGAATGTGCCTGTGGGCCCCACAGTGGATGTACCTGGGCTCAGCTGTTGGTGACTCTCATTTTACAACATTATGACCCTGCTCTCATCACTTTGTCCAATTATGTTTCTGTTTACATGACCAAAAGACTGAAATGTTTTAATCTAACTTGTAAAACAGCCATTCAAAAGTACCTCAGGGATATAAACGTGTAAATAAAACAAATGCAGGCAGCAGATATTTTGCTACTAAAAAACAAATGTAATCTTTATAGAGGGATATTTAGGCTACTGTAAACTTTTTGAGACACTCGTTTACTCTCAGTATTTGTGATTTATGTGTTTCTCTTTGTCTGTGACTCGTGTTTGTTCTGGGACTCTCGTGGTTTTGTTTCCATGTTATGTGTCCCTTAGATTGTCACTCGTTTTTAATAGGCCTCCGTGACCAGTTTTCTGAGACACAAAACTTGTTATTTGTTAGACTTTCTCAGGTTAGAACAGCCATGTCAGACTCAGGCACAGAGATCATATCAATCCGCCAACGCCGCACCAGTTTAGCGCATGCACCGCTAATACTACGAATCCCAGAATGCTTTGCAAATACTTTGGCGCCGACCCCCATCACTTCTGTTGACACTTATTAGCACCTGCTACCTGTCCTTTCCTTAAATATTTAGTTTAGTCCCAGTTTTTAATGTTGGCCTCTGTGAATTTGCGCTTCACACCCCTGAAGTAGGTTCTTTTATTTTATACATTTATGTAAATATTTGAGCCCACTTTTGTTACTTTGCCTTTTACAGCCCTGTACATTAAATTACTACTTTATATATTATTTTTCCATCTGTTTTTCGTTACTTCCCTGACCCAGGACGAGCAGGGTTGTAACTGTGCTTTTGGGCAAGACATTTTACCCACCTTGTCCGTGAAGTTGGTATGTGAGTCGGTCTATCCCTAATCTCTTGTTCTTTGACTTTTGTGGGGGTTAAAGATAACGCAGGCGACTTCTAGCAGCGCAAACGAAGAACCATCATAATGCAGTGAGTGTTCTTTTACTCCATTACATCGATCCAAAGATAATTTCTAGGTTGGCATCGGTCAAATGGCGCTGTAAAAGTCCCAGAAAGTGCTTTGACCTCCCCCCAACAAAAGGCCGTCTCTTACACATGTGTGCGCCCTCATATGTGACGTTTAAAACCCTAATCTCACGACATCGCCCTTAATCTACCGCCGTAGTTTGATCAGATTAGTCCTTGCTCTGTCTCCTCTTGTTAATCGTCTTGTCCAGAGATTAAACACAGCACTCTTCAACAAAGAGATCTTTCATCATCTGACATTTCTCTACAGAGGTGTCCCCCACACACAGTTTTTATTCTCGCTTAATTTGTTGAAATATAAAATACACTTTGAGTTTGCAGCGCTGTGCTAAGATCGTGATATGAATGAACCTGTTGCATCCTCAAGTCTCTCTCTACTGTACTCACTGTGTCATTAAAGGGGCACAGTAGGGGAACTAAAAAAGCCTAAATAGTCGGGATTCTTCAGATTCTTGCTCGGATTAAAGCTCTTCACGTCTGAGTGGATTAGGCGCTGCTGGGTAGAATGTGCGGACCTTCTTCTTATATTCAAACTACCTCAGGAAAGAAGAAGACAGCCATAAAAGACCCCAAAGTCTGTCTTAGTAGCTTGTGCTGTTTATTTGGTCCATACACAGAGAAGAACTGTGAGGAAAAACACTGGAGGCACTGTTCTGTCTGTAACCCAAATTAGACTTTAATCTGAGCTTTGTTTTAACATAATCTGACCAGAATGAACTGACTGTCCATCTTATCTCTTTAATTTGCAGTAAAAATACTTCCTGATCAATTGGACCAGTTTAGGTGGAGGCATGAGGGCCAACAAAAAAATTGGTCTGAGGGCCGCATTTGGCCCCTGGGCCGTAGTTTGGACAGGCCTGCCTTACATCATACATTCAATACAACCTAATTTCCAGGAGTGAACAACAGATTTACAATTGTATCAGTATTTTATTATTTATTAATGGTATTACAAATAAACAAAAAAGAAACAAGGCAAGAACGAATATACAGTACTGAAAATAAATACATTAAATAAACAATAATAATATCAATAATGGTATTAATACAAAAAAAATGAAAAAAATGAAATAATAATAAATATATAATATAATAATAAATATATAATAAATAAATATAATAAATAAAAAACAAAACAAGCAAAAAAATAAAAAAAAATAAAAAAATAAAAATAAATAAATAAATGTACAGGTAAAATCAGTCAGTGTTCCCTTTATTGAGAGGTGGGTGTGGTCCCTCAAAATAATAAAAAAAATGGAGTCCAGGTCTCTAAAAACTGCTGTGTGGTTCCCTTTAAAGTGTATCTTTTTTTTTTCTTCCAAATTTCATAAAACACATAACGTATCTTATCCATCCAACGAAAGTAGGTGGGGATTGTTCTTTCCAATTTAGGAACTACAATAAAAACTGAAGTGTCCAACAACCTACAGCGAATTCGAACACCTTCCTGCAATGACAATATCACACTGCACGAGTCGAGTGGGTGAAGTGTCTTGCCCAAGGACACTTTCAACTTTTAAGGTTTGTGAGCAAATGTTTCCAGATCCGACTCTCAACAGAAACTTATTTACTCCAGCATTTACTTTGCAATCTCGTCGTTCAAGCAATTAGTCTGTTTTTATGTCATTTCAATTATATAACTAATTAATTGGCTATGTTACGTTTTGGGTTGCAAGCATCATTGATCTGACAAAATCAAGCTTTTTAAATGGCTTCACTCTCCCCACAGTTGCCAGCAGAGGGCACAGTGAAGCTAAATTGCTCATTATATCGGTTATACGACAGAAAATATTAATTCTAATTAGTATAAAAGCCCGTTTATTTAACTTATTGCTTTTTACAAATGTCATGTACCACTAGAGGGAGACAGCGTACAGCTAATGGCACCTGCTCCTCCACACGTCTCCCTCAGACCCCCCACTCTCACCTGTGATATGGAGATGAACGGTGCGTTTTACAATGCTCCAAAAATTCCTTTTCAACTTTACATCCCACTCTATCTCTCAACATGAAGCCCCGACACGCCCGAGCGTAAAAAGTGAGGAAAAAGACGATACAGCGAAATGAAGAGGAGCTGTATGATGGGCTGTGGCCGTGTCTTTGTAAGGTACACATGAATTATACCAACACAAGCTGCTCCTTTTCTGCAGCCACGTGTCGCTGTTAAAGCTGCAAAATGGAGGAATAAGAGGAGTTGGCGGCAGAGGCTGTGGCCGTGTCCTAGTTCGTCACCTGCACCGTTCGATATACTGTTCGAAGAGCGTGTCAAAGTACCCCCGCCCGACTTAATTCACCAAAAATTCAGCAAAGTGCCCTGTGTCATAACCTCCACACTGTGATCTGACGTCTACAAACCTCTTTCTTTACTGAGAATGTTGAATTTCCTATGTTCTTCACTAAGTCCCGCCGTAAATCCACTGTCGATCCTGATGTCTTTGTGTCAGGCGAACAGCTTCAGGTGGTGAGAGAACACAAATATCTTGGTGTTATTCTCGATCCAAAACTTTCATTCAAGTCAAAACCATCAGTAACCATATTAAATTCAACCTCAGCAACTTTAGACACATCAGAGCCGCTAAAATCTTTATGTTTTCCATGATTCTGTCCCATATCACGTACTGTGTAACTGTCTGGTCTCACACTACGACCCTCAAACCTACTCACACTCTGTACAAACGCACCTTAAACACCTTAAATCTGCTCATCTATGTCTGCTGTATAAAGTCATCTGTGGTTTGTCTTCTCCTCCACTCAAACAGTTTATTAACACTCGGACGTCTGAACACAGCAGACCCAGAGGAGCAGGCGACTGTATCATCCCCCTCCGGAAAAGTCTGTTCGGCTCAATACTGGACCCCCAAAACCATCAGAAACCTCAACACATACACTTCATTTAAAGTACAGTTAAAACAGCGACATCCACCTCTCGCTGCCCCCTGCTGGACACTGGCGTATTGACTGTTTTTATTGTTTTTAAGTTACTGAGAGAGAGTGAATGTCTGTAATCGTCTGGTTAGTGATGGCGGGTGAATGCTTGAAGTAATGTACTTTTTTGTAGAATGATGAATTTTAACTTTGTAATGTTATTTTCTTTCATGTAGAAGTGACACTTAACATCTGTCGAGGGACAACAGATGAAAAATAGCCGTCTGACTAACTAATGTTGATTAATATGCACTGTCCCTGAAATAAATAAAAAAAAAAAAATAAAAATAAAATAAAACTAAATAAAACTAAATAAAACAAAACAAAATAAAATAAAATAAAATAAAATAAAATAAAACAAAACAAAACAAAACAAAACAAAACAAAATAAAACAAAATAAAACAAAATAAAATAAAATAAAACAAAACAAAACAAAACAAAATAAAACAAAATAAAATAAAACAAAATAAAATAAAACAAAATAAAATAAAATAAAATAAAACAAAATAAAATAAAACAAAATCAAAATAAAATAAAATGTATAGTGTGGAACATGTTGCAGGCAAAGTGACAACATCACAATGGAGACAAGCAGGTGATGAACCCTCTACCAGAAAAGTGACACAGTGCAGCTTTAAACAGTTTCCAGTTTTCACATTTTTTGCAGATTAAGATCCTCTCTTTCACATTTTTTTTTCTTTTTTCCCCTCTTTTTTACCTTTAACTGAATTGGAAGCATAACCAAAGTGTTTGATTTGTGTCCTGTAATAATGATGCAGAAAATACAGAGAAAATACTGTAAAAGATGCAGAAAATACACAGAAAATAATGTAAAAGATGCAGAAAATACACAGAAAATACTGTAAAAGATGCAGAAAATATGCAGAAAATAATGTAAAAGATGCAGAAAATACACAGAAAATACTGTAATAGATGCAGAAAATACAGAGAAAATACTGTAATAGATGCAGAAAATACACAGAAAATGCTGTAATAGATGCAGAAAATACACAGAAAATACTGTAATAGATGCAGAAAATACACATTAAATAGTGTAATAGATGCAGAAAATACAGAGAAAATACTGTAAAAGATGCAGAAAATACACAGAAAATACTGTAAAAGATGCAGAAAATACACATTAAATAGTGTAATAGATGCAGAAAATACACAGAAAATACTGTAAAAGATGCAGAAAATACACATTAAATACTGTAATAGATGCAGAAAATACACAGAAACTACTGTAATAGATGCAGAAAATACACAGAAAACAGTGTAATAGAGGCAGATACATTGTTATATACATTTTTCTTGAATAATACTGATGACGAGAACATTTACATCTCTAGACCAGCATCTTTACACAGAAGAACGCCCAGTAGGTGGCAGTATAACTCCACAGCACCTCTCCTCTTCCTCCCTCTCCTCCTCTCTCTCCTTCCTCCTTGTACCAACACTCAACAGTACAAAACTCGTCCATATTACTCTGCATAAAAATCACATTCATATCAAAGGGCTTTCTGGGAGCGATCACCTTTTGTCAGCTCTTGTGTGATTCTTGGCTTTCGCTTTCAACTCCACATTACCGTCCTGTGGCTGGCGGAGTTTCATTTGAACAGTGATATTGAGTGGGCTGCTCCTCTCGACGAGCCGCTGTCGAATAATTGGAACGCAGACCTTGTAGTACACTGTAGGATTTCAGAGTACCCTCGCAGAAAACACCCCCCTCTCCCTGCGTAAACCTAATCCAGCGTCTGCGAAACCTGCTACATTTACATACACACCCAAAACTAAAATATGATGTCTTTTTGCGTCTGAGAAATAATATATGGTAATAGTACTACTGTATACCAAAATACTGTAGTAGTTGTGATAGTAGTGGATAGTAGTCACAGAAAGGGTCTCTAATAGTGGTAGTATTAGTAGTAAAAATAGTAACTGTAGTAGTAAAAGTAGTGATAATTGTTGTACTCGTAGTAGAGTACCACAGGTTGTAGTTCTACTAGTTCTAGTTGTAGTAGTAGCATAAGTAGCTGTAGTATTTGTACATGTAGTTGTACATGTTTTAAAGACTTATATTATTGTAGTTGCGATGAGGCAAGTAGCTGAAGTAGCAGAAGTAGCCTGTAGTAGTTGTGATAGTAGTGGATAGTAGTCACAGAAAGGGTCTCTAATAGTGGTAGTATTAGTAGTAAAAATACTAAATGTAGTAGTAAAAGGCGTGATAATTGTTGTACTCGTAGTAGACTAGCACAGGTTGTAGTTGTACTAGTTCTAGTTGTAGTAGTAGCATAAGTAGCTGTAGTATTTGTACATGTAGTAATACATGTTTTAAAGACTAATATTGTTATTGATGAGGCAGGTAGCTGAAGTAGTCGCAGTAGCAGAAGTAGCCTGTAGTAGTAGTGATAGTAGTGGATAGTAGTCACAGAAAAGGGCTCTAATAGTGGTAGTATACGTGTTAAAAATAGTAATTATTGTATTATTGGTGTAGGAGTAATAAAAGTAGTGATAATTGCTGTACTCGTAGTAGGCTGGCACAGGTTGTAGTTGTACTAGTTCTAGTTGTAGTAGTAGTATACATAGTTGTAGTATTTGTACCTGTAATTGTACTTGATTGTTGCAGTTGTTATAAAGACTAATATTATTGTAGTAGTGATGAGGCAAGTAGCTGAAGTAATCGAAGTAACCTGTAGTAGTTGTGATAGTAGTGGATAGTAGTCACAGACAGGACCTCTAATAGTAGTAGTATAAGTATTAAAAATAATAATTGTTGTTGTGGTAGTAGTAGTAAAAGTAGTGATAACTGTTGTACTCATAGTAGGCAGAAGTAGCCGAAGTATTCGAAGTAGCAGAAGTAGCTGAGGTATTCGAAGTAGCCGAAGTATTTGAAGTAGCAGAAGTAGCTGAAGTATTCAAAGTAGCCGAAGTATTCGAAGTAGCCGAAGTAGCAGAAGTAGCCGAAGTAGCCGAAGTAGCAGAAGTAGCCGAAGTATTCGAAGTAGCCGAAGTAGCCAAAGTAGCAGAAGTAGCAAAAATAGCAGAAGTAGCCGAAGTATTCGAAGTAGCCGAAGTAGCCAAAGTAGCAGAAGTAGCAAAAATAGCAGAAGTAGCAGAAGTAGTAGAAGTAGCTGAAGTATTCAAAGTAGCCGAAGTATTCGTAGTAGCAGAAATAGCAGAAGTAGTAGAAGTAGCCGAAGTGGCAGAAGTAGCAAAAATAGCAGAAGTAACAGAAGTGGTAGAAGTAGCTGAAGTAGCCAAAGTAGCAGAAGTAGTAGAAGTAGCAGAAGTAGCAGAAGTAAGAGAAGTAGCAGAAGTAGCAGAAGTAGCAGAAGTAGAAGTAGTAGAAGTAGCAGAAGTAGTAGAAGTAGTAGAAGTAGCTCAAGTAGTAGAAGTAGCTGAAGTAGTAGAAGTAGTATAAGTAGCAGAAGTAGCAGAATTAAGAGAAGTAGCAGAAGTAGCAGAAGTAGCTGAAGTAGCAGAAGTAGCAGAAGTAGCAGAAGTAGCAGAAGTAGCAGAAGTAGCCTGGGGTGCATAGACACACAGGCAGGTGAAGTGTTTTGCCCAAAGACACACCAACAGCAGCGACAGCAGCGGCAGCTTGGATCGAACCATAAAATTTAGTGTTGGTGGAGATTTCTCCAACTACTGAGCCTCTGCTGCCCTGAAAATACTAATAATAACAATATACATAAAAAATAGCTATGGGCCTAAACAAGAATCACTCGAAACTACTTCAATAATACAATTTTGAAGTACCAGTCCATTATTTTGAAGTAGTATTCAATTTGATGTACCTCCATCCAAAGTTTCCATTTGGCTGGGTTGTCGTGGCCACCTGTTTACCCCGATATTAAACTCTAATCAGTGACTTGGTCCACATGCTCTGAGAGGCAGTAAGCATATTTGAGCCGCATTTCCATATAAATCACTTGGCTGCAATGCATGGTGGGTAAGGAATTACTTTTAATCAGTATTGGCTTGCTTACCTTAGGCATTAGACAGATTAAAATTTATAGCAGGAGGCCACACCGCCCTTTTATAAGGCAGAGCTAATTGTGCATTTAGGAAGTGATACCTACAAGGAGATAATTTTAGAGTTCAGAAGTGGCTCATTATGTGCTTAGTATCCAGATCATGCCGTAATATTAGCGTGGGTTTAACAATAAAACTTTCTACAATCTTAATCGTTTCTTAATGCACTTTGCCTTCAGCGGAGCATTACTGTTTGAATTTCAAAGCATCCTCTGAACTTGTTTCTCTGGGGTGGTTGCACAATTCTCCAAAATCTGCACTCAGCTTATGTCGAGACTTCTGTTCTATTCTATTTTTGGTTTAATTGGGATTGTTTTTCTGCAGTTATAATGAGTTGCGTGTTGTTTCGGGACACGGGGTGCTGTGGAGTTGTTGGCTGGTGTTGGTTAAGCAGGTATTGTTTGCCTGGTAAGTCTCCGTTCGGTCGGGTCGCCGCTCGCTTCTCGTCTGGGCAAAACTCAGACAGAGCAGGTTTGTTTATTTCAGTGACACATGGGAAAGAAAGAAACTCATTGGATATACATAATCCAGGGCAAAAACACACTTTTCTCACCTCCGAGTAGAAGACAGGGGCCCAGACTCCTTTCTTGAAAAATAAATAAAGTACATACATAAAAATGAAGTGGTTAATACAGCAGATAATTCAGATTGGTGCATGTAACATAGTTTTGATCTTTATACTTTAAATAAGGCTTGAAATATGAATATTAGGTCTGTATGACAATGCAATGTGATGTTATTTAGGTTATATTAGTAGAATTACTCAAATTTGCTGTAAAAAGTACTGATTATGGTCAGTTGGGCCAGTTCAACTGAAGTAAACTGAATAAAAATTGGTCTTTTGGCCCCTGGGTTATAGTTTGGACACCCCTGGTATAAGAGAAGGTGTGTAAGTATGTATGTTACACTTTCTTGGCCTTGTGCTTCTGCATTTGACAAAGGATTTTAACCTTTACAACTCCAGACTGACCCGAGCAGCCAGGGAATCGAACCTGTCACCTGCTGGATGTGAGGTGTGAGTTCTGACCACTCAGCTACCATGTTCCAGAGTATGTCATCTTATTAAAGGGCCAATCTGAACTATTTTACAGGTTTTTCTTGCTCAAAACTACCTTAAAAAACTGTCCTGATCCCTGTCTGTCCTCCCTCACCTGTCTGTGTCCGGATCTGGGCGGAGTTCCTGGCTCCTCCCATTCGCACCTGGAGACAATCATCTCATCAATTACACCTGCGGGGGATAAGAGGAGCCAGGACCAGAGACTCGGGGTCAGATCGTCCGCGTGTTGAATTACTCTAGCTCGGCTCTTGTAATGTTCCTGTTTTGTATTTTTACACGTCGGATTTTTGTCACTCTCCAGACCTCGCTCTTGGACCAGCTCCGGACCCTCGCCTCAGACCCTGCCTTCCTGCACTGGTATTGTGCCCCTCGTCTTCATCTCTGGACCTCCGTGTTCTCACTGGACCCCGACCTGCACCCAGCTCCTCGTTGATCATTTGCCTGAACTGTTTCACACTTAAACACTGTTCAAACTATCGTGAGTCCCACATTTTTGGTCCCGCTGCCCGACTCGTTACGACAAAAACATGCCTTTTCTCACACCTCTCCACAGTCCTGACCTGTAAATCGGTGGTCTCCATGGAGATAGGTTTATTTAATGTTACAGTGTGAATGTGTAATCCCTCAGTCGTCCAGGTATGATCCAGTTTTTCTTTTTTTTTTACTTTTTGTTACAATACGAAACATTAACACCTCCATAGTCTGTACCTTTAAATGTGTCATATCTTAAACATGAACAGTGTAAAAAGTAAAAGTACTACAATTTAACACTAATATGTAAAAAGTACTTGTAGTAAAACCCTTATACTTACTAATCCGAGTGTTTTTTAGTAATTATGGTTGAAATATAAAGTATTGACGGGCTCCAACAGTGTGTACTCAGCATGTACCAGGGAGTCACTTCACCCACGAGTTCATTTTGAATTAGTTATTAAGTTTTTGGATTTTGTCTTTTCAATTTGAAGCTGACGTTTATTTGGCAGTGTGTTTTGAGACGGTAATTGCTGCGGGTTTTGAATTGTGTGATTTTAAATAAATACAGGAAATTGAACCAGCAGTGGTAAATACAAACAAAGGGACGGCACAATCAGGTGGAAAGAATCTTTGATTTGTTTGGGGCTTTTGGTTGAAATTTTGATGATGTTTTTGTGTTTTCAGTCAAAGGAGAGCGGCCCTTCTGTTTTGCTGTTTAGTTTGAGACATTTATTTTAGACTCCACAGTGAAACCGGCTCTAATCAAAGCAAAAAAGGCTGCGGTTTATTATTTAAAACTGTAATAGTTTGCATAACCCAACTTAAATCATAAAGTTTTAAATACACATTTTTGCAAGATAAAAGTACTTTCCAACTTGATACTCACCAACCGCCTCCCGCTGGCTCATGCTTCAAGTCTTCTCTCAGTGCATACATACTATTACTGTGCCCCTGCTTCAAAAAAAGGGTACGTTTATTTGAAGAGTACAGCACAACTTGTACACAAAGTCATTCAAAGTGCTTTACAGAATAAGAAAGACCTTAACATCACAATACAACAAGTCAAAATATAAATAATCGTCATAAAAAAGCAGAATAAAAACCTTTCAGTCATATTCACGGCTAAACAGAACCCGTCTGGAGCCTGGATTTAAACATTGTCAGAACAGAGGCGTGTCTCACATCTTTAGAAAACTGTTCAAGGTTTTAGCTGCAGAAAACAGAAATACTGACTCCTCGTGTTTAGTCCTGGTTTAGTCCTGCTTTAGTCCTGGTTTAGTCCTGGTTTAGTCCTGGTATAGTCCTGGTTTAGTCCTGGTATAGTAATGCTTTTGTCCTGGTTTAGTCCTGGTTTAGTCCTGGTTTAGTCCTGGTTTAGTCCTGCTTTAGTCCTGCTTTAGTCCTGGTTTAGTCCTGGTTTCGTCCTGGTTTAGTCCTGCTTTAGTCCTGCTTTAGTCCTGCTTTAGTCCTGCTTTAGTCCTGGTTCAGTCCTGGTTTAGTCCCGGTTTAGTCCTCAGAGTGTGAGATGGTTCATGTGGCTCTAACATGTGGGAGATGTTCTTTGGTTCATGGAGAGACTTGTTCACACTGAGCTGCTTTAAAGTCTCTGAGCCACAGGAGCCAGAGACACAGGACACATGTGTGAAGTACTTCCTGGTTCTAGTCAGGACCCGAGCAGCAGGGTTCTGGAGGTGCTGTTCTGTCTTAAGGCTCGTTTGGAGAGAACAGTGAGCAGGACGTTACAGTCATCTAACCTACTGGAGACAAACGCAGGGATAAGTCTCTCTAAGTCTGGATTTGACAGTATATGTAACTTGGGTTGCTGTCGCCTGTTGTCTCCATGGAGAAATGATTGCGTTGCTTGGAATGTTTCACAATATGTCAATAAACCCATCTATCTTGCATTAATGTGTTTATATTGCTAGAAATAACTGGAAAAACACATTCTCCACAGATCTGACCTGGGACTTTACTTGGTGCCGTGGCCTGCTCGTCTCCATGGAGATAGATACATTTATTGCCATATTATGGAACATTCTAGGCAAACAATAACATCATGGAGATGAGCAGAACAGTCCCGTAGTGCTCCACTAACATACAGTTTTGTCCTTGTTGGGGTGGGCAATATGCCATCAAATATCACAAGTTTATAGAACCTACAGATCACATTTCACAAGTGTCTTTAAACTGTCTTTTAAGTGGGACTAAACACCTAAACTCCGACCCTCAACTACACTGCAAACAGCTTTGAAACTGGGCACTTCCTGGAGGACTAAAGAGAGTGAAGGGAAACTGTTACTGCAGACACGTCATTTATACTGAAATTGAAGTTGAAATTGCCAAAAAATGACTAAGAACATCAGCTAATACCATTAAAACACCAAATACACAGTTTAGTAGCAAAAAACTGATCAGTTCCACTAAAATGTTCACATGTTCTGCGAGTGGTGATTTCACCATCCCTCACTTTGACCTAAACACAGGCTAAACATAAGAAAAGTGGATGAGAAAAAGTGCCTTGACAATGAGCTGTGCAGTGAATCACAAAATGACCAAGATGGCAGATTGTTAAGGCGTCTGGTTTAAACTTGACAACTTCTGATGTAAACGAGAGCAAGCTGTTTCTAAGTTTCTCAAAATGTAGTGAAGCTCTGGGCAGATTGAATTCAGTTGTGTAGAGAGTAAACGATGCTAACCTGAGCTAACAGGCGTTAATAGGACATGTGTTTGGGGTGGTCACATGGGTCAGACTGGCGCCGGGTAATTGGGAAACACAGATTATTTTACCTGAAGCTGCTGAACAAACAAACAGCAAACAAACTGCTGCTCGACAGGAGAGAATTCACAGCCCAGACACGTTTGATGAAGAGTCCCTCCAGACTCACTAACACAGTCAGTGTGAGAGCAGCAGTGAAGGACTGCACCTCTGATCAGAGCTGGCCCATAACTGCACACAAAGTAAGGGATTACTGTAATCAGGTTACTTTTTAGGTAGCACAGTAATGTAACTAGTTATCATTGAAAATTGAGTATTTAGAACACAGTTACTTGCTCTAGTAACTTTTGGTTATTTTTTCCCAACCAAAATTGCATGTAGTCCATAGAGCTTTGTCGTAAAACAAGATAAACTGGTAGCACGGATTGTCATCTTCTTCAAACCCACCACAGAAATGGTCAGTGGCAGGTCCAGCGGTCAGGGCAGTACTCGAATCTTGGGGTTATTACAAATGTCTGGCTGCTGTAGTTAGACCTCTGTGTCCCCTCTGTCTTCACATTGACCAAAACACATTCAGAGTGTGTTCAGTCTAAACCCAGCAAACAGGGGCTTAATGAAGGAGCAGCTGGAGGTGTGGAGGCGGGACAGTTCTCCTGAGTCCAGCAGGCTGTGTGCCCGCTTACACAGAGAGGTCACTGGATCAGGATCATTCTAATTGTGGACAGATGTACTCTCCATGCTCGACCTCATGCGATACAAGTGATCATTACAGCTTTTTCTTCTAATTCTGCTGAAACTGCAATAAAAACCCCACAACCTCAAGTTTATTTCTCCACCTCACCTCACTGCGCCCCTGCAGGTAGGAGGAGCACAGCACCTGGGTAATATATTTGAACTTTCTCATGGCATCACATGCTTCTATCGTCCTCCAGGGGCAGTGTTTGGCTCTAGAGTCATAAAACAGAAATCAAAACACACAAAGAGCATAGTATCACCTGACAGACTGCAGGGGGCGGTGTGGTCTCACCTGACAGACTGCAGGGGGCAGCGTGGTCTCAGCTGACAGACTGCAGGGGGCGATGTGATCTCAGCTGACAAACTGTAGGGGGCGGCGTGGTCTCACCCGACAGACTGCAGGGGGGCGGCGTGTGGTCTCACCTGACAGACTGCAGGGGGCGGTGTGGTCTCCCCTGACAGACTGCAGGGGGCGGTGTGGTCTCACCTGACAGACTGCAGGGGTGTGTGTGGAGTTTAAAAACACAGTGGAGCACTTCCTGTATTACCACATGACATCACAATAGGTGTTTTCCATTTTAGAGAACTCTAAATCTGCAGGGTTTGTGTGTAAAACATGTGTGAATGAAACAAAACACAGCTCCAGGCCTGTTTTTGACCCAAGGAAACAACATTATGACAGTGTAATATAGGCACTTTAATATTTCCAGCCTTAATATTCACTGTGAGTACTCGTGGAGACCTTGGTCCAGCTGTGTGCTCCTGGTCCTGCTTCGTCCAGAGGCGGTGCACATGTGTCTGTATGTGTGCTGTGAGGCAGAGGAGCAGGCTCTTCATTACACAGTGTTAACCTGGCTCTGCAGTGTTCTCCAGAGGTAACCCAGGTCTGAGCGCGATTGTTTGTCTGTCAATAATTAATTAGCCCAGAGGATCCGAGAGGCCGCTGAAGACACGGGAGATATTGACCGAGCATAGTTGAGTTGAATATTAAGGATTTATAATGAAGTATTTTAGGCCTTGTCCAGTTTTATCTTAAATACACTCAGATAAACAACAGTACTAAGTATTTGGTGTTAAGTCAAAAGCAAATATCAATATTGCACATAGGTAAGTAGTACTAATAATTGATACTAGCAGCATGAGACATTGCAAACAGATGGATAAAAGTTGAATAGTCCTGATTATGTTGACCCTATAGTAGAACTCCAGCTGCCACACTTAATCCCACATTCTTGTCTTAAAGGTGGTCCTGACTTTTAGACTCCCTCTCCTTCTGTATGTCTGCAGACGTACTCACATCGGCCCTATTTCACAAAGCAGGTTGAACTATCCCCAAGTTTAATTCCTGACGTAGAGTTATCCTATTCAGACAGGGGCAACTCAGAGTTTCCTGTTTCAGAAAATAGGTTTGGAGCAGAGTTGGATCACTCAGACTTTGTTCACTTTGAGATCAATGGATTCCACAAAAGAGGATTCACCACGGCAACGGTAAACCAGACGAGGCGTCCATCTTAAAGGGAAGGACAGGATGAGACAGGTTAAAGTCAGGTTTGATATTAAAATGGAATGTTAAGTAATACTTTAATTAATAACTAGTGAGAAGGATTAAAACATGAGAAAATTAAATATTAAAAAGCTCTTTAAATTGTATTTTAAAACTTCAAATGACTTTACACACATGGGGGTCCCAACAGAAGAGCTGGAGGACATGTCAGGGGTGAGGGAAGTCTGGGTGTCCCTGCTTAGACTGCTACCCCGTGACCCGGCCCTGGATAAGAGGAAGAAAATGGATGGATGGCACTTTGTACATGTTGCACTAAAATGTCTGATATATATTTGAATAGTTGAGTGTAGTAACAAACTGTACTTACATGACTTTAATACATTTATTAAAGTATGGCAACATTTAACAAATTAATTGATCTTTTTTTTATATCAAGCTGATACACCTGACCTTTTTTTCTTTTTTTTTTTTTTTCTTCATTAAGTTAAATCCTCATCATTAAACCTTGATCCTCTGTTCCTTGTACTTCTGTGAATGGGCAAGTTAACTGTCCAGTCAGAGCTCTCCTTCGGGAGCAGACTCTGGTTAAACTCCGCTCTGAGTTGACCTCTTTTCAGGGTTAACAAAGTCTGAGTTTGGGCTGGACCTGCTTCTTGAAACAGGGCCACAGTCCATCTGTATCAAAAGAAAGACAGCAGGTTACAGGGAAAAAAGAAAGGAAAAAGTATCGCAAGGGACTGAATGAAAAGTATCGCAAAAGGTGAGAGAAATTCGATTTTATTCAAACTCATAGATGACCAGCAAGCTCCTTTGTTTCATATGCTTCAATAGGAATAAATAAACAGATCTGATTGCACGATCATGTTTCGTTCTGGTTCGAGAAGCGAGAGAGAGACAAAGAGACAGAGAGAATGGTGATTTGTCTGATGTCTCTCAGATATATCATTGTGGACTGCCAGGACACTGTTTTCCCCATAACGTATACATTAGCATTAACAAGGTTATTAAAGTTTAATGCACTTGAACACAATTAATCATTTAAAACCGCCCGACCACCAAAGTGACGTCAGGAAAATGAATATTTATCACAGATCACAGCCCTGGTTGATTCAGAGCAGCACAAGAACAGGCGGTAATAGAAGAAGTATGTGAGGAGGTGGTGTACTCAGGAGAGCTGGGGGCCCATAGGACTCTGCATACATTCATATACATGTATCTATGCTCCAGCAGGCAGGAGGTTTGACTGTACATCTGTTACATAGGAAGCAGACAGGCGTGACAATATCTTCTGTTGTTTTTCTTATCTCCAATCTGCCCTTCAAAAAGAGCCTGCAGTCAATCCAAGTGCTATTGATCAAGAGGTGCAAATGAGAGCGGCTTGTTCATCCACACTCACCTTCAAATTAAAGCTGTTTATGGATAATATTTAATCGAAAAATCCTGTCTTACGCTCTCAGTGGTGATACCTTTGTTATATATCAGAGTCCTGAAATCTTTAAACTGTTAGACTGGAAACATTTTTGATAACCACAGAACTTTTTTAATTTAATATTGCGTTTAATATTGAGGAAATAAATTAAGTGCTTTTCAAGAACTATACTGACAATAACACTAACACAACAGATAAGAAGAAAACATTTGCAAATTTTGGAAATGGGGAAAAAAAAAAAAAAACAAAAAACAACTTGTACTGAACCCTGTTTTTTTCTTGGATCACACATTATCTAACAAATTACAGCTATTTTGAAATCATTCTTTACTAATTGGAGCTTTTTATCCATCCATTTTCTTCCGCTTTATCCCGAGCTCCTCCCATGTCAGTGAAAGCTTTTTATATTATTCAAAACTAAGACAACTATTGTATGTATGTTTTCATTTGCATAAAAAGGTGCCACCTCTGTAGCATCCACCTTGTTTTTATTGCTCATAAATAAATGGTCAGTTATCACATTTTTATACGGCACTTTTCCACCTTCACTCTAAGGAACCACTCACCCATTCACCCACACTTTCATACACCAGTGTACACAGTGGGGGGCGAGGTGGGTTAAGTGTCTTGCTCAATCTGACCAGGCAACCATCGATGTTTAAGTCGAGAGCGGGATTCGAACCACCAACCTTCCGATCAGCGGACAAACACTCAACCAACTGAGCTACCGTCGTCCAAATACCTTGAAAAACATGCTTTCTATTGTGAGCTGGCTTGCCTCTCCACAGATCTGATGTGTAACTCGACTCGATGGCATCACCTGCTTGGCTTCATGAAGACGTTCGATGCCATACACTGTGCAACTTTTCAGGCATAGCAGTAACATCTCAGGTGGAGGACGTTACTCCATAAAAGTTACGCAGTGTGTCTTTAAATAATGACAGTAAACTCTGGATAAATGTGTTTGTGCTTTGCCGCCGCAGCACAGAACACAGACCAACGATGACATGACACATTACCTTTTGGTCTGGATGTTCCTTTTCTCCCTTCGGTGCGGTGAAGTCGACAGCTCATCACGAATAACGACAAGTCCAGACTCCAGACGGAAGAAGAGTGAAAGAAAGGAATGACTAATGTTTGCAGACTCAAGGCAGGAACGTTACAGCGTACACATCTGTTTTGTGTCATGAGAGATTTCTAATTTTAGCCAACGGGAGCTGTCCGTGGTCCTGAAAAGTACAACGACAAGAAAGATGTTTTTAGACAAACTTTATCAGTGAACGAAGGGAAGCGGGTCTGTGCACAGTAGTGCCTCACTGTGAGCGTCACTACTTCCTGTCCAGTTTTATCTCTATGAGGTTTTTGCCTATTCACACAAAAATGAATAAATATTTAAAGATAAACAGTGGACAGGGAGCTGCGGGTGGATGTCACTGACAGCATGTTAAAAACTACACAAATAAAATGAATACCTCACCTGCTATTTTTGAGGCATAATAAATACTATTATTATTATTATTTAGAATTTTAATAGGTTGTGTATTTTATGATTTCTGATTTTTTTTAAAGTACACAGAAGCTCAACATTATTATTATTATTATTATTATTATTATTATTATTATTATTATTATTATTTATCATTTTTATTTTTTTTTTTTTATTTTTTTTTTAAATGTATTTTTAGTAATACACTGTGAATAAATAATACAAATAAACAAACAAATACAAATTTATGAAAAAAAATTGTACAAATACATATATTTTTGTTATTATATTTTATGTGACATAATAAAATACAAGTAGATACAAAATATATCAGTCAGTTGAAGAGTTGGGGTCAGGAGATGCAGTACATATATTATACATATTACATAAGTACACGTATTACATAAGCTGGTTGTGTGGCATAGTATGAATGTAGTTCTGTTTGCATTAAGTAGAGACAGTATGATGACAGCGGCACAGCGTTTATCCATTTACCAGAGTGTAACCAGTTCAAATATTATTACACATTGTTGCTACTAGGCTTCTACTGCTGCTACTACAACTACTGCTACTACTGCTGCTGCTACAACTACTGCTACTACTGCTGCTACTACAACTACTTCTACTACTGCTGCTGCTACTACTACAACTACTGCTACTACTGCTGCTGCTACAACTACTGCTGCTACTACTGCAACTGCTGCTGCTACTACTAAAACTAATTCTACTACTGCTGCTGCTACTACTACAACTACTGCTACTACTGCTGCTGCTGCAACTACTGCTACTACTGCTGCTACTACTGCTACTACAACTATCACTACTACTCCTGCTGCTACTACAACTACTACTACTGCTACTACTACAACTATTGCTACTACTGCTGCTGTTACTGCAACTACTACTACTGCTACTACTACAACTACTGCTACTACAACTACTGCTACTACTGCAACTACTGCTACTGCTACTACTACAACTACTGCTGCTACTACTGCTGCTACTACAGCTACAACTGCTACTTTTATTACTACTACTACTACTACTGCTGCTGCATTTTGAAGCATAAAACCTGATGATTATTTCAGTCTAAAGTTTGCCCGACATTGACTCTGTACACAGTGTCTTTTCATTCCTCATTGATGCGCGTCTATCAGTTCTGTTTGAGCAAAGCTTTCCAAACTAAACACACAAAAGAAACTTTAGTTCAATGCGTTTATCTGAAGGTTGGCGTTAGCAGATATCTGTGAACACGACGCTATTGAAAGTACGAGCGCTCATTGAACACGAGCGGCACGTGGCTCAATGCACAGCCATTACACAGACTACAGCGCCGTAACAGAGAGAAACCTGCACTTTCTCATGCAAATCCAATAGCTCCTGTGTACGAAGGGTAGTGTCTATGGTGATGGAGACAGAGATCATTTGACGCTCATAGTTGGCTTTGAAAAAGTCTAAAGGAAGGTCCAGTCATTTCGAAGTGAAACAGGACGTACTGTCATATTCACACAGCTTGTTATTCGTTTTCAGGGTTTTCAGTATTGTGCATTTACTCTCACACAAAAAGCAGATATTTGTCACTATGTGCATATGTCCTACATGAAAAGACCTCACAGTAAGGCCTTGTCCAGTCCAGGGAATCAATGGGACCTTGTTGCTGTGAGCTGAGAGCACCACCCACTCAGGAGGAAAGTTAGTTTGAATCAAGTTTGGAGAAAAAACTACAGCCTGCCCAAGCAAGAAATTGAGTATCTGCTAACCTTTGTGGTGCTCGCTTGTTTCCATGGAGATGCTATTGCTTTGCTTGGATTGTTAGTTTAGAGCTGTTCACTGCGTTGTCACTTCCGGGTCCAACAGCTGATCGATCGTTTACAATTTACTCTTTTTTTAGCAACAGCACATCTCACCGTAAGAAGAGATTGCAGCCCAGTCATTTAAAGCTAACAGGGTTTAAGCCTGGATCTATGGTTATAACTGTGACACAAAGTGTACAGGGAAGTTGAGGAAAGAAGCTAGAAATCAGCTGTGAAGTTTCTGGTTGGACCTGGAAGTGATATCAGCAATAAACAACTCTATGGCGTTAAACTCTATCTATCCAACCTTCAATTAGGGCAGTGTTGCCAGGTAAATGGTTTTCCAGCAGGATTGGATGGCTTTTTAAGCTGATTTTCACTGGAGGAGTACTACTTTGTTAAATACAGTGGAACATACAGCTACAGAACATACAGCGCGTATGTATGTCCCCGAGTTTTGGGTCCGTGAGTTTTGAGTTTGCAGGTTTTGGGTTTGCAGGTTTTGGGTTCGCAGGTTTTGGGTTTCGCAGGTTTTTGGGTTTGCAGGTTTTGGGTTCGCAGGTTTTGGGTTCGCAGGTTTTGGGTACCATACTGTGGACCACTGCAGGCAAAGCAATACCTCTCCATGGAGTCAGTCTTTCATCAGAAAGATTACAGAGTGCACTTAAAATATAACTTTGGTAGGATATAAATTGTTAAAATGACAAAAAAAAAAAAAAAAAAAAAAAAAAAAAAAAAAAAATAAAAAAAAAAAAGAAATAAAGAAAGCATTAGCGTGATGGCTACGTTTGTTAATGTGATCAGAGCCAGGCCTTCCTCAGTCGCCTTAAACTCTGTCCATTGACCTACATTTCCTGACTTTGTCAGTCTTGCATATTTTTAGCTTGACTTTGGTCGGGGTACAGATGCATGCATAATTCACTTCTCTGTCAAAAAAGGTCTTGGGTTTTGCTTAAATGGAACCAAAATGGCAGGTCAGAGAAAACGTCCCGGGACATTTATTTCCTGTTCACCTCACACAAGAAGCCAAGGAAAGTTACGCACAAATCCAGTGACCGCTCAGAAGTCAGCCAGAGTTCAGCTGCACATTCCTCAACTTATTCAACTCTGTAGCAAATGTTAAAGTTAAACTTTTAAAAACTTTGTGATGTTTTAATAAAAAAATAAAAAGTGTTGTTGGTTAAAGAGCAATGGCAAAAAAAAAAATTAAATCAAAATTAAGATTTAAATTTCATCTTTTGCTACAGATCAAACCTGGACGACTGAGGGGCGACACAGACAACTTAAGGAGCTAATAAATAAGTTATTACTACATGATTTCATTTTATCTCAATGTGACATGGTGAAAGACAAATAAACAACCAGCCAGGACAAAACAGAGATGACGTGAAGTCTGTTATTGGCTTATGACAAAAAACAACAAAAATCATGCATTTATTGATCGAAAATTCGCTGAAACTTGACCTCGTGGGTGTCACTCACATGTCTCGTTGGAAATAGGTTTATCCTCCTGAGACCTGGCGTCCTCATATATGGACAACACATTTTAGGTTGTCCAGGCCACAATGCAAATTTTTAGAAGAACAACAGAAATAATGCAAATAATGTTCAATGTTTTTAAATGTTTTTTCATGTTTTTAAAGAGTTTAGAATGTTCAGATTATTATTATTATTATTGTTGTTTATTTATGTATTTATTTATCTATTTATTTATCTATTTATTTTATTTTATTTTATTATTTTTTTGTAAAAGTCATATGTCTTCTTGCACCTCTTAGCAGCACTTCAAATTAGCCACATTGTTCCAAGTTCCAATAGTTTTTACACTCAGGACAAATGTTGCTGTGTTCAGGAAAATTATTATTCAAACGTTCTATCAAAATGATTAAAATCATATCTTCATCCTCATATGTGGACATCACTATTCTCAGAAATTACATAATGTAAAAAGACAACTCTTTGTATTTACACTCACACTCAAATAACAAAGAGAAATTAATAAAGTATGTCATGCAAGAGCTCGGGTCTTAGTAGGTTAATGCCATATTATGTAACTTCTCCACCAGAAAAGTTACTGCAGCAACAAACATAAAAGTAGAACAGGATCATGACACTGACCACACATAAAAACTGGTTAAAATGAGCATATTTTTCTACTTATTTATCCCACGAGCTGGAGCGTCTAATGACTCGATATGAAGTTTAAACAAATCCAAAAGAAAAGATTACCAATTTTGCATTTTGGCGTGATGAAATAAATTTGATTTCTTAATTATAAGCGTAGCCTTCAAAATGTGTCTGGGTTTTTGCATAATCGCTCTAAAGTCATGCGTCTTTCCACTTGAATCTTAATAGAGCTCCATCAACCACCAGGGACATAAAATGAAATGGTCCCCAAGGCTCAGAGGGAGAATGTGCAAATGTGTTTCAAAAATGTACGAATTTCAGATTAAGTGACACAGAAGACAGCGAGTTTGGCAAACTGCTGTACAACGTTGTTTTGGGGAATATTTTAAAAAGTCTAATTAGCAGGAATGCCGAGATTGCATAAATACACCATCGTTGATCATAGCCAGAGATTCAGCTGGCTCTTTTTTGTCTTTAAAAATGCGAAAAAACAGAGGTAGTTCATTTGAAACGGTTTGAGTCGTCCAAATTTATTGCTCAGTTAATTAATGCATCCAAGCATCCTAATCATTCATCGTAGTAAGTTTGTAAACACTTTTCACAACTTTCAGAAGCCAGAGCACGGTAACGCTAACAACACCTAGCATGCTATTGGCACACTTCCTGTTTAACAGCTTTAGAAGATGCATATACCAAACAGTGCTTTCATTTTCACAATTTCTATAAGCATTGTTCAGCTTTTGTTTGTGTCTCTGGGCTTAACTCAAACAAGAACAACCCTGGCTCAATATAAATTGCTTAGAAATAATATTCTCATGGTCACATCCATCATCTTCTCCCAGAACAGTGCGATCTTTGTACATGTGATGCACTAGTGTTCCTCTGCTGTCAGCACAGTTTGGACAAATCCGGATAATACTGCTATTATATTATATTATATTATATTGAGATGTACTGGTGTTATACAACTGTGCATCAGCCACATGAGATAATCTGAGGCACATAAAGACAGATGTATGTGCACAACATTTAGAGGTGGTATTACGCAAAATGGACTTTTGGGAGCTTTCTTACATGTTATACAGCAAAAACATGCCTAAAGTGGATTTATATGTCATCCATGCATGACTGTGTTTCATATGTTACCCAGGATGCAATGTGCAGTAGTTTCATTAGCAGGAAACGGACTGATTGTGTTGTAATTAAGTGGACTAAGTGAGTGTGACGTCACCCACAGAGTCCGACTCCAGTCAAATCCAGCTCATCGAGGCTAGAGCAGGTATAGGAGCGAATTTGGAGTGAGGTTCCATATTGGAATTCTGATCGTGTGTATCCTAGCAACCAAAGAGCCAATCTGAACAAAGCCTTCCCGACTGCACCACTGGTTTAGTATGGAGCGGGCGCTTAGCAACACTGTCAATCAAACCTGTTGCTAACGCTAGCGAAAGCAAACTCGGGGAAAGAAGGCAGCTGATTTTTCTGTTAATAATGTTCATATCTTGAGTTACTTCCTTAAAGATAGGGTGAGGAGCTCGGTCACACAGGAGGAGCTCGGAGTAGAGCCGCTGCTTGTCCAAATAGAGAGGAGCCAGTTGAGGCCTCCTGGACTGGGCATGTCCCACCGGGAGGAGGCCCTGGGGAAGACCCAAACACACTGGAGGGACTATGTCTCTCGGCTGGCCTGGGAACGCCTCAGGATCCTCTCGGAAGAGCTGGAAGAAGTGTGTGTGGAGAGGGATGTCTGGGCCTCCCGAAACTGCTGCCTCTGCGACCCGGCCCGGGATAAAGTGAAAGAAAATCGATGGATGGATCTTGAGTTACGGACACAATAGCAAAGTAAAAACACCAGGATCATGTAGAGCAGGTCAATATGAACATTTTAAGACAAAAACAAGCCTGACAACAGCATTTATGGAGAGAGGGGTCATGGTTTTTCAATGTAAAGTGAATTGGAGCCAGAGTCAATGGAGTGGGAAGCGCCCTCAGTTAGCTATGGCCATTTATATATACAGTCTACATAGTAGTGCTCTGAAGGGCTGTGACTTAGCAGAGAGCAAGGAAGAAGGGACTCAAACCACCAAAAATGAAACTGAAACGAACATAGCCTTTCAAAAAAATAGAAGGCAACATGATCTAAATATATTATAAGTTAGCAATAATACCTCACAGAAATGTAAGTCCTTATTTATTTCTTTACTCTGACTATCTATTAGAATTTTATCCTCAAAAGTTCTGAACTCATTGAACCACTTTTTTGACACTCTGCGCTGTCAAAAAAGCAACACATTTCCTGGCCTTTCACTCAGTATCTGACTGTCACGCCTCTGTTTTGTGACTCTTGTGGGTGATTTGTAATTTCATTTATGAGTAGTTGATGTGCTGCTATTTCCCCAATTATATGAACAAAGGCAAAGTGAACAATATGAAAAATGGAGCACCTGGGACGACTGCAGCTGATGAAAGAAGAAGCAATCATAATTTTGTTTGTTGAAATCATTACTGCCACCAATGCTATCAATAATACACACGCCAGGAAAACCTCATCGGGGAGAGAATTTCTGCTCCAAGGAATGAGGCAACTTTCTGGAAAAATGTGGACAAAGAAGAGAAAATTAAACCTAAAACAATGTTAAATGTGTTTTTAAAGTGACTCCCTGGAGGTGGAAACTAAACTCAACTGCACGATTCTATGGAAATGTAAAGTTCAGAACATTCTCCAAAGAGTTTATGCCATACTGTGGAAAAATACAACTGAAGGAGCAACATTTCCATGGAAAGGGTTTTCTCCAGGGCAAATAAGAGTCAGGTTTGTGGAGATGCAAGCCTGTTCTGCATAAGGACACTTGTTTTTCTATGTTTTTCAGTGCAATAAAGCATCCATATTGAAAAAAAACAACTATTTGCTTTTAGTTTAGTGTGTTTTTTCCCCAAAAAAGTTACATGCTATGGCTTTAAGGCTTTAAGGAGGCACTGAAATGGCAAAACAGGCAAATCCAAAAGAAAGAAAATATTTTTTTTTTTAAAAATCAGATAAGCAGTACTACATCTGAATAAAAATATGAAAAAATACCAATAATTTTTGTGTATGTAAAAAGTGTAATATTTATGGTGAGGTGCACTCCCTGCTTGTCTCCATGGCGACGTCCTGTATAAGCTGTATTTATGCATTTCAATTGTTCTGTATTGCTAAGAAATACCTTGCAGCTTTACCTTTCCACAGATCTGACCTGTAACTCGGCCCAGTGGCGTTACTTGCAAAACAGGCAAACTCCAAATTTTATGTGTGGATATTTAAAGTGTTGCACAATGAGTAAACATATAGGAAAAAAACAGATAAGCAGTACTACAAAAAATACCGATACTTTTCCTGTGTGTGTTAAATGTGCAGTACGCAGCATTTATGGTGAGGTACTGCCTGCTTGTCTCCATGGCGACGTCACTGTCCTGTCTAAACTGCATTTATTCAGTTGTTCTGTATTGCTAAGAAATACCTTGCAGCTTTACCTTTCCACAGATCTGACCCGTAACCTGAAAAGTTACAGAGAGAGCACAGCTTTCTAATAACTGTAAGTCTGGGTCTTGTTGTACAGATGAATATCAAGATTATTTCACAAATTGTCCTGTATCATCTGCTCATCATGTCTCTCTGTTCCCTCTTCTTTCTACTGGCCTTGATTTAAATATGCAGATTTGGCCTAAATCAATGCGGCGTGTTCCGTATGTAAAATGAATGTGGTGCTTGATGTAATTGCCTGAGGAGCACAGTTTCTCCATAAATGAAAAATATGCTAATTACTGCACCCGCATATCCTGGAAAATCATACAATATTACATAGCTGGCACATGCTAACTGATGAAAAAATTATAGAAAGGACACGTATTCAAAGGTCACACTATCTGCACTGTGTAACTTTTCTGCTGAGGTCTGCCATGTTAAACTTTGACTAGTTGAGTTGAGTCTGGGCCACGAGTGGTTCAGAAATGAGCCAATCACAGGCAGCGTTGTGGTTTTGACGGAAGATGAAGCAAATAAACCAAAACCAAAATGGCGACAGTGACATATGTGCTGTAATTGTGAAGGAAGTGACTCCAGACCAGGTAGAAAGTTCAAAAAAGTTTATTTGAAACCAGTGTGTAGGTACAAACAGACAAACAACAGGCACATGTGTGAGTTACATTACAAAGGAGCCATCCAATGTTGAATCCTCGCCGTATGAACAAATACCAACACGACTTTGTGGCCTGTCGTACACTCCTCACTCGTGGGCTGGTTTTATTAAACTAGAAAAATGCACTGCCTCCATCGCACTCACAGTGGATTAACGACATTCTATATTTTATGAAAATGGAAAAGATCAGACACACTCTTAATGGACACTTTTCTTGAATATGCAAGAGAAAAATTGGATATAATAATCTGATGATCCTGTATCATTACAGCTTTTACCACTCTGCAGTAGCTGTGTTGAATGCATGTCATTATTTTAAATCTATTTTGTTTCTTTTCAGCGCTTATTTATTTTATGTACTATTCATTTATTCTATTTAGTTACGACTTTTGGGGTCTTCTGTGTGGGACGGTCGGGTTCTATGTTTGTGTATAACTTTCGTCATAATGCTTTTTTGTATAACATGAAAATAAAGGAGCCATCCAGTACTTATACCCAAGAAAAGTACTATCTACAGAAGGCTGGTCCTATTTACATACTGTCTGCACAAGGTCATGAATGAATATACCGTCAGCTGTTTACAGGAATGTAGAATATGTCACTAAAAGATGCTTGCAGTCACTGAAAAGATGTATTACAAGACCTTTTGGCGACCGAAAGATGACAAAATGTCCATATCATGTAACCAAAGCAGCAGGTTGAACCTTAAAAGAAGCATGTGTCGCATTCTTACTGAGAATCAACTTTTAATGTTTGAGACACAGTATTCAACACAAGGTTAAAGAATAAAGTAATGAAACAAAAAATTATGCTTTCAGGTACTTAAGCATACAGACACTTTCATTGTTTGAGAATGGAGCAGAGGCGGGAGACGTCTGTGCTTTTGTCTCAACTGGATTTAAGAAAAATTAGATTTCCAGACTCCTGCTATTGTGACACTTCGAGCACTCAGCTTCAAAAAGACGCCATACAGCTCGAACTGCACTCAGACTGCTCCACAGCCTGGCGTTAGCAGCAGTAAAGGGCCAAAGACAGAGTGACCACTTGCTTTATAACCTGAAACCTGCTCCTATCTTTAGACATATGGCACCTCAGATCTTGTGTGTTTTCTCAGCGTCTTGTTTAGAGAAGCCTGCGTCTCCTCTGAGCCTTTTGTTCGAAGGTGTTTCATGTGTTATATTTGTGTTCTCGAAACAGCAGCACCCGCTCCAGGGCAGTTCAGCGCATGGAGGTTACCATGGAGATTCACTTTTATAACATAAGGAGCGATAAATGAATACAGCGCTTTAGATTGTATTACACTTTATTGTTTGTCGTTAGCGTTCTTACTGTGAGTGAACTTGCCTGTCCAAAGATCTGGCTCGTATTTCTATGCACTTGTTTATATCTTTGTGTTGTATTTCTCTCAGGAGGTGGAGCTGCTTAGCGGAGCTGAACAGAGGAACAGCCTAAGCAGCTCGTTTGCTTACAGACACCACCCCATCCACCCCTGCTCTCTGATTAGACTGACCACGGCTCTCCAAAGACCACCTGCGCCAACAGTGTCTGCTAAATGGACAGTGCAGGTCAATGGACGAGAAACTGCGGTGAAACTGTCATAAAACAACAAGTGCAGAGGGAAGTGTTACAGTTGGTGGTTTTATGGATTTGGTTAACAGGGTAATCAAAGGCTTGTTAGGAGAGTGGGGAGTAGAACAGCCAAAAACTCCATCTAAGAAACAAGATGGGATGAAACGTTGTTCTCACAGTTAAGACGTGAGACTAGACTAGAAATTAGAATGAAGGCAAAGGAATAAAGCATTATGAATAAATTTAAGCATCAGAAAATAGAGCCAAACATGACCATTAAAAGTAGAGTACAGTGGTCCCTCGTTTATCGCCAGGGTTATGTTCTAAAATAACCCGCAATAGGCGAAATCCACAAAGTATCAGTTTATTTTTTACAATTATTCTATATGTTTTATGGCTGTAAATCCCCTCACCTCACACTTTATACACTTTTCTCACACAGGCATTAACATTTTCTCACATTTCTCTCTTGTTTAAACACAAAGTTCAAACCTTCGTCGGTGCAGAACGTTTCATCGACATTGTGGGTTTTGTCGGGGAGAAAACTCACAAACATACAGCACTTCAGAGTCACACTGAGATCCAACATTTATGTAAATTTGTCTGACACATTCTGTACTGTACAGGAGACACGGAGGAGACTGATGGACAATGGTCTACAGTCCCTCAGCCAATCAGGACGCAGAACACAATGGTCTACAGTCCCTCACCAATGGACACAGAACACAATGGTCTACAGTCCCTCAGCCAATCAGTAAAAACAATGCACGTTCATATGATGTAAAAAAAAAAAAACATGCACTAGAAAAATCCATGAAACAGTGAGGCCACGAAAGGTGAACCATGATATAGTGAGAGACTGTAGTGCCAATTTTATATGAAAAATAGTGGTAAAAATAGGCTATAGCCCAATGATACAAAATGTTTTTTGCAACCGAACCGTATCCTGTCTCCCCAGTTTCCGTTGGCCATGATTGACAGGCGGATTAACCAATCAAAGAGACACATGGTCAGGTCGTGTCAAAATGTGTAGAAGGGAGAAGGGTCTGGCTGCAGCTGATGGAGAGCTCCATGATGAGTGGTGCTCCTCCAGCCCGACATCTGATTTGATCGACCGCAAACTCCAACTTTGATTTCTGTTATATTTTGTTCTGAATATTAGGAGTCTTTTGAAGAGGAGATGTCTTCTGCCTTTTGAGATGTCTTCTGCATTTTGAGATGTCTTCTGCATTTTGAGGAGATGTCTTCTGCATTTTCTGCATTTTGAGATGTCTTCTGCATTTTGAGATGTCTTCTGCATTTTGAGATGTCTTCTGCATTTTGAGGAGATGTCTTCTGCATTTTGAGGAGATGTCTTCTGCATTTTGAGATGTCTTCTGCATTTTGAGATGTCTTCTGCATTTTGAGGAGATGTCTTCTGCATTTTGAGATGTCTTCTGCATTTTTGAGATATCTTGCTGAGATGTCATTTTGAGGAGATGCCTTCTGCATTTTAAGGGAATGCCTTCTGCATTTTGAGGTGATTTATTGTCTGATAATCAGGAAGTGAGCCTTGCAAAGTGTTAATATAGGAATGGTTCCCGACCCATTTAACAGTGTTGAAGGAACAGGCTTGTCTGGCAGATACAATGATGTAAGCAGTGTACATCTCAATACAATAACAAGAGGAAAAAGTGTGAAAACTATTATATATATTATAACATTTGATTTTAACACAAACATCAATATGTGGGTACATTTTAAAGTCCTTGAAACTAAAGCAATGGAATTAAAATGATCAAAAGTCAATTGTGAACCAACAGGCCTAGTTCTAATAGTGTAATTGTACTTTTTCCCCACACTTTCTCATTATTTTATTAACGCTGGTGCAGTCTCTAGAGAGTCCATGCTTCAGAGGTGTTGTTTCATGTGTTAAGCCGAGTGTTATTTCATCCTTGCTCTGTAAGGAAGTTCAGAGTAGGTTACCATGGCAATTAACCTCCGGAGTATAAATACATCTTAATAAAACAACTCACTGAAGAACAAGACACAAAAGCTGGCTCTATCAGAGGCGTGAATCTAAATCCCAAACTATTTCTGGCACCTAAACCTCACTAAAAAAAAATGAGCACGCAGCTAATCTAGGTTTTTTTTTCTAGGTTTAGTTAAAGGTACCTGATTTTTCCCCATGTTTTTTAGAGCAAAATGTGTCTTGTCCTAGTACAGCTACATTGTATAAGCAGCACTCGAGGTCAAAATAAGTTTGCTGTGTGCTGTCTGTGTCTAAATGAAAGTGGTTTATTGTCTGATAATCAGGAAGTGAGCATTAGCATGCCGAGTGTTGATATAGGAATAACTTTGGACCACTTGCATACGGTTTAAAATGACTTTGTTTTTCCAGTTTTTTAGACAGTGCAAATCAAGTAGCCCACAGCGCCTTTAACTTATTTTAAAATCCTATACTTTTAACATTAAACTTAGATGCAAAAGGTGACATGTTTATTTGCGTCATCATTTTTAAAGTTCTGGTTCATAAACTTATTTATGTATGTACATCAAAGCCAGAGTTGGCACGAAATCTGAAATAGGGAGACAGTAGTTCAGTCAGAAGAGAGTCACAGCCACTGGTCCAAAGGTTGGTGGTTCGAATCCCGCTCTTGACATAAACATCATTAGTAGAGCGGGCAGATCCAGTGACCCACAGGCTGGTAGTGCGATTCCAGCTCCCACAGATTAATGCTGTCGTTGTGTCCTTGAGCAAGGCACTGAACCCACCTAGCCCCAGTGTGCTTTGAGTGAGACACGATTGAACCTGAACGTAAACACACTGGATTATAGACAAAGGATAAATTACATCTGTTGTTCCAGGGGCTGGGGTCACAAAAGGGTCAAAATAAAAAATGCACACTACACTCATTGCACATTTCACTCATTGCACATTACACTCATTGCACATTTCAGTCATTGGACATTTCAGTCATTGCACATTGGACATTTCACTCATTGCACATTACACTCATTGCACATTACATTTCAGTCATTGCACATTTCACAGTCATTGCACATTTCAGTTTCACATTTCACTCACTGCACATTTCACTCATTGGACATTTCAGTCATTGCACATTTCAGTCATTGCACATTTCAGTCATTGCACATTTCAGTCATTGCACATTTCACTCATTGGACATTTCAGTCATTGCACATTTCAGTCATTGCACATTTCACTCATTGCACATTTCACTTATTGCACGTTTCAGTCATTGCACATTTCACTCATTGCACATTTCAGTCATTGCACATTTCAGTCATTGCACATTTCACTCATTGCACATTTCACTCATTAGACATTTCACTCATTGGACATTTCACTCATTGCACATTTCACTCACTACACAGTTCCCATTATGTCAGCCTTGAAGGTGTAAAAGCACAGTACAAAAATTGGACCATTTACCATCTGTGAAGTTTATACAAAGTGCCAGTAGAGGGCGCTCAGACTGTCGGTTTATTGAAAGGTGCAGTAGTTTGCTAAGCTAAAACAATGATGAGCGACAAGAAGGAAAAAAAAAAAAAGGAGCTGAACCTGCTTTTTATTGTCTTAGATGTGAAAACACAGTAACTTTAAACTGTTTGCAGTGATCCAAAATGATTCCTCACTTCCCTAAAATCTGCATTTACACTAAATCTGGACAAAAATAGTACCATTCTAAACTCTGAAGAGAGAGATGGACTAAATAAGTAAAAAAAAGTAGGTCTATTTACGTGAATGAAACAAAACCCAACTCAAAGTAAGGTCATTCAAACTCAAAACAAGTCAATTTGGCATAATATTTGTGGGTTTCATCTCCCCCTGAGTGTGAGAATTTCGAGAACTTTTCACCATTCAACAATATTTCGTGTAAATATTTAATTGCCATGACAACCTTCGAATGAAAAAAAACAGCCCCTTACTCAAGCAACTGCATTTACTACCTGCTTTTGTTTGTTAGGTGCAGTGCCTAAGCCTGTCATTGTGCTGCTGTTTGTATTTCATGACTCAAGCATCCAATGGGAAAATGAAAAACAAAATGGCTGCTTGCTTCGGCGCGTGGCAGGTCGGCCTTAATAATGTTAATAATATCCGCAGGCAAACTCCCGCCGTAACAGCCCATTTATTTGTTTGTGTGAAGTCCTAATTTGAAAGAGACGTAGAGGAGCTTGTCAGTTTTTCCCACGATGTGACGTTAATTGTGAAGACGATTCACAGTGACAGCGGCGCTCCGACTCACAAATGAGCGGTGCATTGCAATTAACCCCGAACGCAACCAAAGGACGTGTGAATGTAAAATAAACAAGGGACAGAGAGTAACAGGAGAATAGAAAGCTGCAAATAGAAGCATTTTTATAATACCGGCTTTTGTCAATTGCTTGATATCAGCCTGGACCCCGCTCCTTCCATCGCACCTCGAGCATAGACTGTTTAAAGAAGTGACCTGAGGGAGTGTGACGTCAGCCGTAGTGCTCGGCTCCAGTTGAATGAAGCTAATCGAGGCTAGCAGTTATAGGGTGAAGTTGACGCCAAGGTCCATATTAAGAATTCTAACCACGAGTATCATAGCAACCAAAGAGCCAATCCAGAGCGAGGCTGTTGAAAGTAGCGTCCCTTCCCCCTTCCCACTCGCACCGGTGCTTTAGCTTTAGCAAACCTGTTGCTAACGTCAACAGGAGCGACCTCGGGGAAAGAAGCTGCCTGATTTGTTTCTTATTAAAGTTTATATATTGAGTTATGGACACAATAGTGAAATAAAAACACCAGGGTCATGCAGAGTGGGTCAGTACAAACATTTCAAGATCAAAATGACGAGCTTGACAGCAGCAGTTACAGAGAGGAGGGTGACAGTTTTGCAATAGAAAGTGAATTGTAGCCAGAGTCGAGCAGGTTAGCAGGTTAGCTATGTCCATTTATATATACAGTTTATGTCCTTGAGCCAGATTCAGTCAGATTTATTTATTTCAATGGTACATGAGACAAAGGAGCTCATTGGTCACTCATCATGTTGAACAAAATCACATTTCTCTCACCTCAGATTAGTCTAATTGAGTTTGCTGAAGTACATAAATGCTTTTTTTTCAGTTCCGTGTTATCTGTTTCCTTCCTTTTTTCCTCATAAGCACCCATATGTATATTTTTTTTCTTTGTGAACCATGCCCTGATTGGCTATTCCACCTGTCACCTGGCCTCTTTGTAAAGTATGTGTGTGTGTAAAGTGTGTATTGTGAATCCCAGCCAAACTGTCAAGGCTTCTATGTCTGAAATAAAACCAGCTTTGAACTCATAATAATGATGGACTTACCAGATACCAATATTGGTTTAGCGTAATGCATTCTTCAGTCGTCCCTCACACTGCACATTCTATGGTGCAAAGCTGCCCTGGGGTAGACTATAGAGGTGTGGCTGCCAATCTTTACCTATGACCCCCTTAACCCTCATCCATTACATATCCACACTAACACATACATAGGCAACAACAGTATGAAATAGGATCGAACCAACGACCTTCAGGTTTTTGAGTGCATGCTCATCCACTAAGCCACCTCCACTATATCCCCTTTTATATAGTCTACAGCAGAGGGGCCCAAACTTTTTTTTTTATCAAGGGCCACATCTCAAAACATATTCAAAGCTGAGGGCCACAACCGGTGATCAGTGCGGTGCTTTAAACACAGCTTTGACAGAGCCGCTGTGGATTAATAAGGCTTGAAACACTTTCATTTTATGTCTGTATCACACTGCAATGTGATGTTTGAGGATATAGTGGTAGAAATAGTTTGATTTGCTGTTAAAAGTACTGATTATGATCAATTGGGCCGGTTCAGCAGGAGGTCTGAGGGCCACTAAAAAAACTGGTCTGAGGGCAGCATTCGGCTAAAACCTTTCTTTTTTTACGGAAACAGAAGGTTTTAGCCAAACTTTGACATATTTTCCACAAAGAGGCACAACATGACAACAGAAACAAGAAGATAATGTGTGATGTACCAGACCAAGTTACGAGTCAAGTCTGTGGCAAGAGGAGCTTGCTCACAGTAAAGATGCATGTTTACTCAGGGTTTTAGAGTAATAAAAACCTGTAGTTTCCATGTTCTAATTTGAAAGATTCTAATCAAAAAACACCAGCACATATGTAGTCTCTCTCTCTCTCTCTCTGTAGTAAAACCTAAAAGACGAAAGAAAAGCCATATAGTTGTACAGTTTGAAGTGTTTTCCTGATATACTAATCTCTAACTTCTCTAAAATGCTTTTTCCACCTATGCAGCAATAGCTCTTAAATAATGTCCATTGTTCCGCAGTGGCACCCGTGGGTCCCGGGGCCAGTGCAGCTTTCATGGCATTTGTTTGGTGCATATTTGAGTGTTTGTTAACACGTCTCCAGGCGGTGCACTGACACAGGCAGCTTGATTAGCGGGCCGGCTCTCAACGCTGTATCTTAGTAATTGGGAAAACTTGTCGCCCGCGGCCCTGTATTAAACGTCTTAAATAAAAATAATCAGGCTGAAGAGGAGCTATTTCAGCGCAGAATGCTTTGAGCTGGAAACATGTTGTTGATTTGTAGAAGTGGAGTCCCAAAGAGCAAACGAGGAAGTAAACTACACTTAATATTCAAATTTAAAACCAAAATATGACCAAAATACAATCTCAGTTTAGGTTCATGATAAACAAATTTGGAAACATGTTGAATATTAAAATTTGAAATTCTCACCAATTACTTAAGAGCGACAAAGTTTGGCAAAAGATTCAAAAGATGCAAAAACATTATGAGGCGACGAAGTACAAGAAGCAAAGTACTGTACATAAGTAGAAATTTCAGGAATCTATACTTCACTTAAGGACATTTTACTGTGGATACTTTTTACTTTTACTTCACTACATTTGAGAGCAGTATTTGTATTTTCTACTCCAGTACATTTTTGAACTGGACTGGAAAGTAAAAAGTACTTTTCATCGATTTGGGGGGTTATTTTACCATGTTTTGTGGTAACATCCTGACTAAAGTTTTTTTTCGAGTTCAATCTTTGGCTTTGAGCAAAACAAATGTAAATTAAGAATAGATTTGTATTGTTTCTGTGACCAAAAAATGTATAGTTTTTAATAAATATCACTATATGTACACTTGAATAACACTTAAATACTTTACTAGTACTTATACTTACTACTTACTACTACTTTAATACTTTTAACTCTTAAGTTTAAGTACATTTTAAACGTAACATAAACATAAAACATAAATACTTTTACTTAAGTAGACTTTTTCACGTGATACTTTTACTTTTGCTTGAGTAACTTTTTACCTCTGTATCTGTACTTTTACTTCATCCACTGCTGCTGTAAATATAGTATTTCAATGTGCAGTAGAGCTAATCCGCTAAAAGGAGAGGCACAGCGTCTTCCTCTCCCCCGACGCTTCCTCTGGCTCTACCAAAGCTGAGGGGAAGCGAATAAGCAAATGTTGAAATAAAATCTTTAAAAACACAGTCACCAACACAATATAAAGTTGTGCAAGAAGTTAGCTCAAAAACAAGGACATTTCAAGTCATGGATTTGCAAAGCTTGATAATTCAATTCAGTTTAAGAAAATCCTTATCTTAATCCCCACAAAGTCTGAGTCGATCTCCCTAATGGTTCTTGTAAATTCCCTAAATGAAACGTAAGCAGTGGGCAGGAAACGATATTATGAAGGTTGATGTTATTTCTTCTCTTTTTACAAACTGTTCTATAACAAAAACTCCACCAGGCGTTAGTGTCTCACTGCTTATTCATGTAGTGGTGGAATATAAATAAGTAAAAGTAGAAAAACAAATAGGTTTGTGCTTTACTGAAGTAGATTTTACAGTGGATCCTTTTACTTTAACTTCACTACATTTCAGTGACGTGTGGTGAGGTTCATGAGGCTCTGATGTCGTCACAATCAGATTTACAAACATATAAACAGGTGTCAGGACATTTGGCCCCGGGACAGTTTCTCTCCCAGTGACTTGGGGCAGAATAAAAAATAATTTCAAAATAAAAGTTCCGAAGTCTGTATGAAATAGCTCTAATAGTATGAAATAAAAAGCTGGTTTTATATTGTTTTTTATCCTTATTCTGGTTCCCCAATTTTCAATGGATTGAAGTCATTCAATTTCTTACCATTTTGTCTGTTTGAAAAGAGCGAGTCTTTCGTCCCGTCGTCTGGAGCAAAACATTTAGCTCCTTTAGCGTCGGCCTCGGCCCTTTAATTATAACCTCCTGCTTCGACCGAAAGTCCAGTTTAGAAAACTGCTTGAGCTTTAATATGTATCTTCCTCCATTTAAAAAGTAGGGCCAGACATGAAGAAAAAAGTGAATTCTTAACGTTGACTTGCTAACTCTAAATTGTAGTTTGCGGCCCCTATTCTGCGGGAGTTACAAGAATCCCTGTCAGCTTAAACTTTTTAAGCTGACAGAAACTTGCCTTCCTTGTGCATAACCCTCATACCTTCATTTTGGATCGAACGTTTGGTACTAATGACAGAGGCAAAGGTACTCAATGAAATTCTATGAGAAGTACTTTTTACTTTTAGCCCAGTTCAAAAATGTAGTGGAGTAAAAAGTACAGATATAAGCTCTCAAATATAGTGCAAAAAAACTAAAAAGTACCCACTTTAAAGCTGACTTAAGCACAATTTTTAGATATCAGTCCTTTACTTAAGCAAAGTACTTCATGCCAGAAAGCAATTAAAACATTTCAGACGCAGATGACCAATTTAAAAGAAAAATCTCACATTAAATATTTAAACAACTGTGACGGATGCAGACGAGGGCATTTACGCCATTTTAACAAGGTCAACAGTTGGCTGCAGTACATCATATTAATAATTAAAACCTGCGCGTTTGGCCAAAACACATTTCATGGTGTCAGCCCACTAATAAAATGGAAAACACAAGGTTAATTTCTCACTTTCACAGCTTAGGTTCTCTGCCCCATTTTTAATAGTCTCCCATGGCTCGTCCACCATTTCGACTGGTCATCATTATAGTTCTGTAAAAGTTGTGGCTCTCAAGCTGAGCCCAGAACTCCACTGGCCCAAAGTTTGACCATTAGTAAGTAAATGGTGGATGACATCTCGCTGCCTGCTCCATGGATACAGAAATACAGGTCATGGAAGTTTGGGCTCGTGCTTGGAGATGTCTGTATATCTCGCTGCTGGTGTTTCTCTGAACATTTAATTGGCTGCAGGTGTGAAGAAGGTCACTAATGGGTCTGACCTTGTGCGACCGGTCCCCAATCCATGTAACAGCTGTATGTATTTACCACACAGACTCTGCAGGGCATTAAAACCACAGAGACAAGAGTGTTTAGGTTGGAAAAAGTACTGTATATCATCTTAAATGTATTTCAAAATAGGCTTTCACACATTGAGCGCATCGAGATTTAGATTTAGAGCTGAAAATCAACCAGAGCTACCCCTGCACGAGCCCAAAATCGAACCATTTGGAAAAGTAGGAGAGTATAGTGTATTTTTACTGTTAAAAGAAATACCCTAAACATGCATTCTTACTACCAAAAGTCACTGACAGCTGAAAAAAAAAAAAAATCATAACTCTTTTGTTTCTAAATATTTTTATTTTATTTTTTCAGAGCATTTAGAACGACCCTTCTGACATTAATATGAGCAAATACAGCACCGAGGAACGAACCCTCATTGTACAGTGGTACTTTGAGTCACATGGGTCAAATTCACAAACCCAGTGGTGTTACCATCGACATTTTAATACCAGAGATGCTCCAAGTGTAAATGCCATTAAAGGAATAATAAGTGTTTTTCAAAGACAGGGGGCAGTATGTGATCTCCACAGACCTGACTAGTCCTGATTTCTTCCTGTGGGGCTATCTTAAAGAAAAGGTGTTTGTGAATAAACCATTAACGACTTAAAACGTAATATCAAGGATCAAATAAGAGCCATAAGCCCGGAAATGCTTTAAATGTTATGTAAAGTGTGTTGGATCAGGTTATTCAGTGTCAAACTGAAAACTTGTGGCCTAATTTTTAACAACAATGTTTTTTCTGTGACCATTTTTACTTCCCCTAGTTTAAGTAGAGATAAGTTCAAGTGTAAGTGAATAATTATAACTGTATATATTTCCAAAAACCTCAGAAGCTTCAGTTTATCTGCTGCTAAAATTTGGTGAGTATAACTTAAGAATTATAGGAGCTACTGAAGATTTAAAAGTGTCAGTGACTTTTGGGCCTGTATGAACGACAGTAGCTCAGTTGGTAAAGCTTTTGTCCACTGAGCCAAAGTTTGGTGGCTTCGAATCCTGCTCTTGACATAAACATCATTGGTTGAACGGTCAGATCAACCGATTCCAGCTCCCACATATGAACACTATCGTTTGCCGCGTCTCAATTTGACGGTTTGTGTGGTGCGGACTCAAGTGCAGCACAAGGGAGTGTCCAAAAACAGGTTTAATGACAAAAATAAAACAGAGTCTGCATGGTCCATAACCAAAAAAACAGGAACACAGATGAACAAACTGAAGACGAACCAAAGACAGGGCTAACAAAAGACAAGGATCCAGCAAGTAAACAGGGACTAAACAGAATATAAAGGCTGCCCCCCTGATTGGCAACAAGGAACAGGTGTGGAGCCAACCAGGGAGGCAGCAACTAAAAACAGGGAGGAACAAAAGCTGGATCTGGAGTGGCGACGGGACAGGAACCAGGGAACAAGGGACAGGGACAGGGACAGGGACCAGGGACCAGGGACCAGGGACCACCGGCGGGGCAGACCAGGAGGGAAGGGGACAGAACCCCCCGGTGGTCGAAGGCAGGCAGGGTCAGGATCCAGGCAGGGACAGGGTCCAGGCAGGGACAGGGTCCAGGCAGGGACAGGGTCCAGGCAGGCCGTACAGCGCCCCCCGGTGGGGCAGCCGGGCAGGACCATCACCTAAACCATCACACGGTTGCACACTTCGAAGGATCTGGCTGATAAAGGGTGCTCCTCCGTCTATCCTCCGTGGACCGCAAAGGCCGTGTTGAAATGCCTAATGAGCTAAACGTGTAAAATGGACACTGAAATAATTACAGTTTGACTTTTAATTCTATACTATTTAATTGAAGAAGGGTCAAGGTGTCACCACAGCCAATTATTTCTGTTTAGATTGAATGAAGTAAGGAATTAATCTTTCCCTTTGAATATCAATAGGCAAATATAACGTTATAGGTGAATTCTTCCCAATCGTAGCTGGTATTACATAATTTTAGGAAAATATACCTTGTTTCTCACGTAGAAGAAGTCACGCACGGTGCATGATGGGATATAACTGAAGTCTGCTCGGATGCACGCTTCGTTCACAGCTGCTCTCCATGGAAATGCTGGAACGAAGGGAACATTTGTCGGCTGCGTTCGTGAGGTGCATGAATGTGTGAATGGGTGAGCAGCAGTGACGTACAGTCAGAGGAGGTCACCTGTCATCACAGGGAAAAAATTTATAAAATATATAATATTATATACTTTTTATATAATATTACATTATATTTATCCAATGATTTGTACTATAAAATTATTTTCTATTTAACTTTGCAATTTAAATTATTTTTTTTATTCAAAATCCTAAGAAGAGACGCAGTGAGGCACCGGTCGTTCGTGCCTCACATGGACTGACTGTGTTGTAGCTCAGCAGTGACGCTGCTGCTTTAAGCGGCTGTAAAAAGGCGCCGGGTGAGGCACATAGTTACCCTGCCTCATGTTAGGAGGCACTTGTGAGCCCAGGGATTCATGCAACTCCCGCAGAATATAAACTACAATTTAGAGTTAGCAAGTCAACTTTAACAATCCGTTCACTTTTTTCTTCATGTCTGGCCCTACTTTTTAAATGGAGGAAGATACATATTAAAGCTCAAACAGTTTTCTAAACTGGACTTTCGGTCGAAGCAGGAGGTTATAATTAAAGGACCTAGACCAGCGCTAAAGGAGCTAAGTGGTTTGCTCCAGACACGGGACGAAAGACTCGCTCTTTTCAAACAGAGACGTACAAAATGGTAAGAAACTGAATGACTTCCATTGAATCCATTGAAAATTGCGGAACCAGAATAAGGATAAAAAACAAAATAAAACCAGCTTTTTATTTCATACTATTAGAGCTATTTCATACAGACTTCGGAACTTTTATTTTGAAATTCTTTTTTATTCTGGCCCGAAGTCACTGAGAGAGAAACTGACCTGAGGCCAAATGTCCTGACACCTGTTTATATGTTTGTAAATCTGATTGTGACGACATCAGTGCCTCATGAACCTCACCACACGTCACTGGTGAGCAGTTCCTTGATGTAAAGTGCTTTGAGTGCCTTATAAGCTCTATATAAAACGTGACATTTACCAGTTATACCATAATGTGTCTACATGCCATAGATATATTAATCATCTTTAGCTATACATTGTACTTTGTGGACACACCTTCTCTTTTTTTCTTATGCTTACTACTTTCTACATGATACAGACATATATACAGACATCAACACACATATGTAAGGAATTATTAGCCAAATAACTCGATGTATGTTTAATATTTTAGATTCAAAGTCCTCAAAGTAGCCACCCTTTGCTTTGTGGACAGTGTTGCAAACCCTTGTCCTTCTCAGTGATCTTCTTGATGAAGCTGTGCCTTATCAAGGTTCATTAGTGGAATGTCAGTAGTCCAAAGTAAGAGCTCTTTTACTCTCAAATATAAAAAAAGGTACAAAAGCTAAATCCCAGGTGTTTGTGAATACTGGGGCCCTGCATTAACACCATAACCTGCATGTTGCTTTCCTCTGGACTTCTTAAAGGTTCTATACTACACAAACTTGACTCTTGTGAGGTTTAATCCGTGTTGTAATGCTGTTTCCTCCTCAAAAAACACCTGGAGTTGTGTTTTGTTTCATTCACACATGTTTGAATGAAATTATTATTAGTCTGCCTACATCTCCAAAGCTAAAAATGCTCTGTTCCACCTCGTGATGTCATGCAGTGGTAGTTTAAGTTACCTGTTACCTTTAGTTCAGTAGTAGATTGGCAATTCCAGGGCTGAAATCATCCAAATGATTCTAGTGAAGGTGTGTGGAGTTTAAAAACACAGTGGAGCCCGTCTTGTGTTACTGAATGACATCAATATGCAGGGTTTGTGTGTTTAACATGTGTGAATGAAACAAAATACAACTCCAGGTCTGTTTGTGATGAAGAAACAACATTATAACATAGATCAGATCAGAAAATAGAGTAATATGGTCCCTTTTTGTTCACATGCACAATCACCGTAACATTAGCATCACGTTAGCGGCCTGTAATTACTCCATTATTGATCATTGTGGGCTATAGATTTGCATTTGTTCTCTGGGCCTGGGTCAATAATGTGGTTAATTGTGGGTTTGACAAAAGAAAAATATCCATTGATTGTGGATTTCACTCATAAGTAAAAACGACTAAATGATGTTCTGTGGTTGTGCTGGACATGAAAACACCCCCCACATGGCAGACCCCCCTCGTGAAAACCACGTGGGGGGTCGGCCACCTGCTTATCTCCATGATGATGTTGTTGTGTGGCTGGAATGTTTCACAGTGTGGCATTATTATCGAGCATTTGATTAATTACAGGTGATTTTATAGCTCAAAAGCATCTTAACAACATGCATTCTTATACTGAGTGGGCTTTCTTTTCCGCAGATATGACCTAACGTTAATATCATACTATGGAACATTCCAGGCAAAGCAATAACCATAATCTCCATCAAGACAAGCAGGTGGCTGACCCTCCACCTGAAAAGTAACAGTGCACCTTTGGCCTTCAGGACAATAACTAATTAATTAACTGTTTGCTTCTACCATGTTATAACATCAAAAACCTGAGACTCTGGGAGACTCAGAGGATTAAAAATGAAAATGAAGCAAATGAAACATGCTAATATGATGATTTCAGTGAATACAGTGGTCCCTCGTTTATAACAGGAGGTTACCTTCTAAAAATAATCCGCAATAGGCAAAATCTGCAAAGTCAGCTTTATTTTTTACAATTATTCTTTATGTTTTGCGGATGTAAAACCCCTCACCAGACACTTTATACACTTTTCTCACACAGGCATTAACATTTCCTCACATTTCTCTCTTGTTTAAACTCTCTCAAAGTTCAAACCTTCATAGGTGCCTTTGTCGGTGCAGAACGACATTGTGGGTTTTGTCGGGGAGAAAACTCGCAAACATACAGCACTTCAGAGTCACACTGTGATCCAACATTTATGTAAATTTGTCAGAACACCTTCTCTACATGATCCTGGTGTTTTTATTTTGGTATCGAGCCTGTAAATGAAGATGAGAAGAATAATAACAGACAAATCAGGAGCCTTCTTTCCCCGAGGTTGCTCCTGCTAGCGTTAGCAGCAGGTTTGATTGACTAAAGATCGGCTAAACCAGCGATGCGAGCGGGAAGTCGCGTTACCTTCAACAGCCTCGCTCCGGATTGGCTCTTTCTCTTATTTTTTCTACGATTCTTGTGGTTGAAACTTGGCTCCAACTTCGCCCCATACCCTCGCTGAGCTTCATTTGTCTGAAGCCGAACGCTAAGGGTGACGTCACACTCACGTAGTCCATTTATTTATACAGCTTTCCCCTTCTAAAATCTGAAAACCACCAGTCGTCTTTGTTGGTGGTATCAGTTAATAACACATTTACTTTCTACACTCACACCCTGCAGCTTTTTTTGAATGAACTCTGAAAGTAAAACATATTTTTGGAGTAACTTTTCTTGTTGCATTGCTAAAGTTATCGACGCAGCTGTATCTTTTCGGTCTGTGTACTGAGATACAGACGTTTTAAAGGAGAGGAATCAAAGTGCTAGGACTCTACGGGACAGGACAGAGCTGGAGGCCAACTGTGATTTTGGTTCATGTTTTTAAATGTGACCTTACCATTCATCCGAAGCCATTACCTTCAGATGTCACAGCGCCCCCCTGGAGTCAACTATTAACGATGCGCCCTGCAGCTGCCTCTGTGGAGATACAAGCTAATGAGCAGCGCCTGATCACACGCTCACCTTTAAGTACAGACAAAGTTCACCGGAGCTTAGAAGAAAGTTCAAAGTTGTTTTGCTTGTTTGACATTAAGTATTTTGCACTTTATAGGATACATTTGGAAGCATTTCTTCGGTGTTTATGAGTCATTTTAAGACCACAAAACAATCAAAAACTACACTTTTAATTTGACTTTTTAAAATTTTGCAGCAAGAACAATAACATGAGTTTATTTAAATGTGTACAACGTCTCACGAGTCAAACGAAGACAAATAGATTCTATAATTTAGCTCTTTTCTCTGTTAAAAAACCCAGTCATTGGAGCGATGATGATGAATGAAAAAGTCGTGGTTTCCTCTCGCTCTTTCTGCAGTTTTGGAGCCGTCTCCAGGCAACGGAGGCTGGAGCTGTCTGGGTGCTTGGATGTCATGTTGGAACCTTACACTTTGAGATTATGAAGCAGCAACTCGACAAATAGTTGTAACAGAAGGGAGCGCTAACAACCCATCATCATAATTCACAAAACAATAAATAATATGTCCAAAGTTCTTAAAGATGGGGAATTATGCAAAATACTAGGAACTTTTTTCAGCTACCATGTTATAATGTTGTTCCCATCATCAAAAAAACATGTCATCCATGCATGTTTCAGTAATTTAGCGATCTCTTCCTAGCCCTGTTCGAACCCTCCTTATGGTTAGCTGTAAGACTCTGTCCAATGCTCCGCCCACAAGCCTACGTCACCAATGCTCCCACACGACAATTCTCTGTAAATACTGTGGTCCCTCGTTTATCGCGGGGGTTACGTTCTAAAAAGTAGTCAGCATTACTTTTTACATTTATTCTATATGTTTCTTGGCTGTAAAACCCCTCACCACACACTTTATACACTTTTCTCACGCAGGCATTAACATTTTCTCACATTTCTCTTGTTTAAACTCTCTCAAAGTTCAAACCTTCGTAGGTGCCACAATTGACATTGTGGGTTTTGTCGGGGAGAAAACTTGCAAACATACAGCACTTCAGAGTCACACTGTGATCCAACATTTATGTAAATTTGTCTGACACATTCTGTACTGTACAGGAGACACAGAGGAGACTGATGGACAATGGTCTACAGTCCCTCAGCCAATCAGGACGCAGAACACAATGGTCTACAGTCCCTTAGCCAATCAGGACGCAGAACACGATGGTCTACAGTCCCTTAACCAATCAGGACGCAGAACACGATGGTCTACAGTCCCTCAGCCAATCAGGACGCAGAACACAATGGTCTACAGTCCCTCAGCCAATCAGGACGCAGAACACAATGGTCTACAGTCCCCTTAACCAATCAGGACGCAGAACACGATGGTCTACAGTCCCTCAGCCAATCAGGACGCAGAACACAATGGTCTACAGTCCCTTAACCAATCAGGACGCAGAACACAATGCACGTTCATACAATTTTTAAAAAACATGCAAAATTGAGCTAAAAAAATCCACAAAACAGCAAACCCGCGAAAGGCAAACTGCATTATAACTGCATTATATTCTTTCTGTATATATAGAGTGAAACTTGAAAAACTGTTTACCGAGTCTTGATTCTCTGCAGTATTCTGGACTTATCACTTTGTCTGGAGTGGGCCGTTGTGCATATAGACCGAGCAGCTCGACTTTCCTCAGTACAAAGCAAATGTTTGTGTCTACCTCCTGGAAAAGTCAGTTTGAAAGTGACATCACCTGCAGCGCTGTCTCTTCCTTATCATCGTTTTATTATCTGGTCTCCCTCTCTCTCTATTCCTCTTTCTATCTCTCTTTCTCTTTGCCTTTCGTTCTCTCTTGCTCTCTAGATATATCTATCTGTTTCTCTCTTTTTTCCTCTTCTTATCTTTGCCTCTCTCTCATTCAGTCTGTTGCTCTCTCCCACTCTTTTTCCTCTCTCTCACAGACACACACTTTCTGTCTCTCTCTTTTTCTCTTTCTGTCTCCACTTTTCTTTGCCACCCCCCCCTCTCACGCTCTGTCCGTTTCACTCTCTCCTTATCTCCTTTCTATCTCCCCTTCTCTTTGTCTCTCTTTTTCTCTCTCTCTCTGTCGCTGCTTTTTCTCTCCTCCTCCCTCCATCTGTCTACATCTTGTCTTTTTCTCTCTTCTTCTTTATCTTTCTCCTTCTCTTTCCCTCCATTCTCTTTCTTGCGCTCCTGTCTCTTCCTTAGCCCCCCCCTCTCTCTCTGCACACATTTCCTCTGTATATATATCTCTGTATCTGTCTATCTCCCTCACTCTCTTAGCCTCATTTCTCTGTTTCTCTTTCATTTCTCTCACTCACTCTCTTTGCTTCTCTCTTTTCCTCTCCCTCTCTCTCTCCTCCCCTACATACCCCATCCTTCCTCATTTCTTTCTAGCTCTCTTAGATTCTCTCTCCCACCCTCTTTGCCTATCTCTCACCCCCCTGCGTACCCCTCTCTTCCCGTCTCTTTCTATCTCTCCATCTCTCTTAGCCTCATCTCTCTTTCTCACTTTCTCTCATCCACTCTCTTTGCCTCACTTCCCCTCCCTCTTTCTCTCTCTCTCCTCCCTTGCATACATCATCCCTCCTCATCTCTTTCTTTCTATCTATCTCTCCCTCTCTCTTAGCTTCATTTCTCTCTCTCTCTCAGTTTCTCTCTCCCACTCTCTTTGCCTCTCTTCTTCTCACTTTTTCTCTCTTTCCTCCCTTGCATACCTGTTCCCTCCTCATCTCTTTCTTTATATCTCTCCCTCTCTCTTAGCCTCATTTCTTTCTCTCTCTCTGTTTCTCTCTCCCACTCTCCTTGCCTCCCTCATCCCTTCCCCCCCACGTACCCCTCTCTCCCTGTCTCTTTCTATCTATCTCTCCCATCCTTATTTTCTCTCACTCTCCCTTTCTCTTTCAGTTTCTCTCACCCACTCTCTTTGCCTCCGTCTCTTCCACTCCGCCTTCCTCTCTCTCTCCCTCCCCTGCATACCTGTTCCCTCCTCGTCTCTTTCTATCCATCTCTCTCTCTCTTAGCCTTATTCTCTCTCTTTCAGTTTCTCTCACTCACTCTCTTTGCCTCTCTTCCCTTCCCCCTTTCTCTCTCTCCACCCTTGCATACCTCATCCCTCCTCTTCTCTTTCTATCTATCTATCCTTCTCTCAGCCTCATTTCTCTCTTTCTCTCAAATTCTCTCTATCACTCTCTTTGCCTGTCCTATCCTCCCGCATGCCCCTTCCCTCCTCGTCTCTATCTATCTCTCCCTCTCTCTTAACCTGATATCTCTCTCTCTCTCAGTTTCTCTCACCCACTCTCTTTGCCTCTCTTCTCCCTTTTTCTCTCTTTCCTCCCTTGCATACCTGTTCCCTCCTCATCTCTTTCTGTCTATCTCTCCCTCTCGTAGCCTCATTTTTCTCCCTCTCTCTCACTCTGACTCTCTTTTACTTCTCTCCATCCCCTCCCCCATGTACCCCTCTCTCCCCATCTCTTCCTGTCTATCTCTCTCTCAGCCTTATTCTCCCTCTCTCTGTGTTATCTCACCCACTCTCTTCGCCTCTCTCCCTCTTTCTCTCTCTCCTCTCCATCCCTCCTCATTTCTTTCTATCTATCTCTCTTAACCTCATTTCTCTCTCAGTTTCTCTCACCCACTCTCTTTGCCTGTATTCTCCTCCTTTTTTCTTTCCCTCTCCACCCGTGTACCCCCTTCCCTCCCCGTCTCGTTCTCTTCTCCCATCTCCGCACCTCCCTTAACCTCACGTTCTCTCTCTCTTTCTGCCCCCCTCCCTCCGTTCTCTCTATCCTTCTCTCTTTCTGGGAACATCCTGCGCTCTAAATAGCTCCCCCCACAGTAGGCCTGGCGTGATGCTGTTTCTAAGCTCACACTATCACAGCTGTAGAATACCAATAGGCAGTTTGTGCACTCTCCAGCCAATTCATGCCTAGTAAGCTCCTTTAAATATATTCTGTCTATTCTGGGTTTTGCACAGTCATTCCCTCTCTCCTCTGCATACATCTTACACTCTTTGGAGCGCGATGGGATGCGCCTCGTCAGTCACAGTCCCGGGACGCCAAAGACAAGGTCACCGGGGTCTGTCACTCTGAGATTAAAGCAGGTTCATCCATCCAGAGAGCTCCCCCTCCAGGCAGGCATTAGCATAGCGCATCGCCGTGCCAAAATGCTCTAATGGATAGGCAGCGCGCGGGGGCTGACCTCCGAACATACGGCTGTCATTTCAGGACAGCGCGACCTGGGAGACGGGAGTTTTGGTAGAATAAATGTCTTTGAGAAGTTGCTGTTTGGTGCATCATTAATTGTTCCACCTTGTGATGTCGTGAAGTGTTAGTTTTCAAGTTAACAGCTACGTTTTACCTTTTGTTTGGTCGACATCGGTAATTCCAGGGTTCAAATCATCCAAATGAGTTTTAATGAAGGTGTGTGGAGTTTAAAAACACAGTGGAGCACGCAGGTTTTATGTGAGTTTAAAGGGAAGGTTGGAGGATTCATCTGAGCACAGCGGCGGGTGATAGGTCGGGTGTCCTCACAGTATTCTTGAACGTCTGTACTTTAAGATTGAGTTAGTAAGGAGACTTCCTGGGATCTGAATCTTTTGGATCCTTCCTGTCAAAGAGCCGTTATATAAAAGACCGGCTCTTTGACTGCAAATTTATGCTACAGAAACCAATGTGAGAACTCATTTTATCTCCAAACTAATCACAGAGAAAAATGGCGGAGGCTCAGATGTGTTTAAAATGGTTCAAACTGAGAGCGGGAGAGTGTTTTGGGATTATGCAGAATCTAAGTAAACTGTTGCTCTACAAAAAAAAAAAAAAAATAAAATAAACAAAGCAAAAAAATATATAAAGTATGATGCCAAATCTGTTTTTCCAATCTCTCACTCGTGTCGTCTGCTCTGCTTCTCTGCTCATTCTTGTCTTGGTTCAGTGTGACTTAGTAAAAAATGCATCAAAATTAGAAAAAAAGAAAAAGATCTGGTTCTTTTAAGAGACCCTTTAATGTAAAGGAACCGTTCAAAAGAAAAACGTCACATCACTAGATTGAGTGAAACAGACTTTTATCACTAATCGTTTGGATTATTGTAACGCTCTTTATACTGGTCTGAACCAAACTTCTCTTACACGGCTTCAACTTGTTCAAAACGCAGCTGCTTGTCTTCTAACTGGTACAAAAAAACAGGAACATCACACCTGTTTTAATGTCCTTACACTGGCTCCCTGTCTCTTATCGAATTGACTTTAAAATCCTTCTGTTTGTCTTTAAATGCCTCCACGGCCTCGCTCCACAGTCTCTGTCCGACCTCCCTTCTCCCCTCTGCTCCTGCTCAGGTCTGCACATCTTTCACTGTTAGTGTCCCACAAACCAGGAGGAAACTTCTCTGGAACCTTCTCTGTGGCTGGTCCCAAACTGTGGAACACGCTGCCCCTGCACCTTAGACAGAGTCACTTTATACTGTTAAATCTGCTCTTAAAACACACTTTTTCTCTTTAGATTTTCCTGATATGTTGTTTTAAATAGTGTTCAGTTTGTAGTTATTTATTTGTATTTGTCTGTCATATATCTGTGTTTTTAAAATGACTGTTGTACTGCACTTTGGTCAACTCTTATTTTTTTAAAGTGCATTAGAAATAAAGTTGGATTGGATTAAGCCCTAAAATTAAAACACTGCACCTTTTAAAATATGACACAGAACTAGTTCATCTTTAGCAGTTTCCAGTGGTCCAAAGTTATTCCTCACCTAACTTATACATCCATCCATTTTCTTCCTCTTTTCCGGGGTCGGGTCGCGGGGGGCACCAGTCTAAGCAGGGACTCCCCAGACTTCCCTCGCCCCAGACACGTCCTTCAGCTCCTCCGGTGGGACCCAAGGCGTTCCCAGGTCAGACGACGAGACATAGTCCCATAGACACATAGACCCAGACACGCTGGGGGGACTTATGCATTCAGAGGATCCTAATTATTCACCATGATGAGTTTAAAAGGCTTTTCACAACTTTCAAAGGCCAGACTGTGTTGAGGTTACTGTAATGCTAACAAAAACTAGCATAATAACCACACACTGCCTCTGTATTAGACAATAAAACACATTATAATTCAATGCAGACAGTACACAGACATATGTTAATCTCCTGGTGCGAGACAATTTTGCTGAAATACATGGGGAAAAAAAAAAAAAAATGGGGCACATTTCTTACTAAATAATGATACGGTGGAACATTTGTGGATGACTAGCCCCTGCCGCCATCAGAAACGACATGATCAAATGATAAAGTTATATATAAAATGGCAGGATTACATTCTAAACACATTGCTGTACATGGACCTTCCACCAATCAGTGTGCAGAATTAGTTTAGTTTAGTCTTTATTTGAAGGGACAATGTACAGAGACATTATGCTGACAACATGATCATCCTATGGGAACTCACATGGGCCAAAAAGAGCCTTGTGTCTAATATAAATCGTCCATAATAACCCTCAAAGTGCAATACACACGTGTGATCTTCATGTCGTTCTGGTACAGCAAGAAACGAAGGAAGCAAACAGAGAAGATATGGTGTAATGCGATAAAATGTTAGGTTATATTGATAATCATAAAAAATAAAATAGGGACCAGTTGGTTCTGTTCCTCCGAGGCATAAAAAGTTGTGATCCATGTACTGAGAAATGTAACGAACTGTAACCAGATTCACTATAGCCAAAGATAGCTCAGTGATAGAGTGGAGACAGGCCTTTTCTCTGAGCAGTTTCTCTTACATTCCCTTTTGCTTTGCTTCTTTCCTGTATATTTTTCATATTTCATTTTGTTTAGGCTACAGGCAGGAGCTGTATTAACCACATGGGTGTTTGCAGCTGGTCTTAGTCCCATGGCCCCGAGCTGCTAACCCCAAACACATCTGTCAAAGCCGGCACACGAGCCCTATTAGCACCACCCTGTCCTGTACCACGCTCTCCCGAGTCTGGCTCAATGCGCCGCCGGGAATCTATTTGCAGGAGGGGCCCTCGGAGCACTCAAGCTGTCGTCAAACCATCCATTATTTCTCTCTTTAGGCTTAAAAATGAGCCGAGTTTTGGGATCTTTTTGTGTTCGGTTGCAGTTGTAACTTTTATGATGGAGAGGGCGACACCTGCGGAGGATGTGCTTGCTTATTTCCCCTTTTAATGTTCCACAATATGACACGCAAATGATCTATTTCCATGCAAACAAGCCGGGTAACGCCAGCAGCAGGTCATGCCCTGCACACTGAGGGAATGTATGTAAGTTTAAGCATAAATTAAACGTAGATACCATAGACTGTATGTATAAATAGAGATAGTTAAACCTGCGCTTCCAGCTCCATCGACTCTGGCTCCAATTCACTTTCTATTACAAAACTGTTGCACCTTTGTCTGTAACTGCTACTGTCAGACTCATCTTTTTGATCTTAAAATGTTCATATCAACCCACTCTACGTGATCCTGGTATTTTATTTCCCTATATTGTGTCCATAATTCAAGATATGAACATTAATAAAAAAGACAAATCAGGCGCCTTCTTTCCCCAAGGTCGCTCCTGCTAGCGTTAACAACATGTTTGATTGATAGCGTTGTTAATCGCTCACTCTGTGCTAAACCAGCGGTGCAGGTGGGACGGGGCGTTACCTCCAGATTGGCTCTTTGGTTGCTATGATACTCGTGCAAATATGTAACTTGGCTCTGAATTCGTCCTTTATAACTGCTTTTAGCGTCGATGAGCTTCACTTGACTGAAGCTGAACTCTGTGGGCGAAGTCACGCTCACTTAATCCACTTCTTTATACAGCCTATGGTAGATACGTTTAATGCCATACTGTGGAATATATCAGACAAAAGAAACAGAGACACAAAGGTGGTGCTCTCTCCACCAGAAAAGTTACACAGTGCACTTTAAAATACATGTTCTCATTCCAGTGGTGCTGCGATACCCGGCTCTCACAGAACACTGAATACTGCAGTTGTGTCCTTGAGCAAGACCCTTTTTGCAGCTTGTGAATGGATGTATGAATGAGTGGGTGCTCAGCTGGTTCGTTTTGAAGGAGCAACGAAGCAAAATAAAATAATAAAATAATAAAAAATAATTTAAAAGTAGATAATAAATAATGTAATAATAATAATATAATAAATAATAATAATAATAATAATAATAATAATAATAATAATAATAATAATAATAATAAATATATAAATATGTAAATCAAAATTAAAAAGTTCATTTGCAAAAAAAAAAAAAAAAAAAAAAGATAAGTGGCTTTCAATTGGCTCTTGGTCCAGCAGTGTTTTTAAAAAGCCAGATTAAAAAAAAAAATAATAATAAAATAAATTAATTGAATAAATTAATAATAATAAATAAATAAGTAAATACATAAATAAATACATAAATAATAAATCTATAAATATGTAAATCAAAATTAACTTAAATTGGACTCTTGGTCCAGCAGCAGTGTTTTTTAAAAAAGCCAGATAAAAAAACACATAAAATAAATTAATTAATTGAATAAATTATTAATAATAATAATAATTATTATTATAATAATAATACATTTAAAAAAATAAAAAAGTTACCAATTTTCAAAACAGAGATATGTAATTGCAAAAGCACTCAAATATTTCATAAATCCAGTATAGTCCTGTGTAATCCAGCCTCATAAACAGCACACGGTTTTGCATGTGATCGGGTCTGGTTCTGCTCCAATTGCTGCAGTGAGTGAGGTCTGTTGATTTAATTAGATCCTTGTCACATTGCTGTAATTAACTCAGCACATATACACTCTATATAGCCGCTCTGTGGATCATGCTACTGCTAATTAACTACATTTATAATAATGTCACTCCAGCGGGAAAAACACAGCTCAGAAAAATAACAGCACAGACCACACAACTCACAACACAAGTCACTTACATTTGGAATATATATGTTATAGTCAGTGCTGGAAGAAGTTAACGTATCACATGAAAAACTCTACTTAAGGAAAAGCATTGAAGTACCCCTTTAAAAGTGTACTTAAAGAACAAAAAGTAAAAGTATTTGTAGGTGTTATGAGGCTTTAAAGTGATTTTGAGACAGATCTGAGCAGAATTTTGTTCAAAAGAAACAATTTAATTAGTATTAGCTATATTTATTTGTACATTTTTGTTTCCTCAGACTACAAAAGTGTTAAAAATAAACCCCTCAGACTTTTCAGCAAGTCTCAAACAGTAATTATGAACTAATTTAGCTTTTCAGTCCAGTTCAAAAATGTAGTAGAGTAGAAAGTACAAATAAATGCTCTCAAATGTAGTGAAGTAAAAGGAAAAAGCATCCACTTAAGTAAAGTACAGATACCTAAAACGCATGTAGGTGTAGTAGTGTAGCAGCAGTATAGTGACAGTAGAGACATTATTCACATTAAAGCCCCTGTATCTGATTTTCTTCTTTTTATGTATCTTATGTAACAACCAATCACTCAGCCATTATCAGACATGTGCCAAGTTCTGATGAAAGCATCCCTGTGATGTGTGCAAATAAATGAAAATAGATGATTAGACAGATGGCATGCTTGTTTACAAAAGCGAGGTGACAGAAATTTTTGAATGATCCTTTCCTGATTAACCACCCTCCGCAGTTCCTCCAGCGGCCAGTAGATGGGAGCAGAGGCCCACAGAGCCCCTTGAGCAGAGCATAGTTGAGTTTTTCCAGATGGTGAGTGGCAGGCAGTAGCTCTTCTTCATGTCCTCCTCTCCCCAGAGTAGAAGCAGACACGGCCTTTCAACTCGCTTCAATCAAGTTTTCATACGCTCACGCACACACGCACACGCACACACACACACACACACACACTCAGGGCTTTGTACAACAGCGACGGCATCCATGGTTTCAAAAAGAGAGAGAAATAGACGAGAGCTTACGTCCAAACACGAGCAGTTTACAAGCAGCACCAAATCAAAGATAAGGGTTAATTATTTGCAGTGTTTCCCAACCAGAGGGACACGGACCCTTGGAGGTGCATGGAAAAACTGCTGGGTTTCAGATGACATCACAAAGTTACATAAACACAGCATAAAATGAATATTGTGTGTGCGTGTTCTTCTTATACAGATGGATATCAGTCCGGTCACCACACCCTGCACTGCGTCTCGAGCCAGAGCCAAACACGATCGTGCGGTCAGACTTATTTTTATTCAGTGACCCATGTGAAACAAAGGAACTCACTGGTCACCTGTTTGTCTGATACTAACGAGCCATTCAAGTCCCTGATTGGCCGATCCACCTGTCAATCACACCCCATCACAGCTCAACACTCATATATTGATCACACTCACGTATCTGTGTAATAGGGAAGTGTGTAGAGTGTCTAGATCCCAGGAAATACAAGAGGTTAATGGGTCTGATCAGTCCGAGCGCGAGACAAAACTTAAAAAAAACAAGCTCAAAACACTGGGACACTGGACTATATCTGTGTAATCCTTCAGTCGTCCAGGTCTGATCCATAGCAAAAGAGCAAAATGTTGCAGGAATGAAGACGTTTCGCTGCTCATCCAAGCTGCTTCTTCTAGACTAGGGCATTTTCAGATATATTTTAAGGATGTCATGCACTGTGGCATACAAAGGGTGCATTTATACTTACTGCACGCTGGTTTTAGCCATAGGAACTGGCAACCTAAATGAGACTCATGTGGTAAAATATTTTTGAATTAGGGGATACTCAAAACTTAAAAAAAACAAGCTCAAAACAATAAATTTGGACACTGGACTGTGGGGGGATTTTCAGATGTATTTTAAGGATGCATTGTGGGATACAAAGGGTGTATTTATACTTATTGGGTTGCCAGTTCCTATGAGTAAAACCAGTGTGAAATGACTCGTGTGGTAACACCTTTGTGAATTTGGGCGTACTCCGAGTGTGAGACAAAACTTGAAAAAATAAATCTCAAAACAATGAAGTTGGACACTGGACTGTGGGATTATCAGATGTATTTTAGGGATGTCATGCATTGTGAGATACAAAGGGTGTATTTATACTCATTTCACACTGGTTTTAGTCATAGAAACTGGCAACCCAAATGAGACTGATGCAAGACTCATACTGCCTTCTGATCAGGGAATTAAAATGACAACATCGACAACTTGTTATTCATGTCCAGAGTTTTTGAAATGAAATAAATCAACATGTTTAAGCTTGAGACACACACGACATACACAAAAACTCCTGGCTTGAGTAAGTGCACGATGGAGAAATTTAATACCATACTGTGGAAATCTCTCAGGCAAAAAAACACCATCTCTGTTAACAAGAGTGTCATTTTATCCATATCATCTGTGTAGTTTTAAATAGTTTTCTTTCGTTCCTAGTTTAGGGTTTCACTCTCTTTTTCATTATTCGGACTTTCCAGCTCAGCACCATCTTGACCAATCCGTGATCATCCCTCCTCTCACTCCTCAACCAATCACAAGTCACCAGCGGAACCTTTAGTTGTCAGTTTTGCGTTCAGAACAGTCGCACCAGCCGTCTTTTCCCGACTTTGTTTGGATTTTTCTTCTTTTATTTCGCCTAGAAGTGTTCGTGTGTCCTTGAGAAAGTAAGTTACTATCATTATTATTTAAGTATTTGTTGTTCGTATCACATTTATCTGGCCTTAATTGATTGAGATGTATATCTATATGTGTGTATTAGTTTATTTTTTTAAGTCTATTTCTTTAAATTATTTCTAGCTATTTATCTTTTAGTTTTATTTTTATCTTTTTTTTGCATGTACGATTTTCCTTCTGTTCTATGTGTGCGGTGCAATGCTGGAATTTCCCCACTGTGGGACTAATAAAGGCCATATCTTATCTTATCTTATCTTATCTATCTTATCTTATCTTATCTTAATTAGTTCTATTTCCTTCGTTCATGTTGCTGTTTGTTACGCAACTTTGCGCGAGTGATGCATTCATGGACCAGCAGACGTTTGCATTCATGACACTCTAGTGCTGCCGCTCGGTGCATTCAAGGACACTGTGAAGTTTGTAGTTTATTAGGCGAGAAAGTGCCATTGTTTCAAATTTTAAGTCATTATTGCTGTACAGTGTATTTTTATGTTTCCTGTGTTTATATATTTGGCTTTGCTTGTTGTTGTGTTTAATATTACTATAGACTCAATGTTTTATTTTTTTGTCAAACCCGTCCTAAATACAGTCCCGTTCCGAGGGTCACAGGTTTGGCCTCCTTTCCCAGCACCTCATTAAAATCTCCAATTAGACTGACATCACAACTTGTGATTCAGGTCCAGTGTTTTTCAAAATGAATAAATCAACATGTTCACTTTTGGGGGACACACAAAACACGCACGCACAAAACACCCAACAACCACATGCAAACCCCCGAGTAAGCGCGCCAAACACCCAAAAATTCCACAGTATGGCATTAAATTTCTCCATCGTGCAAAGAAACGCCATCCCCCATTAGAATGACAACAGCAGCAACTTGTGATTCCAACAACAGGTCCAGTGTTTTCAAAATGAATAATTTAACATATGGGGACACAAATAACTCAAACTAAAACACCTGTGCTTGAGTAAGTGCACGATGGAGATTTTTAATGCCAGACTGTGTGATTTTCCCAGGCACAAAAAATGGCATTTCCATGGAATCGAGCCGGCGCTGTACTGTCCCTTTTGTTGGCTCATAACCAGAAAGTTTGACAGTTCAAATCCCAGTCTAACCATTCACGATGCATTCATTCAAGGGTCATTTGTTTCCCTTAAATGTGCTGTAAGTAGCATGTTAGCGCAGCTGTTAGCTTCATGTTAAGTGGCTGTCAGGACCAATCAGCGTCACACTTACTGTCAGATCGTGGACAAATAAGGAGCGCCGGAGTGTGCAGAGGTGTGGCTACTGTACATGAATAAGCAATGAACTATATATGCCAGTTTAATGTTGGAAAAAAATGGATTCAGACTAGAAAAATAGCGGGGATAGTGGGGGAGGAGTTAAGAGAATATCAGAGTAAAGCGAAGCTGGAGAGGACCTCCCAAGCGCAGCCAATCAGAGCGCTGCATTTGGAGAGCTGTCGGTAAAAATATTCCAAACACATAGACAAAACCCGATACAAAAGTATAATCCATGACATTCACAGATTTAAAATGAAGAATTAAGAGAAACGTCAGAGATTAGACTGAGAATTTGATCCCAAAGAACTCATTTACAAAAAAAGTACCGCAGCTTTAAAGAGCAGCAGTGATGTGATGTTCCTGAACGAATCGGCTCTTTCGAACGGCTCTTTAAAACGTTTTTGAAAAGAACTGAATCTTTTTCTTTCCAATTTGTGTGCATTTTTTCAGCGCAGAAGAAGCAGAGCAGGCGACACGAGCGGCAGAAAATCATATCTGGAATCATAATAACAGTTTTTAGTTTTAATATCTAGTGCAACATTTCATTTCAATTTTCATAATTTCAAACACGCTCCCACTCTCAGTTTAAACCGTTTTCAAACACATCTGAGCCTTGGTAATTTAAATGAGTTCTCACATTGGCTTCTCTCATATAAATAAATAAATATAAACAGTAAAAGAGCCAGGCTTTTTAAACGACTCTTCGGAGATAACAGAGCCAAAAGATTCAGATCCCACAAAGGAGCTGAAAGTCCGATCGCTAAGGAGCAGGTAAGAAGAGGACGCGCTTCTGTAAGGAGTATTTCTTGAATCGATCCCAAAAGAAAGTCCGAAATGTTCTGCACGACACACACAGACGTGTTTGGAAAAAGCTGATTCCCTAAACTTTTACATTTGATTTAAATAAACACAAACTAAACGTCTTCTATGTAACTTTTCAGGCTGACAGTCCACCACCTGCTCGTTTTTGCTTTCTGATCTGATCCGTGGACAGTTCACCTGGTTTAATGTGTGTTTTTCGAGGTACTTTTCAAGGAAATAAAACACCTGTAATCAAAGAAATGCGAGACAGACGTTGAATATAACAGGCAAGCACATCACATCTCCATGGAGACAAGCAGCTGGCAAGGCCTCTACTGGAAAAGTTACATCATGCACCATTACGAGGCTCATATTACGCTGTTTTCTGATCTGGTATAATGTTGTTTCCTCATCACAAACAGACCTGGAGTTGCGTTTTGTTTCATTCACACATGTTTAACACATAAATCCTGCAGATGTAGGCTGAGTTCTTCTCTCGAAAACACCCTGTTCCACCTTGTGATGTCATGTCGTAACACAAGAAGCGCTCGACTGCTTTTCCTCCAAACACACCTTCGCTAGAATCTTCAGATAATTTCAGCCCTGGAATTGCCAATTTCTACTAAACTAAGGCAAACGGTGGCTGTTAACTTGAAAACTACCACTTCATGACATCACAAGGTGGAACAGAGCATTTTGAGCTTTGCAGATGAAGACAGACTAATAATAAACATGCGTGAATGGAACAAAACACAACTCCAGGTCTGTTTGTGAGGAGAGGTGACAACATTATAACACATTTTAAAGCTCACGCAAGTCAATTTTGTGTAATATCGGACTTTTAACAAAATCAAAAAGTCAAGTTGCATTCCCCCGCAGCCTTGATCGCGCTCGCTCTGCTTGCTTGCTCCTGTTGTCTTTGGGCGTCTATCCCTCCATCTCTAATTATGCGCGTCAGTGTGAACCCGGATTAAACGAGGCCAGGGAAATCAATGTCTGCCAGCGAGAGACGAACGCGGATATAGGCAAAGAGCCCCCGTCCCGTTTTAATCACCCTGCCAACAACGCCACTGATCACAGACCCGCTGCTCCTTCTGAGGGGTGATATGAACTTTCTGCGAGCGTTTGAGCGTGTTCTTAACCGTGTCAGGTTCGGGCTTAAGGGAGGACTACGGCGATATCGGTGGGAGAGAGAGCACGGTGAAGTTCTCATACGCCGAAAGACCAGGAGATCCATGGGATGGAGCGATATTGCAGAATCAGCGAGAGCAATGTGGGAATGTACTGTATGTTGTAGAGGCAGAAGGGGGTTTGAAGGCAAGGGAAGTTTATTTTATAGCACAGTTTGAACACAAAGTAATTCAAAGTGCTTTAGAGAATGAGAAAGACATTAAAGAGCGCAGAATAAAAACCGTTTCAGTCAAGTAGAGGCCTGTCTCACATCTTCAGGAGGTTTGAAGGAGGTTCGTTCTCCCTGCCCTGAACGCCCACCTCCCCTGGTTCCAGAACAAAAATTTCTCATTCATTTTTCCTATAAACTTTCTGAAGTTTGACGCTTGCTCAGGGCTAATCATCTACGTCAGGGGTGTCCAAACTATGGCCCGGGGGCAAAATGCGGCCCTCAGAAAAAAAAATTTTGCCCCAATTGATCATAATCAGTGCTTTTTTATGGCATTTTTTGAGTAAATCTACCAATATAACCTAAATAACATCACATTGCATTGTCATACAGACCTAATATTCATATTTCAAGCCTTATTTTAAGTATGTTAAATGCATCATCTGAGTTATCCACTGTATTGACCACTCGTCAAGATATGGCCTTCGGTGAAAAGAGTTTGACCACAAGACCTATTGACCTTATTCCAGAAGTTCCCGTGGGGACCGCCATCTTCATTTCGGTTGTATTATTTTGCACGAGGCTGCCGATCTTAAACAGCAAATAAGTTCTATATGGACTACAGAGCGTATATTTAAAGCTTCGCCGCAGTGTTGACTTTTTGTTGCACATAAACATTGAACATTTGACACAAACCAACCTACTTTATATAATATTTTAGCGCCAAAACTTTACCCAAATTCTCAATTGAAATGAATGGGATCTCCACTTACCTGAAGCACAGTTTAGTTGCATTTACGGGAAAAGTAGGCGGGGTGGAATAGGTCAGTTGTATTCAAAATCTTTATCTGAAAGGTTATAAGCCGCTAAGTTATTAAACATTTTGTTGAATCTTGCATTTTACATTTGCTTTTTGGGCTTAAAACAACCCACATTATGGATATTAAATTAGTTAGCATGTAGCTGGTTAGCATCCACGTTTGAACTCTTAATCTTTGAATTTTTCGCAAGTCCGTGAAGCAGGGTTTCACTGTCGAGCTCCACTGAACACGGATTTTTTTTTGCTTGCCTGATGTTGATTATTCAGTCCCAGCTCTGACCATTGCATATTGGGAACGTGTCCTTGAGCACGACACTTGCTTGGGACAAAAAAAGGTGCATAAATGTGGACTTTTTATGGTCGAGTGTCGGCCTTGTAACAGTGTGCAGTGGATCAAAGTTATTCCTAAACGCTAACTATAACCCTAACCCTATCCTATTCACTCTGGCCTCGCGGAGTTTTGCTAACATCACACACTTCCTGGTTCGTAGATGATAAATGTGCTTTATAATTGGATGCAGACAGCAAAAGTCCAGCTAGTTTTTACCATAAGAGCTGCTTTTGACATATTATATCTGAGATGGTCTAATTCAACAAGTTTAACTTAATTACATGAAAAATTGGTAGTTTAAAATGAATTAGAACTATATACTGCACAATCAACCTCCGAATGATTTGACTATGGTCCAGTTTGAACGCAGTGGTTGGCTGTAGCGATAGTTCATACCATCGTGTCTCTGCAGAAGCTCTCGTCTAAAACAGTGCAGTTTAATGAGCCACTGCACAGACAGACACTCTCAGTATTAGTGGTGCTCTCAGGGCGCCAGCGAGCGTTTGTTCCACTGATCTGAGCTTCGGTGCCTCGGCAAAACACAGCCAAATTAGAGCAACCACGAGCGGGAGAGAGGACACAGCAGGCAGGATTCTCTCCATCTCTTTAGCATTATTCAGAGCTTTGATTCTTCGTGTTACTCAGCACAAAATCACTGCAGAAAGTTGAAGTTTGACTGGAGCGAAGTCCAATAACGTTTTCAAAGTTTGTATTTTTAAAAACTGTATTGTGAAGAAGCGTTCTCATCACTGTGTAAAGAAGTGGACCAAGTGAGTGTGACCGCTAGCCTCGATGCGCTAGCGGTCACACTCACTTGGTCACTCTTATAGCGGCGAATTCGGAGCTTCCATATTTGGACTTCTGACGAGTATCATAGCAACCAAAGAGCCAATCTGGAGGTAACGCCCCGTCCCCACCTGCACCGCTGGTTTAGCACAGAGCGAGCGATTAACAACGCTATCAATCAAACCTGTTGTTAACGCTAGCAGGAGCGACGACCTTGGGGAAAGAAGACGCCTGATTTGTCTGTTATTAATGTTCATATCTTGAATTATGGGACACAATAGGGAAATAAAAATACCAGGATCATGTAGAGTGGGTTAATATGAACAACACAACAAGAGTTTTTTAATAGAAAGTGAATTGGAGCCAGAGTCAATAGAGCTGGAAGCGCACCCATGCCCCAGTCGAATGAAGCTCATCGAGGCTAGTGCTTAAAGTGGCCAATTTGGAGCCATGTTGCCAATTGGGAACTCGGCGAGTATCATAGCAACCAAAGAGCTAATCCGGAGCGAGGCTGTTGAAGGTAACGCCCCTTCCTGTCCGCATCGCTAGTTAGGCAGGGAACGAGCGCTCTTAGCAACGCTGTCAACCTAACCTGTTGCTAATGTTAGCTGGAACGACCTCGGGGAAAGTAGGTGCATGATTTGTCCGTTATTAATGTTCATATGTTGAGTTACGGACACAATAGTGAAATAAAAAACACACCAGGATTATGTAGAGCAGGTAAATAGGACATTTTTAAAATCAAATGATGAGCCTGACAGCAGCATTTACGCAGAGTGAGCGACAATTTTTCAGTGTAAAGTGAATTTGAGCCAAGAGTAAATGGAGCTGAAAGTGTGGCCATAATCACTCCCTATTTGGAAAGCGACGGCTAGCAGGTTAGCTACGTGCACATGCAAAATTCAGACGCTCCTCTACTTCTATCTTTTCTCATCTGTATCCTCCAACTGCCGGTTTCCAAGAGGATTGTCTGGTTTTCCTTGAATGTTGCGTAATATGGCATTAAACTATCTCCATGGAGACAAGCAGGCGATGCGACGAGGTCAGATCTGTGACTCACACTTGTAACTGAATAAGTGCAATATAGATCTGTTTAATGCCATAATGTGGGACATTTCAGACAAAGAAATCGTATCGTCCACCAGAAAAGTTAGTGCACATTAAATTCGATCAAATATAACCTTATAATTTAAGATAAAACTGAATGATTAGTCTTGTGTAAGGGCACATTTTATGCTATTTTCTGATTTATGTTATAATATTGTTGCCTCTGTTTTGTTTCATTCACACAAACCCTGCATATTTTGGCTGTTTTCTTCTCTCAAACTGAAACCACACTGTTCCACCTTGTGATGTCATCATGTGGTGATACAGGAAGTGCTCCACTGTGTTTTTAAACTCCACACACCTTCACTAGAACCATTTGGATGGTGTCAGCGCTGGAATTGCCAATTTCTCCTGAACTAAAGGCAAAACGTAGCTGTTAACTTGACAACTACCACTTCATGACATCACAAGGTGGAACATAGCATTTTCAGCTTTGAAGATGTTGACAAACTAATAATAAAGAGTTACTTAGACACGTGTGAATGAGGGTAACAGCATTATAGCATGGTTTAAAGCTGAAAAGAGTTAATTTTGTGTAATATAGGAGCTTTAAATACACAATCATGACACAAACTTTAACTAATCATATGTAAATAATCTAATGTTTCATCCTATTTATACAAACAACCAAAACCAACCATTATGTTTTATCACCAGCTTTTAGCCTGACTAAATCACACCATTTTGGATTTGATGAGGGAATCGTGAATGACTCATTTCTCTGTTAGCGTGGAGGAGACAAATTAGGAACTTCAGACAAAACAAACTTTACAAAATTGTCCAAATTGCTCACGATCACTTTCCATTGAGACAAATAACCAAAATAACAGCCTGCTCCAATACTTAGGTCTTTTTCATCAAGACTTTTAACATATACATTTAGAGTTTTGTCATTAAAGAGACAACTTTTCTTGAGCAGAGACAGCCGTTACCATAGAGATACTAGCTCGCTCACGGTACAGTTTTTCAAGGTACTTTTCAGCAATAAATACATCTATAATTGAATGAATACTATGAGTGCGATGATTGAAATTGTAGTTGAAGTTTAAGGGCATAAGTTGGAACATTGCAGCAAAAATAAAATTCCCATGGAAACCAGCAGAAGGCAAACATCACTGGAAAAGTTAAATATGGCACAAATTTAAGTCAGACCATATGAACCAATCGGTAAATCTGCTTTAACAATAAAAAATATGGCATCTATGGAATAACTTTAAAGACACTGCACCTGATTTTTACTCTTAAAACGTGAAAAACTGAACAATTTTGTTTTAAACAATTATCAGTGGTTTTGTAATGTATCTAGTCCATTACATGGCCTAAACCTGACCCTGGAGAACCCATGGGGTCAAATTTGGCCACAGTTAATTGCTGCTACCCAAATTGAACAAACAACAAACAAACAAACAAAACAAACAGTCAAATTTCAATAAAAACTAATTCAAAAAGCCCAAAGTGCCACTTCTGGCCCCTGCATAGAGACACCTAGTGGATGAATATATTGACTAAAATGAGCCAGAGTGGTAGTGACAAGATGGCCGACCTGTTGAGCTGGAACTACCCCAAACAAAATCATCTTCTCAGCAAACCCAGTGGTTGGTAAAATTGTGTTGTTTTTTTTTTGTTTGTTAATCTTTTTAGTAATAGCTTGGAGAATGTCTAGAAAATTAGCGAGCCCAATGGGTCAATTTGGCCCTGAGCCTAAATTAGAGAATAAAGGGTTAAAATATATATATATATATATATATATGTAAACAACAAAAAAAACACAAAAACAGAAAAACAAAAAAAACTGACATTTCAGTGTTCAAATGAACTTATAGCAGTAATTTAAATGCAATGTTCATAATTTCCAAAGAAAAAAGGGTTCTTGGGTTTTACCTAAACCGGAAACAGGTAGATACAAGAAGCTATTGTATCTAAAACTGCTAAGGGTGCTATCCGGGCGATTACATGTCCAAAGAGGCCAGAGCAGAGTTTAACATCAGAGTTATGATAACAACTACCATGCTAACAGTGCACTTCCTGATTATACAACATGTCCTTACTGGGTTGCTACACATTTTCCTCTAAGACATCAGTTACAGGTGCTTTAAAACAGTCTGTCCCTGACTCCACGTTCAGATAAACCGATTTTTAAATGTCACTCTTTACTTTTTCCATTTTACTTTCACCACTACTTTAACTTCTTCTAAAGGTCCTATGTATTATGCATTATCCAGGCTTTCTCCGAACTTTGGGCACCTTCGCTGTTTTATGTCGTAAATAATAGAAACCAACAAAGGCCAGAGCGGTCCTTATTTTTAAAAACGTCAGCAGAGGGCGCACAGACTCTATGTGCCGGCACACTGGGGAATTAAGCAGTTTAAGTAATGCTAAAAACAATAGCTGTTGTAGCACTTAAGTTGGTTAAGGACTCAAGGATTTACTGTCACAAGTAACAATGAAATGACATTTTAGAGCATTAAACAGTGAACGTGGCTTCATAAAGTGCCAATACTAGAGGTGTAATGTTAAGCCCTGTTGGCACTGGATTAGTTTTACCCAGGGTCCTCTGGTAAATTGTTATAATTACAAACGTCATCTGTGTTTCTAGTCCTGTGTGAACACTCATGTCTCTAAATTGGTCTGTTTTTCATCTGTTCATTGAAGCTAATAGTGATTCAAAATGTCTCTATGGCCCATTTCAGGTCCAAATTCAAACTAAGGTGAATACTATTAATTTGCCGTGGAGCATATGCCAGACGTGGGGTCATTTCAATTATACAGATGTCCCTGGGTAAAAACAATCTGTGTGAAAAGGGCTGTGTTTTCTACTGAGGTACGTGAAGCATGTAACACAAACAACATGGAAACACAACAACTTTAGCTGCGGAGAGAAGGAATTTGAGCTCAGAGATGATCCGAATTAGTCTGAAGGTTAAACTAAAACATAGACAATACGTTTTTTTTGTTGGTTTTTTTTTTACTTTGTTGCATAAATTGAGTCATTTATACTAAGAGCAGACAGATCATTTTCTCATCAAAAGGCCATTGAAATAATTGGTTGGATAGAAAACAAGTGTAGCTGTCTAAAGTTGGGCGATATTTGAATTGACACAACTTGATTAGCTTTTTAAAATGAACTGGTGTCATGATCCCTGTCTGCTGTCCTCGTGTTTCTGCTGCTCCTCCCCACCTGTTCGGAGCTGGGCGTAGTTCCTGGCTCCTCCCACATGCACCTGGCAACCATCAGCTTGGAGGATAAGAGGAGCCAGGACCTAACATTCGGTTACAGATCGTCCGCGTGTACTATGTGAATACTCGAGCTTGGCTTTTTGTAATGTTCCTGTCTTTGTATTCCTGCTCATTGGATTTTTTGTCACTCTCCAGACCTCACTCTTGGATCAGCTCCGGATCCTCGCCTCCCTGCACTGGTATCGTTTCCTTCGTCTACGTCTCTGCACCTCTGTGTTCTCCCTGCACCCCGCACCCCAGACTCCCTCGTTTGATCAACGTCATTTGCCTGAACTATTTCACAGTTGTAAGTAAACACTGTTTAAACTATCCTGAGTTCCGCATCTTTTGGTCCCTCTGCCTGACGTTACGACAAGACTGCTCATTTTCCTTAATAATAGACTTGACCCAAACTGGCAACTTGAACTTGGGGGTATTGAATGGTCCCCAAAACGACACCGTAAAACAGGGAAAGTTTCTGATTCAAAGTTCACTTAATAGTAGTTTACATGTCTTGCTGCTAATTACGACTGACAGAAGACAGATCATTGGTTGTCCTGCCCTTGAAAAGTCACTTAAATCTTACATAATTTCCCCCACTCTGCATAAATACTTGTCAGACGCTCCTTTGACTGGCTTATTCAGTGAAATATAATCAATGCTGTCATAGAAGTGCATTGCCAGTGCGCTGGAATTGGCAGCCTCTAGTTTGTATTCAGCGCTGCTCCGACACAAACCTTCAAATCTTTAAACAGCTACACAAAGTGACTCTAAAAGCCTGCAGGGAAATTAACACATTCTGGGCCCGCTGATAGAAAGAGAAGCAGTGGTTGTGTTCTATTTGTAATCTAAAAACTGCAGAATTTCACCTTGAGACGAAAAGACAAATGAGCCTATTCAGATTGACAAAAGACATAATATTTAACTTAAAAGGGCTTTTAATGATGCACTTTGGAACTTTGTCTATGGTGATGTAAATGCTTTGTCTGAAATACTACTCCGCAGCATGGCATTAAAGCTAGCATTTATGTTTAGATATGCAGTATATTTCCCACAATGCACATACAAATCACCCAACCCCCGTGTCCGATTTACGGTGGATTTAAATCAATGCCGTTAATGATCTGATGGTTTTATTTGAAACAGTGGGTCAGTGCTGCATATTTACACGCAAAAGATTCGAAAGTTATACGCAGCAAATGCATCTGGCTTTCAGTAAATCCAAACTTTTATGTTTCACTATGAATGGCTCATAAATAAAAATGGATCCCAAATTAAAGGATTTATTTCCTTTGTGTTTGAGCTTTAGAAAAAAGTGCCTGTGTATTTCATTTATTTGAAGTACTAAATTCATACATTAATTGGCCTATTAATTCAAAAATGTTGTCATTACAGCCCATAATAGTTTATATAGGCCTGAATAGACAACAAAAACTAGGCGGATATGTATTTCTGGATACACACTTTATGATGGGAAGAATACTAAAACATTGTTACAGTATACTGCAGACGACTCTGTATGCCCCAATCAGAGTGTTATATTTAGTTATTTCAGGCAATTTAGTCTTAACTAAATAAGGCAAGGTTATTTGTACAGCACATTCGTACATAAAGTCATTCAAAGTGCTTTACCAGAATAGAAAGACATTAAAATCACACAAAAAAGCATCAAAACATAAATATCACAAATAATCATCATAAAATTGCCATTAAAAGAGAAAAGTGCAGAATAAAAACTGTTTCAGCTGAACAAGAACCATTTTGAGGCTGGATTTAAACAGTGTCAAAGTCGGGGCGCTGGCTCACATCTTCGGACTGTCCAGGTTTTAGCTGCACAAAAACTGAAACACTGTGTCATGATCCACGTGTTCCTTTGTGCCTTGTTTTGTCTCCTGCCTTGTTTGTTTGTTTGCCTCCTGTTTTCTCCTTCCCCCCTCACCTGCCTGACTCCTCGGACGACGGGCGGAGTTCCTGGCTCCTCCCGCACCACTGATTCCCATCAGCGCAATCAACGCCACTTGTGGGGAGGATAAGAGGAGCCAGGACCAAACTTTCGGTGTCAGATCGTCCCGCGCGTCCAAATCCTGCTGTTCCCGGTCCGTCCCAGCTCCGTCATTCCTGATCCAGCTCTGTTCTGCTTCCCGGTTCCTGTATGGTCAGTCTCGTACCTCAGCTCTGCCTCGCACCCTGGTCTCTGCTCTGCTCGTCCTGCTCCCGTTCCTGCACTCCTCATCTTCTGCTGACCCAGACCCGCTCACACCGCCGTCCGTATCATCGCAGCTCCGTTCCTCGTGAATAAATCTACTTATTTTTGTGATAATTGACACTTGCTGTAAATAAAACACTATTAAAAACTTCCCCCGAGTCCTGCACATCTTGGTCCAAACCCGCCCTGCATTACGACACACTGATTCTCCATTTAGTGTAGTCCTGACCTTGGGACCAACGCAGGAGGCGGTCCTGAACCGTCACACAGAGTGATGACACGAGGTGGTTCATGGGGCATAACATGTGGGAGATGTTCTTTGGTTCATGGAGAGACCTTGTTACACGCTGACTGCTTGTTTTAAAGTCTCTGAGTCCACAGGGAGCCAGAGACACAGGACACATCGTGTGAAGTACTTACTCTGGTTTACTAGCTTAATATGTAGCCTAAAGTATAAAGAAAGAGGGCTCATCAGTGAGAATAACTGGTATATTGGATGAGGATTGTGAGCGTTACTTGTTAGATTTCACATTTACTTTAATTAAAGCAAGAAACCAACACAAGCTTTATTTTCCTGTGATGTCATAAGTCGCGAAAAACAAGCTGAGAGAGCCAAGTGTAGTGTGTGTGGGAAATCTCCTCAAGTCCCATTCCCCAGTCTGCACCCACTAGTCTGCACCCAAAGACTACTCTCGAGTACACAGTGAGTCTATAACCCACAAGTCTGTACCCAAAAACTACTCGAGGTACAGAGTCCTATAACCACACGTCTGTACCCAAAACTACTCGAGTACAGAGCCTGCCAGACTAGCAATGAGTAACGTCCCCAGTCTTCCTCTGGCAGACTCTGCAAGCTGGTGCACGGTCAGGTTTTGGCAAATCTAATAATAAATGTTACCATAACTATCTGTTATTTAGTGTAAAGATGTTTAAAAACACTCAAAACTACAGTCTTACTCTGGACTTATGTTAGCCTCGCTGACTGCCACAGCTTTGTACCTGTAATTTGACCTGATGACTTCACCCAAACTTGTATCCTGAGATCCCGGCTTTGCAGTTTTATGGTTTCAAACCGTATCGATGTAGATACTTAGACTCTAAAACAATCGACATCTCCATGGAGAAAATCCTTGTTGGCACAATCCTCCAAACAGCTTTAAGCTTCCTTATATGCAACAGATTTTTCTTTGCCCTGTCAAGCAATTCACAATTTAAACGCATATTTTCTGCTCCCCAACAGTGTTGGAAAAGACCGCAGTCATGAATTACCTCCTTTTTTTTCCTTCTCTCCTTAATTACGAGAGCACAGCCGTACGTTCCATGCATGTCTAAACCAGAAGACCTCCCACAGGGTCGCCACAGCTCCAAGACCAACCCCCTGCCACAACACAAGCACCAAACACTCCGTCCTGCTCTTTAGGGGGGTTTACTGACATGAATTAGCATTTACAGTGGACCCAAAGTTGCGTACTGAGATACAAAAGTCAGGCTAATTGAAGTCAAAGTCTCCCTATTAGCATATATTTGTTGCAAGACCACAAATCCAAGAGTGTTTTTATTATTTTTGTAAGAAAGTCAAAAAAGCTGAGCGTGCATAAAAATACTACTCCGAATGCCTCTCGTTTCCACATCGCTGCTGTGCTGGGGCGCTTAGGCTTGTGCCTTCAGGTGCCTGAACGTGCATTATGGATTTGAAGTTGGTTATGACAGTGTGTTTGAAGGAGAAGGCTGATCGAAAGGAGAGACGAGCGGCGCCGCGCAGTGAGTCATCATAGGTGTGATCAGGAGTGTGGAAGTCGGCATTGATTGAGCTTGTCTCGGGCTGTGCTCTCAATACTTCCATTGATGTCGTAACAGTGAAACAGGGCTGTGTAAGTGGAACCTAGGACACGTTCGACTCTACGGGACCCGATCTGCATGTTCAAGAGCCAGGATGCACTGACATGTATCTGCTTTATGTTTGGATTAGCTTTGTTACTACTGTTAGGTTTGGGCACCTTTTTCCCCCTGTGTTCCTCAATTCTCCTAGTTTCTTTTTGTTTCAATCCTAAGAAGTATTCCTTATTTTTTTTCCTGTATGTTTTTGTGTGAGTTTAAGTTTAGTTCGCTGTTAGTTAGAATCTTTGTTATTTGCTATTTTGATATTGTCATGATCCAGCCATGTTTCCCTTTCCCCGTCCCGTAGTCTGAGCCTGGATCTGGGCAGAGTATTTGGGGCCCTCCCCTGCTCACCATGCCCCTCTGCAGCTAGGACCAGGGATACTCTAGCACACAGGTCGTCCACATATCTGTTTTTTCACTTGTGACTCCTAAATTGGATGGTTTTGCTCTTCACCTGATCTCAGCTCTTTAGTAGTCTCCGTCCCTGCCCTCTTCTACCGGTTGTTTCCTCTCGTCTCAGGCTCTTCTCCTCCTGCCTCGACCCCTGGACCACGGCGAACTCTGACGCTCTCAAACCCTCGACGATCTACAGTCATTTTGACACTCTTTGGGCTGTTCCTGTCAGCTCATTATGACAGATATATAATACTGTCGTATATTTTTTTAGGGTTGGTCCTCACCTGGCCGTTTTAGTTTTGGCTCGGACAGGAGACTTTAAATCGCGTGGACCCCGTGCGTGCTCACTCGTCTCAGCGCTCACCGCTGGTCTAGAGGGTGGCTCCGCTGGTCTCCGCTGGTCTCTCGGCCCCTGTTGCGCCAGAGCGTTTTGTTGATCGCCGCTGCCCCCTGCCTGGTCCAGTTGACTCCATGCTGGTGTCCGAATAGCTTTTGTAGCTAGCTGTTTTGGGCCTGTT
>JAIEZT010001243.1:5397745-5455251 GCA_019594935.1 Periophthalmus modestus
GGGGCCGAAAGTTTTCAAAGTACAAGCTCCTCATTGGTGCAATGGTCCGCTCACAAATTAATAACTATTTCCCTTACATCCACTTTACCAGATTTCGGAGTGCACCATCTGACCTCGATGTTGCAGTGTCTTGTTGTGAGATATCCTCTCCCCAGATCCCGTGGGCTGTAGGGGGCAGTGTTGCTTCACCCCCTCCCGTGCTCAACTGTTTGCGGGCGCGTCTCCCTCCCCCTCTCCCCCTCTCCTCCCCTCTCCTCCCGCCTCCTTCTTCGTAGTGGGTGGTTAATGGCTGTGTGAGGGGCGGGAGAGAATAGCGGGGTTTGACAGGAAGACTGCTGGATAAGACCGAAGTGATTGGACATATTTCAACTGCATGTAACCGTCAGCCACTACTTATTTCAACTAAGTAATGTAAGATTTTCTAGTTTTTTTTTTTTTTAATTTGAGATGTTTATATTTTACTTCTTTGTTCGACACACAGCCCTGTTCTGTTTCCTAGCTACCTTTCTTTGTATATTGGATGGACTTGTTTTTTCAGGCTTAATAAAGACGTGTTCATCTATTGAGCTTACTGTTTATTTCTGTGCCCAAAACAAAACGAGGAGCACAAAATGTCCTTATAATTACTACAATAACGCCTAGGCCTGTCATTATCACACATTTACAGGCTTATGTTCACTGTCACCATAAACAAAAAAAGCAGGAAAACCTCAGACGGTGTGTAATTTAAAGGCCATAAAGTGACTTAATTCAAACGACAACAGCTCACACACACTACTTTTTTCTACACTTTAACCACTGCGGCTTATGGTGCAGTGCGGCTTATACATTTTTTTTCCCCGTGGCGCCAAAAACATTTTGCCCGGCAACAGTAGTAATAGTAGTCAGTAGTCCGCTGTAATGTCCCGTAATGTTCTTTTTCCTGAGTCACTGATCCACAAACTAAAGCAGATCCATCCGCAGGTTACAGCCCTTTTTGCTCCTTGTTAAAACTTATTCTGCTGTCGTCCTTATGTTATTTTTCCTCCTTCTTTTATAGGTTGTTTCACATGTACAAGTCTCTCGTGGAGGCGCGTCCAGAGCGTCCACAACGTGTGTCGGAGGCGTTTGTCTCAAATACAAAGGTCCAACGAGATTGTTTCAGAGTCACACTGCAGCATCCATAGTTTGGTAAATTTGGCTGAAGCATTCTGTCCTGTACAGGAGACACGGCACCTCCTTTAGCCAATCAGGACGCAGAACACGGCACCTCCTTTAGCCAATCAGGACGCAGAACACGGCACCTCCTTTAGCCAATCAGGACACAGAACACGGCACCTCCTTTAGCCAATCAGGACCAGAACACGCACCTCCTTTAGCCAATCAGGACGCAGAACACGGCACACCACCTCCTTTAGCCAATCAGGACGCAGAACACGACACCTCCTTTTAGCCAATCAGGACACAGAACACGGCACCTCCTTTAGCCAATCAGGACACAGAACACGGCGCACCTCCTTTAGCCAAACAGGACGCAGAACGTCCTGCACCTGCAGTTTTTCTTTTGTCTCGGTGACGTGTTTGTCATGAAGCGATGAGATAGGCACTCACAAAATGACTTGAGTGCGGACACGCTCCGCCGTCCTTGTAACACATTAGATTTAGGTCAAGGAGGAAGACGATTGGCGTTTGCGGCGGGTATAGTAAACGTAGTCATGAGGTAAGTATGATATGGAGCGACGTGGAGTCCGGGACAAGAAGAGGGTCGAAGGAGTAAACAGCACAGCACAATTAAAAAGACAAAGTTTAAAATACTATCATGACTCAGGTTTTGTTTCGTAATTATTTTTATGTAAATGCTAATTCTAGTAATCCAGAAATGTAGTACAAAATTAAGCTTAAAGAAAACATTATGCTTTTCTGTGTAATCCCTCAGTCGTCCAGGTGTGATTTCATAGCAAACGAAAAATTCAGCTCTGTCACACTGTCTTTATTTTTATCTGAAAATCCCTCCAGACAAATATAAGGCAGTGTCCACCACAATCTGACCAGAACTGAAAGAAAGAAGAGCGTTCAAAGGTCTTCACTCTAAAACCTTTTGTCCAGTTGAGAGAATTACATTTTTCTTTTGCTATGATATTGCGCTTGTGTCGTAATGTTTGGGCTGGTGGGGACCAAAATATGCAGAACTCGGGAAGGTTTAAACAGTGTCTTTTTTTTTACAATAGTGAATTAAACAAGCAAATGATGGTAGATCGGACGAGGAGCAGGGAGCAGGGTGCGAGCCAGGGTCCAGGACGTGACGTGAAGTGCAGGGACGAGACGAGGAGGGAAGGAGCAAGACACGAGGCAGGAAATACAGGGATCATGCCAGCTTGCATCTATTATAAATCTATAATCTATGACACCTGTGGATCATTATGTTACAATTTGCACATTTTAAAACGCAATATTCATCTAAAATCAATCACTTAATAAAAAGGCAGCTGATTTCTGTGTTAGAAAACTGCGTTGCCTAATGAGAGCAAACTGCTGTAAACGTCATCCCAACAAAGAGCTGCAGCTGTCCACACCTTGAATTGATAAGTCGACATAAACGTAGCTGGTTGAGCGGTCTGCGTACACTCGTGTGTGAATAAGTGAGTGGTTCCTCGATGGAAAGTGCTCTGAGTGTCTTGAAGGTGGAAAAGCGCTATAGAAATATGTGACCCTTTACCATAGCTCCAGATCACGCTAGCGAGACGTGGATTCTTTTATTATTTGTACAAAAATGACCATGCGATGTTGCCGAATCCTACATGTATCACAGATGGAAAAAAATATTGGAAAAAAGTAAGTACAGAGCAGTGGGCGTGCACCGGTGGAGGTGAAAATGAGGATTTATCAGAGCAATGAAGTCTTGAATAAGGGAGTATAAAGATTACCGTATTTTCTGAACTAGTTGCTCCGGACTATAAGTCACACCAGAGAAAGAATGCGTACTACCATCCATCCATCCATCCATTTTCTTCCGCTTATCCGGGGCTGGGGCGTTCCCAGGCCAGCCGAGAGACATAGTCCCTCCAGCATGTCCTGGGTCTTCCCCGGGGCGTCCTCGTGGTGGGACATGCCCTGAACACCTCCCGAGTTAGGCGTCCAGGAGGCATCCTGAGCAGATGCCCGAGCCACCTCAGCCGCTCCTCTTGACGGGAAGGAGCAGCGGCTCTACTCTGAGCTCCTCCCGCGTGACCGAGCTCCTCACCCTGTCTCTGGAATAATAAAGAAAAGAACATATAAGTCGCATTTTGAGGGGAAATCTATTTTACAAAACCCGAGACCAAGAACACACATTTGATCTTTAAATGTTAGTTATAATAATGACAATAAAATAGAGAAGAACAGGCTGAATATCAGTCCAGCGGCGAACGTAACACATTTATATTTATTCAGCTGCATGAAGCACAGACAGAACTGAACACGTGTCTGTTTGTTATATAAAGTAATAAATTAACAGTTAATCAAATAAATAAAGCATAAAAAGAAGCTAACAAGTTTACTCTGGATCTCACTCCAAATCAATGAACCTCCACCTCATCCTCGGTGTCACATCTGAAAAACTCCACCTGCTCTGGAGGTAGATGAAGCGCCGCTCTGGAAGTATATGTGTCTGTGGTACTGGTACAAACCTAGAGCGCCATTGTGTAGTTGTCAGTGTGACAATAACGAGGATGTGAACAAACTATGAAACCTATGAAGAAACTATGAAACTTATGCGACTTATAGTCCAGAAAATACAGTTAAACATGCATGAATCACTCCAAATATAACTTTTGAGAGGGGAAATGAGAAGGGGAAACAGCTAAAACATGGTTAAAAGCTCAAAAAAGTTAATTTTGCAGAATAGGGCTGCTTTAAAATAAAATGATAAACCATGACTATTTTCTGGGACTTTGACTGTATTGCATTTCTACTTGCCAAACTGGCAGCTTGACAGAGACAAAAGATACAAAATTGAAAGCTATTGGAAAAGAAAAAGTACATTGTGTGTAAAGTTATGAGGGAAAATAAACCCTTTTTTTTTTTTTTAGCTCAGGGGGGAGACTCATCCTCACATCCTCTGGACAGCGGCTCGGGGTCAGACTCTTCTTTTAGACTCTGTCAGGGGGCGAATGGATCTCGTTTTTACTTTGTCAGAGTCCAACCCACTTTTCTGCTGTTTTCCCCCTGTACAAGCCCCTGTCTGCAGCCTCACTCAAAAGGATGGGACTGGAGAGTGAAGCCTTATTATAAAACACTGACATTTATCCAGGCAGACGCAGCTCAGACGATAGTGCAGGGGGGAAAAAAAGTGAGTTTGTGTTATGTTGCCAGACCTCTGAAACCAACGCCTGGGTTTAATAAAGATGATGCTATGTGCTCATGTGGAGAACTGCATTACACTGCTGCTTGGAACAACAATATTACAACTCTATATACCAGAAAACACCCCATAAAGGTTGTATGAACAAATATAAACCAAATGAAAATGATTAAAATACAGCAAATTTACATGTTTAAAGTGTGGAACTAAACATTAAATCAACTTTTTTTTGCTGCTAAACGTGTATATAGTGTTTTAAATAGTGCAAACTAAGTATATTTGCAGCTTTCTGGACAAAAAACAACCAAAAATTGAGCGTGTGCTGCCTCCAGTGGCCACTGTAACTCCCAGTACTACATGACATCACACAGAACTGCCCTGATTGCAGCTGGGTGTTTATTATTACAAACACCAGGCTGAAGAAGTGGAATTTCAGTGCAGATACTTCATACAGAATGATGTAAATTTCACTGTAAAGCGTCTCTATATAATGTCCAAAAGGTATTATATAAATCAAACACATTATTATTATTAGTAGTAGTAGTAATAGTATTAAAATCTAGGTTCATCAAGTAATTCCAACTGTCTTTTGTTAGCATGCTACTCGTTTGCATTAACTGAAAGCTGTGAAAAGCTCTTGTAAACTCATTGTGGTGAATAATTAGGATGCTCTGAATGCCTAAGGTTAGTGAAGTGTCGAGATCCCCGTCTGTCTGTGTTTTCGTGTGCCGTCCTTCTTCCCCCCTTCCTTCTGTGCCTGGAGCTGGGAGGAGACTCTGGCACCACCCACTACCCCACCTGCAGCCGATCAACGATCAAACCTCCACCTCTGGAGAACAAAGGGACTGAGGATCCTGCACACGCTGCCAGATTGTCATGTGAATCCTCCGTAGTGCAGTTATGCTTGGCTCAGTCTGTTTTTTTGGGGGTTATGGTCATAGTACTTAGTGATGTTGAGATGAAGCCCCATGAAGCATCGATACTTTCAGCCAACTGTGCCGCACATGTACTGACACTTCATAAGGATTCATTTACTCTCTAGCGCCATCAAGACGTCAATAAAATGTACTACAATCTAGTTTCCACCTCAGCGCCATCAATTGAACAAATGTACAAAACCAGTGATGGGACATGGGAGTGAAACACATTAGAAATAGGATGCACTTGTGTGACTTGTAGTAGTGCTGCTAATTAAATACACAATTAAACTCCAATATTTTTCATTAGTTTTTATTTGAAAAAAAAAAAAAAAAAGTAGTTTCTCTAAAGACTCAGGACTAAGGCGGTTCTGCTTTTTTGTGAGGATTTCTCCTGCTTTGAAAAAAAAAAAAATCCTCTCACAGATGAAGCTGGAGTCACAGGTTCATGAGGCCAGTGTGAAACATTTGGAAACTTATTTCTTTTCTTTCTCCGTCCCACAGTGGCTCCTCCCTCATTTTATAATTACTATATAAGACAAAACTTGTTGGGAGTGATCGAGTCAAAGTTCTCCCAAACAGAGGAAAACTTTCTTTTTGTCACTGGTTCCATCTTTTAAACACTCGCAGATAAAAACCAAACACAAGATGTGGGTCGACTCCATTGTGTTTCTCTGTGTCTTATATTTCAAATGACACACGGTTCACACCAAACCAGCAAAACACGTCTGAATCAGTCACATGGTCGGTGCTTCAGGAAGGTTCGAACGTCATCGCTCACGTGATCAAACCACGCTCCAAACCACACTTCACCTGGATTTTTACTGATTACTTGACACCTGTCACCATCACTAATAGTTCTCAGTTGGTGTTTCTCGTTTTTCACCTGATCCCGTTTCTTGGACTCACAGAACACACAAAAAATCCGAATCCTGACAGCCTCCGACCCAGCCTCCTCCAACCACCATCACATCCTCTTGTTCGTAATAAACTCTGTTAAACCTGTTACTCCGAGTCTGTATCTTTGCTTCCCTCAGATGTTACGACATGAGGAATAACTTTGGACCACTGCAAACTGTTTAAAAAGAGTAGTTCTGTTTTGCAAGACTGTAGAAATCAGGTACAGCACCTTTAACAAGTCAGAGCTACTGAATCAAGATGAATACGCTGAACAATTCAAGTAATTTTCCATTCATCTACAAATCCACTTTTAGCTGTGAAGAAAGTCATTTTGGAAAGTTATTATTTTTGTGTTCCACAGCTCTCCACATGACCCAAACCTGATTTTGTCTATAATTCATGTTGCTCTCCAGCTGTTTGGGAGAAATGAGTTTGTGGGCCTAAGTGGATGGGATTAGGGATGGTAATGGTCATTTTGCTGCATGGCTAAGCAACCATCAGCGCTAACTGTGAACGATCTATGAGCAGCAGAGCATAGCATCAGGTGAACCCGCTCAAACCATGAAAAAATACATGAAATTATACATTCGAAGAAAAGGATATGCACTTTCTAACCTTTCTGACTTAAAGCAGCCAGCTCTTTATAATGCAAAGAGGATACTGACCTTCAGCCTGTGGTAATGACTCGCCAGCAGAGTTTTCTAGTAATGGGCAATTCTCTGACAGGTATCTGGATATATTTTGGATCAGTATTTCTAAAATAAAGTGCAGTGAAAACTTAAAATGCAGGTCTTTATATACCACAAATGCATAACAATAGTGAGAGAAGTGTCTTGCCCAATGGCGCAACAAGACTATGTGTTGGTCGGAGTCTGAACTTAGCCGACCTTCAACCTAAAACATCACCGTAAGTAAAAAGCTACAGCAGTCCTACGGCAGTCCTGACCAAGCCTAGCTCAAGAAATGTACAAGACAAATTTCCTTACAGGGATTATAAATTATAAAGTACCTTAACCTTCAAGTTGTTATGACACAGCTCGCTTAGGGTCAGGGAAGTACCAAAAAAACAGGATGGAAAAACGATAAAGTAAGAAGTAATTTAATGAACAAGGTTGTAAAAGGGTAACTTAAAATTGATCTAAAATATTGAAACAAAAAGTAACAAAGGGAAAGTTTAATGAAACAAACTCAGAGTCATTTGAATGAATGAAGATTGTTTATTTGAGCAGGCATATAGTAAAAATGAATAAATAAATACGGTGCACATCCAAATTTTGCACAATGCTCAAAAGGAGTAAGCAGAAGTATAAAACCTGTGAGAGCTTACCCCCCATATTTAACTAAATCACACAATTCAGCTGTTGATCGCAGAAGAGTCATTTCCAGGTGAAGTGACATGACAAAAGAGACACACACAAAAAAGGCCACAAAGGGCAACAGCCTCAACCAGGTGTCTTGGATCTGCTTAAGTAGGGAAGGTGTTTGCAGATGAGCCACAGGATTGGTCAGGCTGGGAAACCGTCCTCCAATCAACAGCGAGGGTTCACACAGCCAGGATTACAAGGGGGAAAGGAGATTCAGGGACACACACAAAACGTAATAAAAAAATACAAAACAATGAAAAGAACCTAAGACCTAGGGCCGTAACACAAGTTTGTAGAGGAACGTTTTGACCACTGACCCGCTGTCGTAATCTGGAGTGCAATGAATTGTCTTGTCCATTGACACAACGGCGGCTCAGTAGCCTTATAGCATCGCTTGCTATCATCGCTAACAGACTCGTGGTTGCAGACTTTCCATCACCGTAACTCTGCAACCAACTGTGCTTCATGTAAATTCAAAAGACGTCTCAAAGCAGAAGCATGGAGCTCTTTAAATATGTTACTGTCATTACAGTAATCTACCTCTGTTGTCCCTTGAAGATGACAAATGAGAGGCAGGTGCCACTGGGATTTTCCCCCCATCACTTATTCAAGGCGTCAAGAAAAAATACAAATGGGATGTGTAAAATAGAGGTAGTTGTGTGAAAAAATGCAGTAAATTCTGATATTTCCTTGATTTTTATGGATGCAGAAAGAATAAAAGTCTAGGTGAGATATACTGGTCTATAGTGAGCTCAGTCCTTAAAGGGTTAAAGCATGTCAGTGACTGTGCAAAAGTCTGGAAAAAAGTATTTAAAAATGCTACTCAAGAGCAGTGTTCAAAGTTTTTTTGGGAGAAATTTTGTTTGGCAAGAAGGGTACTGAAAAGGCCTGATTTTTTTGTTTTGTTCCCATGGATTTGAGCAAAACTGCGTCTTGCCCCAGATTTTACAAGCTAGTCTTAAAGTCAATATACGTCTGCATCTGATTATCAAGGAGTTTTGTCAGCGGATCAGAAAGTGCGGGGTTAGCATGCTAGCTTGAGATGGCAACACTCCAGTCTGGTGTCTGAAAGTTGTGGAAAGCACCAATAAACTGATCACGGTGGACACATAAGGAAATTTAAGGAATAACTTTGGATTTCTGCAGATCTTTTTCTCATTTTTAGGACAGTAAAAGTAAGGTAGGATATGGCCAACGCCTTGAACAGGTGGAAAAAGGTGGAAAAAGTTGAACGCAATGTTGTGTTTCACCATTGTCTGAACTAAAAACTGTATACTTAAGTGTGCACATTTATAAAGTCTATGCCTAAAGTGTTACAATAAAGAGTATTTTTGGGTGATTATTTAGTATGACTTTTATCTTGGGGTATTGTGGATAGATACTCCGCTCATCTCATCTTATAAGCAAACATTTATGAGGCAAAACAGCACCTCGAAACATAATTTGTAGACACCATATGGAAATGAATCCAATTTGGCCATAATATATTCCACGCGTCTCTGCCACCACTTCTCAAATCCGATATAATGACACTCTCTTCTTACCTGGCGCTTTTTCTAACTTTAAATAGACGCTCCTTAAGGCAGCCCCATGCCGCGTTGAGTCGACGGTAATGAAACCGATCACTTTTCATTTAGCTCCTGTGTGTGCTGCCGCGGCAATGGTATAATTGGGTTACACAATTAGCACTCGCTGGAGAAACAAGCGATTCGTAGCCCTTGGCGTGTTTAAAGTGTGGTTGTAGGCAGGAATTGGGGGCTTGATTGCCTTGGTTCAGGTACCGTGAGGGGATCAAAGTGTGTCTGTGGTTTAGCTGACAGCTCGTAACTAACAGCTGAGATGGAGGAGAGGACTGAGATGGAACAAAAGTAAAGAAAAGTAAAGAACAAGGAAGAGTAGAGGTAGAGGGAGTTACCTCAAAGTATAATTGGCACAGTCTGTTCTTTGCTGCAAAGTTGGGTGTTGTACATTTTAATTAAAGTAAGATTTGAATTTGATTAAAAGACTAAAGGTGCAATATGTATCTGGCATTATACTTACCTTTCTTACATTTATTCAGTTCTGGTTGCTGCGTAATATCTTTAACAACATGCATTCCTGTCATGAGTGAGGCAGCCTCTCCACAGATTGGACCAGTAACTCGTCCTGGTAGCTCTACCTGCTGGTCTCCCTGGTGATGGAGCAGTTTAATGCTACCGGCGGGGACATTTCAGGCAGAGCAATAACATATTCATGGAGACAACCAGGAAAAACATGCATCAGAAAAGTCACACAGTGCATCATTACAGCAATTGAGATCTTAAAATGCTAAATAAACTTGTTTTCTTTCAAAAGTATATACTATACTCTTTTTCTCAACTCTTTTGTACATCTATGTATTGTTTTGGCCCCGGGGAAGACCCAGGACATGATGGAGGGACTATGTCTCTCGGCTGGCCTGGGAACGCCTTGGGGTCCCACCGGAGGAGCTGGAGGACGTGTCTGGGGTGAGGGAAGTCTGGGAGTCCCTGCTTAGTCTGATGCCCCCGCGACCCGGCCCCGGATAAGCGGAAGAACTTTTCCACCTTCAAGTTTTCACTTTTCCACACTCAAAGCACTTTACGCAGACACTGGAGGGTTAAGTGTCTCGCCCAAGGAAGCAACAACATTCACCTGTGGTTCAGTGACCGCTCAACCAATATCGAGAGCAGGTTTCGAACTGTCAACCTTCGGCTAAACAAACACTGAGCTGATGTCGCCCGGTGCATCTCTGTAGACGTTTTGCATGTCTGTATGAAAACGCGATGGGTTTTATTGATAATGTTTGCTTTTTGACGTTCGATCCCAAGCACTATACCCCACTTCGTTTTGTCTATGGGTTTAAACTTGGTTATACTGACATTTAACCACTCCACAAGAAGTTTCATGGATATTTAACTGATAAAACGATAAACCATACAAACCAACACACAAATGGGTAGTGCGAGTAAAAGACAATCAACTCCAAAAAAAACGAATAACTGGCTTAGTCCAATTGAATTTGAATCAAATCTCAAAGATCCCTTTACATTAGGTGCAGACTGGCTCGTTTTAGCTCAGCAGCGATCACAAATTACGACCTCTCCACCGAGCATGTCGCATTGTTTCGTTCCGCTATGTTAAAACGAAACTTTAAACGACATGTAAATTTGTGCTGCGGAGAGCAAATACCTTGTGAGTAGCACAGTTCCTACCACGTCTGAAAATCTAATGCTATTCCTGCCTACAGTACGGTTTTATCTATATGACAGTTGTTTTATTAATTACTAGACGCACCTGAATGTTGCATAGCCCTCCGTTCGTTATCTAGTATACTCTACTCTATACCAATTTTCAACCATAAACAGTCCCTCCAATTTAAAAGTGAACTTACTTACAAAATCGCCACTCATGCAAAAACAACTGTGGATGTTGTGTACTAATTAGGGAGATGATGAGCTCCATGAATAATGAAGCAGCCATATGTAACACGGAGTGAAGAGACGTTCGGCCAGAAGAAAGGGGTTGATGAAATAGAATGCAAGGTCTTCATTAGGCCACTTGTCTTCAACCTGCTTTAGATCGGCACTGCTCCAGGACAGCGTGTGCTCCCGGGCCTCATGACACGCAAGGAAATCAGGCTTTGAAGCTCGCTGTGGTGGACAAACACATTATAACACAGAGAAAAAAAACCACATTGACTACAGAGAAGAATGAGATGGCGCAATCAGGACAATCTCCCAGTTTTACGCTACAAAGCAACCAATCAGAGACCATTCACAATCAAGGGGTTGGGAAGTCTAAAGTGACTTGTAGCCAGAGAGGCATTTCATCACACTTTCATCAGCAGAGAGTGGGTGTTTTAAAAAGTTTGTTCAGAAATAAGCCACTTTACTGAGTGTTGAAGCTGCAATTTGGGGTTAAATGATGGTTTAGTTCAGTCACATAGGGCTTAGCATTGTTTATTATGCAAAATCAACTTTTAACCAGATTATAGTTGTTTCCCCTTCTCACTTACCCTCTCAAAGGTGTACAGGGTGGTCCAGACGTCAATGACAGCTGAAAAAAAATGTTTCTTTTGTTTTTTCAGAGCATTTAGAACGACCCTTCTGACATTAATCTGAGCAAATACAGCACCGAGGAACAAACCCTCATTGTACAGTGGTACTTTAAGTCACATGGGTCAAATTCACAAACCCAGCAGTGTTACCGTCGACATTTTAATACCAGAGATGCCCCAAGTGTAAATGCCATTAAAGGAATAATAAGTGTTTATCACAGACAGGGGGCAGTATGTGATCTCCACAGACCTGACTAGTCCTGATTTCTTCCTGTGACTCTATCTTAAAGAAAAGGTGTTTGTGAATAAACCTCAGACAATAAACGACTTAAAACATAATGTCAAGGATCAAATAAGAGCCATAAGCCCGGAAATGCTTTAAATGTTATGTAAAGTGTGTTGGATCGAGCTGTTCAGTGTGAAATCCAAAATGGTGGACACTTAAAAAACATTATTTAAAAAAATTTGGTCATTTTTACTTCCCCTAGTTTAAGTAGTGATAAGTTCAAGTGTAAGTGAATAATTATAACCGTATATATTGCCAAAAATCTTGGACGGTTCATTTTATCTACTGCTAAAATTTGGTGAGTATAATTTAAGAATTATAGGAACTACTGAAGATTTAAAAGTGTCAGAGACTTTTGGACCACCGTGTATTTAAAGTTATGCATGTTTGAATGATCTTTATACTCCTGCATTCAAGACGTCATTGCCCCGCCCCCCAGTACACGCCCACTGCCCTGTACTAACTTCATTCTCCAATTGAATTTTCTTCAAATGATCCAAGGGCGTCATAGATTATAACCGTATAGCAGACGCAAGCACGAAAAAACATGAAAACGATAATAAAGCTCCAAACTAAATTCTCATTTCAACAAGTAAAAATGGATGTTTCGTGGATAGTTTAAGAAATCCCTCCGCCTTCCAGATGCATTTCCATAGAAACAAAGTGAACAACTGGACTAAAAAGATGTTTTTGTCAATCCTTGAGAAAGCATTTGGCTAATTGTGAAGACATTATGCTCATTCACGTTCAAACAACCAGCTAGCAACCTGAAATTTAATACTGGAATCAACTGGACTTATAACAATTATTTACACAAACCAGGTGATGGACCCGCTAACAGAAAAGTTGCGTAGTGAATGTTTAAAGTCCCCGAAGTAATAATAGTTTCACAAGGGGAATTGGACAAAGAAAAGCTTAACAACCAACTTATGTGGATTGGGCACCGAAAGCAACTCTTAGGTCAATTTCTCTAAGTAAGTGTAATGCTTTTTGGAGAGTCTAAGAGAGCGGAGTCAAGATGGTTAAGAGCCGAGGTCTGGCCGATGGTAATGCCTGCAGATCAATGGAAAGAGGTGAACAAGAAGCACAAATTAGCAGCAGTTCAAAAAAAAAAAGAGTTACAGACGCTTTGGAAAGTTTCTAACAGGAAGCAATGGGCTTTATTCTCAGTGGATGCTTAATTAAAAGTTGGATAATTATGTTATTGATTAAGTGTGCAGGTCAAACACACTATTTAGTATTTTGCCGTCTGCGTTGGCGGAGTAGAACTGAAGCTGGTTGTTAGCGACGTCCCACTTTGCCGTTGTGCAATCCTGCTCCATGGCAAGCTTTCGGGACAAACTTGGCGGTAAGTGTCCCCTCTGCTCCTGGCTGTCCTTGTGCTGCAGGAGCATATCTGGACTGTTGCTCTAGCCTTTTGTGGATGTGGGGTTGAATACTTTTCTTCGGGCCTAGCGCTAAGTATGGCTTTGCTTTCCAGCTTGAAGCACTGTAACATCTTGTACTCTTGGAAACGAGGATGACAGAACGAGAGAACCACATCTCCTGACTGACTCAAACCCAGAGTCTCGTGAGCAGTTCCTTGACTTGGTGATAACAGTGGGAAAATCGAATGAATTAGATGCGACCATAGCTGTTCCTGGTGTAAATTCCACTCCTGCTGACTCAGGACACAGTGTTCGCCGTGATACATGATGATACATGTCATGGTGCAGCTAAACCAAAGGGTCCAACTTCTTCAACTCCTTCACTCAATTCGTCCATCATTACAAAAAGCAAACAAAGGAAAAGTGCTCACATCATCATGCAAGTGCTAATCAGAGGCAACCACTAGAGCTATCAAACAGACTCAACGTTCTTGAGATGAATGAATCTCCATGTCTATCAAGTCACGAGCAGTTACCGTCCCCTCTGAGACCCTCATAGGACATCAAAAACGTCTTACGTCATGTCTGCGCTGACAGAGAGTCATGGAAATCCAGCAAAGTTCTGGAGGACAGTAAGATCCCTCTCAGAACCTGGTATTCATACATTACCAAACAATATTTCATTTTATCAGCTATTGTAACTTCTAAAGAGGAAATATGTGATGTTTTTAATGGGCATTTTATCTCTGCATGTGATGTTTTGGATAATTATGGTAATCCTTCTGATCTTGATTATGTTGACTCTGAACCTTGGGCAGATAAGTCACGTTTTCTCTTTAAGACCTTTCACTTACATGGAGGTCTAAATGCTCTCCGCTCCATAGACCCAAGCAAGTCCACAGGAGCTGATGACCTTCAGCCAATACTTCTATTACCAGCTGCCCAAATTCAATTCAGCCTCTATTAACTATTTTTAATGAATCAATTAAAATGGCAGTTATACCAGAATTATTAAAAATAGCACATTTTTCTTTTACATAAAGGTGGGACAACTAAAAATCGACATAATTTCTGGCCATTATTGAAATGTCCTTGACTTGCAAAAGTTTTAGAAAAGATAGTTGCAAAAGAAGTTACAATTTATTTAAATGAATGTTCCATTTTAAAGTCTTATTAATCAGATTTCAAAAGGGCATAGTACTGTCACTGCAACCACAAAAGTTTTAAATGACATTTTCACGGCTCAAACAAACACGATTGTGAAGCTCTGTTTATTGATTTAACTAAAGCTTTTGATTCTGTAGATCATAAAATCCTCTTGAAGCGTCTGAAGCGTATTGGATTTGACAAGACAAGACAAGTAGCTCCAAAATTCTCTTTCAAACAGGACCCAGGCAGTAGTAGCCAACAGGCTTCAAACGTTTTTAACTTTAACCAAAGAAGTGCCCCAGGGCTCAATTCTGGGCCCGCTACTTTTTCCAGTATTTATTATTTCACTCAAAATCTTACATTATCATTGAATGGAAATAAAAATATATGATTTTTTTGGGGTGAAAACATATTTAAGTGATGTGAAAGTTAAATCGTTATATCTACATCTGTATATCTTTACACTAAATGGCACATTGACTAAAAGAGTCACCTATAAATATCTTGGATTTTTAAAATACATATCTTGGTTTAAACTGTTTAAAATCAAAATTTTCTAGAAACAAGTCTTGTATCCCATTGAACTACAGAAAAGGCACTGTTCAAGCAGCCTTTCTTTCTGTACTGGATTATAGAGATAATACACATCCAGACTTCAGCCTCGGCTTTGAAACCTTTAGACTCACTCAGCCCTTTGTTTCATAACAGGAGATGAATCTTAAACCCGTCACTGTTCGTTGTATGAAAAAGTAAGTTGGCCATCGCTCTTTCTGAAGAGAGCAACACTGTATAAAATGTATTTATAAGAGAATACTTGATAGAAGCCTGAATATCTCACCTGCTCGTTGAACTCTGATACAGGAACTTTTAATACGAGATCTGTCTTGTTTAAAAACTGGCTGCATGAGAACTGAAATGGGGGGGGGGGCTTTTGATTATTTTGCTTCTCAAATGGAATACATTTCAAGGACATGCAAAACTGGATACACTGGTGCTGCTAATGCACTTATAATCTGGTGATTCTGGTACTCTCATTGGGCTCTCCCTGCAGAAATAAAGATACATGAATGAATGATCTCCTTTTCTTTTCTTTAAGCTTCCATTAAAGAGAGGATATTGCACTTCTATGACCTATTCTATGACCTACAAATGAAATATTTTCTTCATATTATCTTTTACTGTTTTGAAATACCATATTTGCAGAAAAAAACGTTTAATTACTTTCAAATTCAAGTCTCTCCTCCTTCAGAGCGCTATCACGACACAATCAGCAGCCAATCCACTAATGAAACTACTGCACATCACATCAGGTTTGTGAAGTTGTAGCGTATTGTTTTTTATCTGCTTTTGTATTTTTATAAAACATGGCTGTGCGGGAGCATGTGTTAGTTTTTTTGGTCTCAAACAGAATCGGACTGCTAAACATAGGGGTTTATATACAGCCTGGGACAGATCACTGGATTACTCAAACATGCATGGATGACATAAACCCTCTTCAGGCATGTTTTTGATGAGTGAACAATGTAGAAATGGTAGAAAGCTCTAAACAGGTGGTTTTGCATAATACCTTTGTCAAGCTAAAAATGAGAGAATAAAATATTGTTGCTCAAGAACATGCATTAAAAAAGAAGATTGAGAAATGCCAGATGCCCTTTAATTCGATTCAATTCATCTTTATTCGGGACTCATTTTTAAAAACAGACAAGGACAGTGACATTTACATTTTAAAAAGAGCCACACCAGTGTCTCCACGACTCGGACTGAAGCGGATAGCACTGAATCTTATGTTTGTGAGTGACATTATTATTTCATTTTCTGACTTATGCAGCTGCAAATAAAACTGTACAGTGGTCCCTCGCTATATCATGGTTCACCCTTAGACCACCGTCAATCCGTCTCCTCAGTGCCGTGTCTCCTGTCTGAAAAGTCACTATTAATGAATTAAACAAGAGAGAAATGTGAGAAAATATTAATACGTGTCTGAGAAAAGTGTATAAAGTGTGTGGTGAGGGGTTTTACAGCCTTGGAACATATATAATAACTGTAAAACATAAAGCTGAGTAGTTGATTTCACCTATTGTGGGTTATTTGTGGAACATAACCCCCACGATAAACGAGGGGCCACTGTACATTAAAGTTCTTAGTGCAGTGACAAACATCTCTGTCGCACTCGTCCATCCTCAAGAGCATCTGTAAAACGTCACTATAATCCACCTGCAGCCTTTGGAGACCGGCTTTTTTATAAGAAGTTCAGAGGTTTATGATTTAAACATCAACTTTACATCATCAGAGCACGAACCAAACTTGAACATAAGAGAATCAGCTTGAGCCACAACATCCTGCATCGTCTAAAAACATCATTATCATCTGCCATGTCTGCAGCGATACGCCCAAGGTATTTATTTTTAGTTGTAACCCTTCATTTCTTTATGCTGCTGCGTCCAATTTAAAAGGTCTTTTTACAGCAACGACGTCGTAAGGAACTGAGGAGTGATTCACAACTGCATTTCAACCCATTAATCTATTTTTACTAAAGTTATGGCAGACACATTTTTAATACTCCAAATCACCTCCAAAGTTTGAATATATTACACGTCATTAACAACTGTCTAGTGCAGGACAATATGTTTATGACACTGACTGTGTATTTGTCATTTTTATGTTCGTAATATGTTTAATGCGTCTGGGTGTCAATAGTGAACCACAGCGGTGCAGGAGTGAGCTGTGAGTGAAGTCGTTTAAAAGCAGCAGCACCTGTCAGACGGCAGGTAACAGGCGCCTGACGGGTGAGGGACAGGGGACAGGCGAGCGGGACGAACAGTGTATTTCACTTTATAGACGGGAGACGACCTAAAAGACCCACCTAAATGTTATCAGAGAAGAGTAATAGAGAAGAAAAGCGATAGAAGCCATGTGAGAACTTTGTTACCTCCCCAGTGTCGTGTTTGAGTAACCCTGCATAAGAGGAGGAAGGGGGACAAAGGAGACGTGGGAGTCGAGGGTAGAGTTTGCACATTTGTCGAAATGACAGGCGGACCAAAGATTCAGAACTCGGGTGAAAAGTTTAACAATGTTTATTTACAGATAAAGTTGGACGAATGAAGGTTGACGGAGCCGATAGTTGAGAGCAGGTCGTGGGAGGCGGGGTCAGAGTCGAGGGGGTTCGTACCGGTCGAGGTGAACTGAGACGAAGGGTGAGAGGTTCGTACCGGTCGTGGAGAGCTGGGTCGGAGACGGAGGCGCGGTGCAGGTGCAGGGAGCGGGATCTGGCAGAGACCAAAGACATCCAACAGAGTGAAAAATAGTGATGTTACGTCTGTGTCGAGACTTCGAAGTGTGTGTGGAGTAATCAGTAAAAATCCAGGTGAAGTGTGGTTCGGAGCGTGGTTTCATCACGTGAGCGATGACATTTGAACCTTCCTGAAGCACCGACCATGTGACTGATTCAGACGTGTTTTGCTGGTTTGGTGTGAACCGTGTGTCATTTGAAATATAAGACACAGAGAAACACAATGGAGTCGACCCACGTCTTGTATTTGGTTTTTATCTGCGAGTGTTTAGATGATGAAACCAGTGACAAAAAGAAAGTTTTCCCCTGTTTGGGAGAACTTTGACTCGATCACTCCCAACAAGGTTTGTCTTATATAGTAATTATAAAATGAGGGAGGAGCCACTGCAGGAGAAAGAAAAGAAATAAGTTTCCAAATGTTTCACACTGGCCTCATGAACCTGTGACTCCAGCTTAATTTTTTTCCAAAGCAGGAGAAATCCTCACAAACAAGCAGAACCGCCTTAGTCCTGAGTCTTTAGAGAAACTACTTTTTTAAAATAAAAACTAATGAAAAATATTGGGGTTTAATTCTGTTTATTTAATTAGCAGCACTACTACAAGTCACACAAGTACATTTCTAATAATGTGTTTCACTGTCGTCCCATCACTGGTTTTGTACATTTGTTCAATTGATGGCGCTGAGGTGGAAACTAGATTGTAGTACATTTTATTGACCTCTTGATGGCGCTATAGAGTAAATGAATCCTTATGAAGTGTCGGTACATGTGTGGCACAGTTGGCTGAAAGTATCGATGCTTCATGGGGCTTCATCTCATCATCACTAGTGAAAAAAGGCGTAAATGCAAAAACGAGACACTGAGTCAAACCGAGCAGCACCACTGAGTGTCAGGTCCTCGGTCCCTTTGCCCTCCCCAGATGCAGCTTGATTATGGATTAGCTGCAGGTTTGCGTGGGAGGAGCCCGAATCTCCGCCCAGCTCTAGGCTCTGACACAGACGGGAGGTGGGAAAACAGCACAAAACACAGGACAGACTGGGATCTTGACAACATTTCTGTATTTAAAAATTCATTAACATCACCCATTTTTACACCCAGATGTGAGCTCGACAATCCCATATTGTTTTTTAATGATGATGAATTGTAGTGTTGATGATGTAATGTTTTGGTTGGATAGTTGACTATCCAATCAGAAAGACAAATGAGCCAGCTGCCAGTTCAGGTAACATAATGACCCAAAAAGACACTCTCAGGTCTGAATTCTCACTGCTATAATGCTACATTTAAAGGGCCTTTAACTGACTTTTTTCCTTCTAGTTCAGGAAAAGGCCTTTCACTCGATAAATTATGTTGTAAAAGTAGTTATTAGCATGTAAAAAAAACAACAAAACAGACAAAAACAGTGGAATAAGTGAGTTTGACGTCACCCACAGCGTTCAGCTCTAGTCAAACGAAGCTCATCAAGGCTCCATATTGGGATTTCCGACCGTGAGTATCGTGGCAACCAAAGAGCCAATCCGGAGCAAGGTTGTTTAGCAATGCCGTCAATCAAACCCGTTGCTAACGCCAGCTGGATCGACGTTACAAACAAAATAGTGGAATAAAAATGGCAGGATAATGTAGAGCGGATCGATACAAACTACCAAAATGACGAGGCTGACGGCAGCAGAGAAGGGCGATAGTTTTCCAATGTAAAGTAAACTGGAGTCAAACAACGCAATGCAACGGCTAGCAGGTTAGCTATGTCCATTTGTATGCACAGTCTATGGTTCTTACACATAATTATAGTCATTTTTCAACATAACCATAGCCTACATATGCACAAAATGAGCATATAGCACATTTGAAACACTTTGGGCCACATGTTCATTCAGTAAAAAAAGAAAAAATATGGAAGATTTTCAGAACTTTAATGCAAAAATATAAACATGCATATCCCCCAAACAAGCAAGAAGAAGCCTGATCAAAAGAGTTCAGATCAGAAGACTGCTTTAAATAGAATTTGTTCAGAACCGTCCAAAACATGGGCAAAGCATTTGGTAAACACATTTCTGAACTTCTGCATAGGCCTCGCAGACTTGTGTCGGAGTTAATGCCCAAAGAGGCAGAGAAACGTCCAAGAATATCTACTTCTTTTCATTTCCAACTCCATCTGCCCTAGTTTCGCTCTCCCTTCAGTGACCCCTGAACAATGCCACGCCCACGAGGGACCGAGCGACGAAATGCAATCAGAGCTGCGGACTCAAAAACCCGGTTCGAGACCAAGATGATTCCCCTCGAAAGAGTACGAGGACGGGCAAGTGTGAAGTCTTCCAACCCAGTGACGGCGAACGACTCGTGAGGACACTGGGGGAGGCGGGGAGGGGGGTCGGTCCCCGGAGAGACGAGCAGCGACAGTAGATTTCTCAGCGAAGAGGAGCGGAGGTGATCAGCAGTATCTGTCTAGCAGGAGATATATGGACTCAGGTGAAATACAGCCTGAAATTGCGAGTTATCAATTTATAATAGAGTGTACTAAAGGAGCTGTACCTGATTTTTACTGTCACTCATTTCCTCACTTTTCAAATCCATTTCCAGCGTCCAAATGATTCACTGCGATAAGTTATGAGCACTTTTCACAACTTTCAGAGACGGAAATGACTTTCAAGGGCGGAGTTTTGCCGGCGTTATCGGCTGATAAAATTATAAATATTCTAATTAGATGCACCCGGCACATCCATGTCTTATTTTGACCCTGAGAGCTGCTGTTAATGATGGGACATTTGTGAACGACAGGGCCGGTTCAGCCTATAAGCAGACTAAGCAGCTTCTTAGGGTCCCGAGGCCACCAGAGGGCCCCCAAGAGCCCATACATTTATATTGAAAAAAATACAGTATATAAAGTTTTATTGGACACAGGGCTTGTTTTAATCTATAATAGGAAAATATCTGCTGCTGCTACACTTGTTTCTGAGTCAGGCAGAGGTGAGGGCAACTATGTGCTAACAGCTAACACATTAAAATCCACCAGAAATGAAGAAAAAATGTCTAGAATTTAAAAAATCTTGTATATGTGTTTGTGTTCTGTTCTTTTTTTTGTGATCAAATTTTTATTGTTTACATAATAACAAAAAATAAAATAAACAAATAAATAAACAGGACAAAAGCAAAAAATACCCCCCCCCTCCAAAAAAAACAAAACAAAAACAAAACCCTGGTCCCGAGCTCATGGTGATATCCCCCCCCCCTCCCTGGGCTCCACATGTACAAGATCAAAAATATTTTTTGGGTGTATGCGCACATATGCTTATAAAAAAAAATACATAAACTAAATACAAATATATATATGCATACATACATATGCACACACCTATTCCATAAAACATATACTTGCACACTATGTATGTGTTTCTATACCCCTATACATTATTATATAAACATACATATACATATATATACATACACATATATATACATACACATATACATACATACATACACACCTACATACATACATACATGTACATACACACATACATATATACATACATATACACCTACATATACCCATATATAAACATATATATACACATACATATACACATATATACATACATACATAGATACCTTTTATTTAACAGAATATTTGCTTTATAATATCTCTTCCACTTATTTCACAGTTAATGAAATTTGCTTATTTAAGATTGTCCAGTTCTAATAAAGTTTTACTCCATAATGAGATAGTTTTTGTTTTGGCTCCATGCATTTTAGCTACTGATAGTTCCATGTTAATAATGTAACCAAAGGTGTTGATCCAGTGACTCAGAGTCAAGTTGTTGGATGTTTGCCAGCGAAGAGCCAGAAGTTTTTTCGCAGCTGTCAACCCTGCCAGTAGTATTTTTTTGTGAAAAAAGGACCAATTTAATAATTTTGAAAAATCATTCATTAAAAAGATAAATGGGGAAAAACAAAAATCTTTTTTTAACATTTTAGTTAAATAAGAATGTACCATTTTCCAGAATATATTGACGTCTTTACAGTCCCAAAACATGTGGATAAAAGTACCAATCGCGTCTGAACATTTATCACAATATGGAGAAGAAGTGAGCTTCATCAAGTACCTCTTTTTGGGGGTTAAATAAGTTCTATGTAGAAAGTTAAAGTGCAGTATCTGATGGTTTGGATTTTTTGATGCGTAAGTAATTGTGTTCCATATTCTTTTCCAGTCGTCATTCTCCATCACTGCATCCAAATCCTTGGTCCACACATTTTCAATTTTGTGTTTGTGTTCTGTTCTTGTGACTGTGGTACTTGTGACATTCTGGATGTTTTCAGTCTGATTTTGGTCAGATAAATTCAAATACAACTGGTCGAGGTGATGAGGCAGAGTCAGAATAATGTGTCAAATGTGAATCACCAACAGCTGAACCAAGAGACAAATTCAGCTTAAGGCAACTTGAAAGCTAGAACCGGCCCTGGTGAACGACTCGGCTCTTTTGAACGGTTCCTAAAGTGAACGGCTGGAACTAGATCTCATTTTTTTAAAAGAGCCGAATCTTTTTATTTCCAATTTACATGTATTTTTAACTCAGATTAGCGCTAAAGCAACACAAGAATCAGCACAGAAGCAGAGCGGGCGACACAAGTGAGAGATCTGTGCACAAAAAACACATTTGTGATTATAATACCAGTTATAATCATCATTGTAGGGCAACATTTTATTTGGATTTTCATTTTTCCACAGGGTAAACGCTTAAACAGATCTTCGTGGTCTCTCTGTTTCTCTCTGTGATTAGTTTCTTGTCATATAAACAGTCAAAGAGCCAGTCTTTTGAACGGCTCTTTGAAGAGAACAGAAGAAGAGATCCAAAAGATTCAGATCCCACAAAGGAGCGGGGTGCCCCATCACTCGCTGCTTTTACCATTTTTGCACAACCACATGGACAAAAGATTGCGACTGATTCGAAGTCATGAATTTAAAGTCAAATCTAGTCCAAATTCATGTTGAAACCAAAAGAAATAAAACACATTTTTCTAATAATGTAATTCTGAAGTTATATCACTCCATTTTCAGCAATTTACATTCAACAATAGTGACGTTAGTGAAAGAGTCGGCTCTTTTGAACGGTTCCTTAACATGAACGGCTCGAACCGGATCTCAGTTTTGAAAAGAGCCGAATCTTGTTATTTCTAATTCGTTTGCATTTTAATAGTGATGAACCGACACAAGAATCAGCACCGAAGCAGAGCGGGCGACACGAGTGAGAGAAAAACATATTTGAAATCATAATTTCAAATATTTTAAAAACTATTCTTATTGTAGTGAAACATTTTCTTTAGATTTTGAATCATTTGTGTGATAGTTCTGTTTCCCCCAATCCAGATCCATGTTCCAGTCCTTCTTTTGTCACCTCCCTGTTTTCCCTGCAGCTGCCTCTCATTTTGCTAATCAGTCCAGGGTTGCCTATATATACTCCCTCGCTGCAGTTAGTTCTTGCTAGATTGTTGAACACTCAAGACCAACTCTCAAGCCCTGAAAAACGCTGATATACCTGTTGTATTCCTGATATCCTGAATCTGCATTTGAGTCCCTGTTCCCAACTTTGTTTCCCCAGCCTGTTCCCTTATTTGAATTCTCAGTATTGGAAGACATTTCTGTTTATATTAAATAAGACCTTATCCTCAGTTGTTTACTTGCCTGATTTTCCATACTCTATATTACCTGCTCAAGGACACTTTCCGTTGTAGTTAACATTTGATTACTCTATTGTGTTGCGTTTGAGTCCAGTCCCCCCCTGTTACGACCCCAAAGGGATCCAACATTTTTAGGGACACAGGCAAACAAAATAGGGGTTCAAATGTGTTTTATTATGATTAGGCTTCAGTGATAAAATAAAAAAAAGCCAAACAAGTGAGGGAAAAACAAAACCCCTACTAAACCCTGTGCCCAACCAAAGAAACAAAGTAACAAAGAAAAGGGACCATGGTGGGCCGGCCAACGTAAAATAAGGTCGGTGCGCTGGACAGGCCAACTCTATACAGAGCCGTAGGAGCTGCCAGCGCACCGCTATCCCTATCCTAACAAAAACCGATCCCCATAACTGTCCCTACCGAAATTAAAGAACGAAAATCAAGACATCCGGACCCACCAGGCCAAACAAAAAGCTAAGCTAACAAAAAAGCTAAGTTACCCCAGCTGGGAGGTGCCGGCAGGGCACAGCGCTGGAGCAGAGCGCGCGGATGGACGTGCGCGCTCTTGCGCAGGGAGGCGGAGACCGGCGTGCAGCGGAGCGGAGGACGGAGAGACGGCGAGGACAGGAGCGAGAGCGAGCACGTCGGGCTCACGCTATTTATAGGGCCCCGGCGCGGGAAAACTAAAAATCCCAACCCGGAGGAAACAGCAAAAAACCTACTAAAATAGTTGATCTCAAAAATAATAAGAGATTTAAACTAACAAAAATGCACAAGGAAAAACTATGACCTTTCTTGTGATTTAAACTGAAAAAAATAACTAGATAATTAAGGAACGTAAAGGGGGGAAAAAGTGCCTAAACCTAACACCCCCCCGTGACAATTTGAAAGGGTAAACTCACTCCCACTCTCAGTTTGAACCATTTAAACAGATCTTAGTCTTGGTTGTTTGTCTCTGAGTTTAGTTTTTTTTTTGTTCAAAGTATTTTTATTAAGCATTCAATTAGAAAAACAATTTTAAAACATTACAATTCTTTTCTCACTTTTTTTCCCCCTACAACATCCAAACCCCAGAACAAACCCACCCTGTTGCACCATAAAACAATATATATATACAAAGACCATACATATGACACTACCCACTGAAGCAGTAGTGTCATTACTCCTGTGAGATGAGTGAGGGATCAATATCTCTAATCTTACTCAAAACAGGTTGCCAAGTACTGAAAAACTTATTGGTGCAGCCTCTTATAGAAAATCTGATCTTCTCTAATGTTAAATGGTGTACAAGGTCGTCAAGCCACAATCTAAAAGTTGGGGGTTGTTTATCTTTCCACTTGAGCAGTATCAATCTTCTAGCCAAGAGTGTAGCAAAAGCCATTACATTTTTATAATTCTTATGAAGGTGAATACATTTTAGTGAAATACCAAATATTGCGATTGTGGCTTCAGGTTCAAATCCAGGTCCTAATGCTTCAGAAAGAAATTTAAAAATGGACTGCCAAAAGTTTCTCAGCTTTGAACAAGACCAAAACATATGTGACAGTGTCCCTGGCTCAGTTTCGCAGCGATCACAATTACCATCAAGTTCCGGCTTGATCTTAGCTAGCTTTACTTTGGACCAATGTAGTCTATGGACAACTTTAAATTGTATAACTCTTTGTCTTAAGCAGATTGAAGACTCGTGAATATTATCTAAGACCGATTGCCAAACATCATCAGAGAGTTTTATATCCAGTTCCTCTTCCCATTTCATTTTAACACGAGACAGAGGCTCTACATTATATGAGTTGAGTGCGGCGTAGACTTTACCAATGATTCCTTTAGAGTGTGGGTTTTAAGTCCAAAATATTTTCAAGAAGAGAGTCCGGTGGCCTTGAGGGGAAACAGTTAAATGAGGCAGACACAAAGCTGCGAAGTTGAAGATACCTGAAGAAATGAGAATCAGGGATATGGTACTTTGTTTTCAATCTTTCAAATGAGGCAAAAAGACCTTCATAAACAGATTCTTCAGTGTCCTTAGACCATTTGTAGCCCATAGTGTAAAAGAGTCATCAATAACAGATGGAGTGAACATGTGGTTTTTCACAGTTGGGGCATGTATTGACATATTTTTTAAGACCAAAATTTCTCCTAAATTGTGCCCAGATTTTGAATGATGTTTTTAAACCACTGGGTTTAAAGAAAATTTATCTAATGATTGAGGTAAAGGTAGCTCTGAGCAAAGCAGTGAGTGCAAAGAGGCAGTTTGACATGACATTTTCTCAAGGTTCAACCATTTGGAGTCTCTTTTACATACAGACTCTGACCACTGCAACATTGCACGAATATTGGCAGCCCAGTAATAATATTGGAAGTTAGTAGGTAGTGATAGTCCTCCATGATTTCTATGGTACTGTAAAAATATTTTTGCGGATACGCGCATTTTTCCCATTCCATATAAATGACGACACCATTTTATCTAAGTTTAAGAAAAAGGTTTTCGTTAAAAAAATAGGAACCGATTGAAAAAGATATAGAAATTTGGGTAAAACATTCATTTTAATAACATTTATCCTGCCCCCCAGGTATAATGGTAATGTATTCCATCGTTCTAAGTCACGTTTTATGCAATCTAATAATGGAACAAAATTTGCTTTGTATAGGTGTTTGTAGTTATTAGTAATCCACACTCCTAGATACTTAAATTTATCCTTACTTAGTTTAAATGGCATTGACCTCAAAAGAGACTGTGATGTTATTGAATTTATGGGCATTAATTCACTCTTTTGCATATTCACTTTGTAGCCTGATATTTTCCCAAAGTCATTCAGTAGAGTAAGTAAATTTGGCAGACTTCGCAATGGGTCCGACACATACAAAAGGGTGTCGTCTGCATATAGAGACACTTTATGTTCAAAATCCCCTCTCTGAATACCTTTAATAGAAGCGTCACTACGTATTGCAATCGCCAAAGGTTCAATGGCCAAAGAAAATAACAAAGGAGATAGGGGGGCAGCCTTGCCTTGTTCCGCGTCCTAGCTTAAAAAAGGGTGACAGATTATCATTTGTGCGGACAGCAGCAACAGGGGAGAAATATAAAGTGTGTATCCATGAAATAAACTTTAACCCAAAGCCAAACTTTTTTTAAGCGTATAGAACAAATAGTCCCACTCCACCCGATCAAATGCTTTCTCAGCATCAAGTGATAAAACTACTTCTGATGTGTCGGGTGGAGTGGGATGGTGGAGGATGTTTAGGAGTCTGCGAATGTTATGGAATGAATAGCGATTTCTAATAAACCCCGTCTGATCATCACAGATAATGGAAGGTAGAATAGTCTCTCAAACGGCATGCTATAATTTTGGCAAAAATCTTACTATCTACATTTAGTAGAGAAATGGGTCGGTAAGAACCACATTCCAATTTATTTTTATCTTTTTTTTGTGAATCAGAGATATAACAGCCTGTCTCATAGTTTCTGGGAGTGAGCCAGAAATTGATGACTCTCATAGACAGAAAGCAGGATAGGGGCTAGGTCATTAGAAAATGTTTTGAAAAATTCACTTGGAAAGCCGTCTGGTCCCGGTGATTTCCCGCTTTGCATGGATGCAACTGCCTTAAAAAAATCTTCTTTCGAGAAGGGTCTTTCCATTTCTTGAACTGATTCCTCAGCAATAGTAGGCAGACTAAGCTTACTGAAAAAAACTGTCAAAAAGTAATTCATTCCCATTGGACTCAGAAGTATATAGTTGTGTGTAATACTCACTGAACCTACAGTTAATCTCCAAAGGATCTGTTAACCTAGCTCCATGTTCTCCATTAATAGCAAGAATAGCTTGATCAACCTGCTGTTGACGCAGTTGGTGGGCTAACATTTTACCTATTTTTTCGCCGTGTTCATACATTTTATGTCGACATTTATTTAAAAGGTTTTCAGTTTGCTTTGTTGTCAACAGATTGAATTCAGTGTGGAGAACTACGCGTTGTTTAACCAAATCAGGTGAAGGAGAGTTGGCTAATGCTTCATCTAGCCGCAAAATGTCCCCCTCAATCTTTTTAACCTGCTCATGTTGATCTTTTTTTATTTTGGCACTATAAGATATAATTTGGCCTCTAAGGTAAGCTTTTAGTGATTCCCAGATTAAACCACAGGATATGCCTGGAGTACTATTACGTAGTATGTATTCATTTATTTCATTTGAAATAAAATTTGACAAACTCTCCATCTGAAAGTAATAAAGTATTAAATCTCCATGGTCGGTATCGTTTGCCTAGAGTTGGCATATTTAGGCTCATTAACAATGGTGCATGATCTGAAATAACTATTGCTTTATATTCGCACTTATTAACTAATGGTAGTAACTTGCTGTCAAGAGAAAAAATAATCAATACGTGAATGTTTTATGCACTGGCGAATAGAAAGAGTACCCTCTGCGACCAGGATTCTGAAATCTCCAAACATCAGTCATTCCATAGCTTTTAAGAAGCTGGTTAACCACTTGTGTTGACCGAGCTGGTTGGACAGTTTTAGGTGAACTTCGATCCAATGAGGGAGATAACACACAGTTTATATCGCCTCCGAGAATGAGATGATGTGTGTCTATGTTTGGTATCCGAGAGAGAAATTCCGGTAAAGAAGGCACCATCATCCCAGTTAGGAGCGTATATGTTCGCTAGGACAACAGGGGTATTATTTAGTCTGCCCACTACTATTATATATCTCCCGGCTGAATCAGCTTCTACTTTTGTCATGGTAAAAGAAATTGACTTTTTGATGAGATAGCTGTACCTCTAGATTTAGAATGAAAATTTGAATGAAATAATTGTCCCACCCATCCTTCTCTAAGTTTTGAATGGCCGAATGTATCTAAATGGGTTTCTTGGAGAAATGCGATGTCCACATCTAATTGCTTCAAATGCGTAAGCACCCTTCTGCGTTTTACTGGGTGATTTAGGGACTTAACATTCCAGCTAACAAGATTGACCTGGCAAATATCAATTTGGGTATTCGATAAGTGACTAGCCATATGTTTTGAGATAAAATATTATTAAACCATTCAATCTGATAATATAATAGAATTTACAAAAGGAAATCCCGTCACTGTTAAAAAAATATGCAAAACGAATAATAACAATTTCACATTAGGTGCAACAGGTACCCCCACCCCAACTGTCACCAACAGGAACATGGTGATAATAAACTAACCCTTTACAACTAAATCCACACATTATGTGTTTGTAAGAGCTCTAGCCTAACAGTTTGCTCTGCACTAAAAGGTGTAAACAAGATGTGGTACAAAATTAAAATTAGAAAAAAAAAAAGAAAAAAAAAACGTTTCAGAAATTACTAGTTCAGTATTCGACTGGCGTTCAGTTGAATTTGCCATTATATATAATATGCATATAATTATTGTTGACTGATACTGCGTGAAACCAATAGGGTACGGCAAAGGAGAGAAAGCAAAGGAGCTCCCTCACAGAATGTTATTCCTCACATATGCCATGGCCTCCGCTGCATCCCGAAAGCGCTTTTCGACACCGTCATGGGTGATCCGCAGCAGAGCCGGGTGGAGGATCCCGTAGCGCACGTTGTCCCGTCCGCGTAGGAGTTTTCTGACGTCATTAAAGGCCGATCTGGCATGAGCCACACTCGGTGGGTAGTCGGGGAAGATGAGGATGGTGGAAACCATTGTGGAGGAGAGGACCAGCATCCGGGCACGGCGGAGGATGTCGAGACAATCTTGATAGTAGTGTAGTTTGGCTATGATCGCTCTGGGCTTACCCTTTACTCGATTCGACGGCGCGGTGCGGTGGGATCTGTCAATCAGAACATCCTTATCCATTTTCAGTATCTCTCTGAGCAATTTAGATACTGATACTGGTGTACTCGGGGATTCTTCGGCTACATTCAGTATACGAATATTTGATCTGCGCATTCGTCCCTCCATGTCCAAACACTTATCCTGAAGAACCGCTACTTTTTTCTCCAGTTGCTGGACGGAGTCTCGTAATGTTACGATTTGGTCAGAAACATCCCGAAAGTCCCTGCTCCATATCAGACACCGTAGATTGGATTGTGTCTAACTGGGAGCGCAGAATCGTAGTGCTGCTAGCTATTTCAGACCTGACTATCTGCATCACCTCCGTTTTTAACATCACCAAACTCCTTTGCAATGATCTTTGCAAGCTCACTTTGAAAGAGTGCAGCCATCTCGGTCTCTTGATAGAGGACAGTATTTCAGTTTTGAGATCCAGCGCGGCTGGCGCGGGTTGGCCACTCCGCTCCGCTGGCTTCGTTAGCTCCTCCGACGGCATGCTAGGTGCGATGCTAGGTGCGGTGCTAGGTGCGATGTTAGATGCAGCGGAACTCGTGTTGCTAGCAGCAGTAGCAGCGGTCTTGCCCGTATACTTGTATTTGCGCAGATTATTCGCCATTTACACCCGTGAATGGAAGCTCAATGTTGTATCAGAGTTTTAGGTAGTACACATATGTTAAAGTTACAGTCAAACGCCAAATAAAACGGCTTTTTTTGCAAATTCGTGCAGAGCACACTAAACTTCCAACCTACTCCATTGCCTGCTCACTCCACATCCTGAGTTTAGTTTATTGATAAAATGATTTCTCACTTTGGCTTATGCAAATAAATAGTAAAAGAGCCAGTCTTTTGAACGGCTCTTTGACATGAACTGATCCAAAAGTTTCAGATCAAAAGTCCCATCACTATTCAACAATAATGTTTTAGATTTAAATACCTTCACAAATCTTTTTTAGTTCTCTGAGCCTTTATGCTGTCCAAGTCTATTAATTGTATATATTTTATTTATTTATTTAATTAAAATTTTATTAAATTAATGTTATATTATTAATTTATTTATTTATGTGTATTAATTGTATTTATTTTATTTATTTATTTTTATTGTTAATTAATTTATTTAATTTGAATGTTATTTATTTATTTAATTTTAATGTTATGTATTTATTTTATTTTAATGTTAATTAATTTATTTTATTTATTTAAATGTAGTAATTTTGTCTATTTTATTTATTTATTTATTCATTTTATTATGTATTTATTTGTTTTATTATTTATTTATTGTTTGTTGTTTTTTTTTAAATTTAATTTTAATTCAATTTATTTATATAAAAAAAAAAAAAAAATCTAAAATGTTAGGGCAAATCTTCCCTGTTTACAGCAACAAGCAGCAACTACTCAGACACGCTCCACCCAAACTTATTCTCAAAAGCAAAGAACAAAAGCCTGGACAGTCAGAATGAAAATAGTGTTTCAAATGTTCTTCCTGACCATCCAAACCTTTGCGGTGGAAAGTTTTCTTCTGTTTGAACACATCCCTTGAAGCGCTGACCTTTGCTGCTTTTTTCTTAGTCGTGAGAGATACGTTACGTCTCGCCAAGCTACAAAAAACAAACCCAAAAAGATTAGTTTGCTGTCATAATATTTCCCCTATTCCCAGTATCTGGCTTCACACCGACTTTAAGACTCCATTTCATTCCCTTTTCAAGAGCTCCACTTCTACGCTTGATTAAAAATTCTCCAGAGTACTCATGGGTTTTGAGTACTTTTCCCCAAGATGTAATATTTAGTTTCTGAATCTCAAAAAGCCAAAAGTGCGTGTGTACTGTTTGTCCCTCAGTGCAGCGCTTCAAGGCTAAAACGCCAATTACTTGATGAAAAAGGGAGACAGGAAGTGCCCCGGGTGGAGAGATGGGGGAGGGGCTTAGGACAAACTGCTCCGTCAGGTGAAATACTGTAAGGAGGAAGCTGCCAGCGCCTCGAGGTTTGGCACTGGACGAGATGTTTCTCAATAACTCCCCGCATCAGCAGTACACGAAAGAGCGCCCCCCGGAGTACCTGCCCTGCCATACCCCTTATACCTCACCCCCTCGTACCCCACGTCCCCTCCCGCCGTGGCCCGACTTTGTACATGTGTGTTCAGGTCACGTGGCGGCGCTGTGTTAGCGCCTTGTCTCGTGGAGAGGTGATGGTGAAGGATGGTGACCTCGATGATTCAGGAGTTTTCGCGATCGCTGATTTAGTTGGAAATAAACGCACAACTCCGAAAGGTCGTTATAAATGTTGGTGCGGAAAATGGTCAGAAAGCGTTGTACATGTTTGGCGTACGGTTTTAAAATTATATTATCATTATATGGTGAGTATGAAGAACTGATTTGACTCATTCTTCTCAGTGAGGAGGAGAGGAGAAAGAAGAGAGGGTAGAAGAGAGGGGAGAGAAAACAGGGGTGAGATAAGGGAAGAGGGGAGAGAGGGGGAAGAGGGATAGAGGAGAGGGTAGAGAGAAGAAAGAGGAGGGAGAAAAGGGGATAGAGGAGAGGGGTGAGAGAAGAGGAGAAGGGAGAAGAAAGAAGAGGGGACACAGGAGAGGGGCAAGAGAGGAGAGAGAAAAGGGAGGATGGAAAAGGGGATAGAGGAGAGGGAGAGAGAAGAAAGAGTGGATGGAGAAGAGGGGATGGAGGACAGGGGAGAGAGGAGAGGAGACAGAGGAGAAGGGAGAGAAAAGGGACACAGGAGAGGGGAGAGGGGCAAGAGAGGAGAGAGAAAAGAGGATGGAGGAGAGAAGAGGATAGAGGAGAGGGGAGAGGGCGAGAAGAGAGGCAAGAGAGAAGAGGGGAGACAAGAGGGGAAATGAGAGTGGACAGAAGAGCGAAAGAGGGGGGAGAGGGAGAGAAAGAAGAGAGGAGAGACAAGAGAAGAGGGGATACAGAAGAAGGAATAGGAGAGGGAAGAGACAAGGGAAGAGGGGGAGAGAGGAGAGCGAGAGGATAGAGAAGAGGGGTAGAAGAGAGGGGAGATAAAACAGGGGAGAGATAAGGGGAGAGAGAAGAGGGATAGAGGAGAGGGAAGAGAGGGGGAGAGAAGAAAGGAGAGATGAAAGAGAAAAGAGGATAGAGGAGAGCGGAGAGAGAAGAGACAGAGGAAAGAGAGAAGAGGGGACACAGGAGAGGGGAGAGGGGCAGGAGAGGACAGGATAGAAGGGGAGAAGAGAGGATGGAAAAGAGGGGATAGAGGAGAGGGGAGAAGGAGAGAGAGAGATGAGGGGATAGAGAAGAGGGGACAGAGGAGAGGAAAGAGGAGAGACCAGAGGAGATGAGTGAAGAGAGAAGAGAGGGGATAGAGGAGTGAGAGAAAGGGAGACATAGAGGGAAGAGAGAGGTGAGAGGAAAGAGAGAAGAGGGGGGGTAATTTGTTTTAAGGACACAGAAGCCTCTGATGCAATAGAACCAGGCTACAAATATGAAAGCAGGTACCATTTTCAATACTTTTCCTTATTCAGAAGATAGAATATTACATTTTGAACTGTTATTGAATTCATTTTTACATAATTCCATCGGCTCAGCTCATCGTTGACCTTCTGATAACCCTGTGCTGCACTTTTAGCCATTGAACCCGTGAGCACTTCAGCGTGGTGCATAATTCAGCAGTACACACCACCCAGACGACAGGAGGAGCTGCATTTAAAGGACCCCCACCCCAATTTCCCACGGATTTGAGCTTTTCACGTCCAAATACGACCACTGTGTACTGTCTGCATCTAATTATACATCGTTTTATTGTCTGAGCATCAGGAAGTGGGTGGTAACATACTAGTCAAACTGCACTCTGACCTCTGAAAGTTGTGAAAAGCACTTATGAACTCATCGGGGTGAATAATTAGGATAAAATGAACTAGTTTGTTTCTGACCTGTCCTGTTTTATCTACATATCAGGACACTATTTTTGATCCTTTTTCTGGAGTTCGTTGGTCTCCATCGACTGCTCTCTTTGGGATTCTTCCAGCCGATCACTCCTTCTCACTCTTTCGTTGACCTTGTTCACGTTCTTTCTCGGTCAGGCGGTCCATCGTGATGCGCTGGAAAGACCCTCACCCACAAACTCGCTCTCGATGGATAAAAAACGCCCTCTGGAGAAAATAAGGCACTATCTCAAAGACTCTGACTCTAAATTTACTGGAGTCTGGTTACCTTTTTTTAGATCATGTCTTTGACGCTGGAGATGAGCTGTTTATTTCATATATTCATGGATATCAAGTGGCAGATTGGACTATGTTAAATGTTTTAGAAGCATGTGTTCTACCCTTTTTGGGGGTGGGACAAAAGCCGAAGTTTAAATCTGACAACTAGACAAATCGTTGCAGGAGTAAAGACGTTTCACGGCTCATTCTTCAGTTTTGTGTGTTTATATTTTAAGGTGCGTACATTGTAAAACATTAATCTCTCATATTAGTCCTGGATACTACACGTTTCTATCTGTAATCTGTTCTTTTAAATTCTGGAAAACCATCCATCCATTTTCTTCCACTTATCCGATGCCAGGTCGCGGGGGCAGTCTAAGCAGGGACTCCCAGACTTCCCTCACCCCAGACACTTCCTCCCGCTCGTCCGGTGGGACCCCAAGCATTTCTCAGGCCAGCCATAGTCCCTCCAGAGTGTCCTGGGTCTTCCCCAGGGTCTCCTCCTGGTGGGACATGCCCACAACATCTCCCTAGAGAGGCGTCCAGGAGGCATCTTGAACAGAAGCCCGAGCCACCTCAGCTGCTCCTCTCAACGTGGAGTTTTCCAGAGTATAAGTCACACCAGCCCAGAAAAAGGCATAATAATGAAGAAAAAACATATAGATCACATATAAATTGCATCTGAGTCTGGGGTGATCGTTCTTTTGCAGTGGCCGGTCCAAAACTCTGGAACTCTTTGCCCATTGAGTTTTGTTCCATCACTGACCTGCCTCTGTTCAAAGCCAAACTTAAAACCCACCTATTTAGAACGGTTTTTAACCTGTGATACTTTCTTTATTTTAATGGTGTAATGTGCTTTGTTGACTTAATTGTATGGTATTTATTGTTTTTTTTATCTTGTTTTTAAGGCTGTACAGCACTTTGGTCGGCTTTGGTTGTTGGAAGGTGCTATAGAAATAAAGTGTGATTGATTGAGTATAAGTCGCATCCCCAACCAAACTATGAAAAATGTTGGCACTTCAAATCCATCTCTTGGCATAAACATAATTTGTTAGGCATTTGGATCCACTGACTCACAGGTTAACGGTGCGATTCCAGCTCCCCCAGATGAATACTGTTATTGTGTCCTTGGGCAAGACACTTAACCCACCTTGTTCCAGTGTCTGCGTACACTGGTGTGTAAATGGGTGAGTGGTTCCTTGATGTAAAGCGCTTTGAATGACTTGAAGTTGGAAAAGCGCTATATAAAAATGTGGCTATTTACCCATTTACCAAGAAGTAAATCAGGTAGAGAGCCGTCATGTTTATTTGATCAAATCCACTTTGTTTGGGGACACGACTCAGTGCATTGATTTGTGTACATTTGTATTCATTACAGATGCCTGCTCTGGCACATTAATGCGACTTGTTTTTCCCGATTTCCTTATCAGAGTCCCTCTCCCAAACCTGCTGTCCCCTCAAACGCCTCAGAAAGCAGGATACAATTATAGATAGAGAGGTGTTAATGACATAAATAGCTGACAAACTCTCTGGAGGAACTGCCATTTTAATAGGCAATCTGTAATCACCTCGAGATGTCACCTTGATGTTTGGGGAGTTTATTGGAAGAGCAGCCCCACAGGATTTAAGGCGGAGTGGAGCTTTGATGATGAAATGGAGAGGGAGTATATGAGAAAGCTGTCACGCGAAATTGGTATGGTGACAATAAGACAAACGTGCATTTATGTGAGATTAAATGGAAAAAGAGCCATTCAGAAACCATTTTTCTTTATTTTTAAGCGACCAACTGCACTGCCTGGCCAAAAAAAAAGTCGATTTAACTAAGCAAACAGGTCCGAGCCTCCTCCAGATGATCAGGTCGAGGTTCAGCAACAGTCTGAGCTCAGAGAAGAGGTCAGCTGACGATCTGAATACACTGAACGACCAGGTTATTCCATCAATGGATTTTCTCTTCCCTGATGGGCGTATTCCAAGATGATAATGGCAGGATTCATCGAGCTCAAATAGTGAAAGAGAGGTTCAGGAGCATGAGACATCATTTTCACACATGGATTGTCCACCACAGAGTCCAGACCTTAACCTTATTGAGAATCTCTGGGATGTGCTGGAGAAGCTTTGTGCAGCGTCAGACTCGACCATCATCAATGCAAGATCTTGGTGAACAATGAAGCAACACTGGATGGAGATAAACCTTGTGACGTTGCAGAAGTGAAATCGAAACAATGCCACAGAGAATGGTATGGTATTGTATTCTTTCATTTGGACAGGGACAGTGCACAACATTACATTAACCTTAAAACACAGGAGAGATGTTTGGTGCCAGGTTATAGCAAAGATGCTAATTTCCACCTATCATCCCTGGACAGGCTGAGGTTAAGTAAGAAGAACTGTTTGTCTTAGATGGATGAAAGTCATGGAAACATATAGTACACACCAAATACAACACATCTCACCTCTCAAATACACCATTTTTAAAAAAACAGTCAGTTCACACACACATATACACAACCAAACCAAGTTATTCACACATAATCAGTCAATTTCAAATGTACAAATCCTCTTTCTTCCACACATTGACTGACACGCTTTGACAGTCGCCATTTCTTTGTCGCATGTGCAAACATTTGAAAACTTGTGCATGTTATAATCTCATTTAGCTTTAGCTATTCCACAGACTCATGGCTACGATAGAGAAAGACGGTTTTGCGAAAGAGGTCCTGTGTGCCGTAATCAAACTAAAGGCGCTACAACAAAATATTAGAGAGTTTCTTTGGCCAAGCTGTGTATGAACTGATGAATTATCGCGTATTATAATGAAACACCAGGTTAGAGTTTGTATGCAGTATTTACGATGCCAAAATAAGTGTATTCATGGGTTTCAGAATGATGAAAAGTTAGCAAAAGAAAAATAAAATCCATCAACTGGACAAATACGTTGTAGGACCTGGACGACTGAGGGATTACACAGATACCGTTGGCATAGTAAGTAACAACTCAAAATTAAATATTAGATCTTTTGGATGGTCAACCTTCTTCAAAATGGCAGTATATACGATGCTGAATCCTGTGTGTTTTCCTCACATTGTAGGAACAAGTCAATTCTTCAACTTTAACCGATATCGTCACTTTACACCATGTGGCTGTAATGTTTAAGTGGCTGGTGGCTGTAATGTTTCTCCACGGATTTGAAAGTTGGTCATTTGAATCCCGCTCTCGACATAAACATCACTGGTTGAGCGTCAGATCCACTGATCCACAGGTTGGCGGTGCAATTCCAGCTCCAACTAGTGACTTTGTGAATCTCTTTTGAACTGTTCCTTAGACTGAACGGTTGGAATTGGACCTCAAATTTTAAAAGAACTGAATCTTTTTCTTTATAATTGTATGCGTTTTTATCAGTATTGATTTATATTAACGCTAAACCAACACGAAAATCAGCACAAAAGTGGAATAAAGCGACACAAAAGAGAGATTTGTGCACAAAAAACAGATTTGGCATCGCAATAACAGGCAGTTTTAAAATTATTATCATTGTAGTGCAGCGTTTTCCTTAGATTCTGCATGATTCCAAAGCGTAAAACACACTCCCACTCTCAGTTTGAACCATTTTACACACATCTGAGCCGTGGCCATGTCTCTGTGATCAGTTCGTAGATAAAATGAGTTCTCACGCTGGCTTCTGTCACATAAATCAAAAATTCAAGAACCAGTCTTTTGAACTCCTCTTTGAAAGGAACAGACCCAAAATATTCGGATCTCATAAAAGAGACGAAAATCCCATCGCTGGCTCCTACAGATAAATACTGTCATTGTGCTGTGTCCTTGGGCAAGACACTTAACCCGCCTCGGTGTATGAATGTGCGAGTGAATGGGTGAGAGGTTTCTTGATGTTAAATGTGCTGAAGGTTGGAAAGAGCTGTATAAAAATGTGACCATGTGACCGAGGTTATAGGCAAGTAATTATGGTTGAGGGTAGATTTGGTCCACTGGGAATGAACTTAAGTCGACGCAATTTCACGTTTTTGCTACTAAACTGTGTATATCGTGTTTGAATAGCACTATCTACTGTTCCTAGTCATTTCTGGCAGTTTTAGTTTTTGTTGCAAACTACAGTATTTGCAGTCCAGTGGTCATAAATATATATGAAAATGGGTGTGTCCTGGCTCCACTCTGGCTTCAGGAGGGGAGTTTAAAGTATTGATACCTGTCACCTGTGTCACCTGTGCTCTTTATACCTCCAGACGCCTCCTCACTGTCTTCTTTACTACCTCCAAGTACCTTCCAAGTTTTGCGCCTCTATTTGAAATGTGGCTGTGGAATGAGTTTAGGTGTTTTAGTCCCACTTTAAACATACATATTTGTGGAAATAGACTTGATGTGTTTCAGGCCAATAACACATTTTGCGTGATTTAAGACAACAGTGAAAATTACCTTATTACTTAATTACTGCATAAAGTAAAACTGTGTATCAGCAAAAAAAAAAAAGTCAACGCAATTTCTACAAAATGCATGGAAACCTGTAAGAAATCAGGACGCAGAACACGCACCTCCTTTAGCCAATCAGGACGCAGAACAGGGCACGTCCTTTAGCCAATCAGGACGCAGAACAGGGCACCTCCTTTAGCCAATCAGGACGCAGAACACAGCACCTCCTTTAGCCAATCAGGACGCAGAACACGCACCTCGTTTAGCCAATCAGTACGCAGAACACGGCACCTCCTTTAGCCAATCAGGACGCAGAACACGCACCTCCTTTAGCCAATCAGGACGCAGAACATGGCACCTCCTTTAGCCAATCAGGACGCAGAACACGCACCTCCTTTAGCCAATCAGGAAGCAGAACGCACCTGCATACACTGTAAAAAAATAGTATGCAAACTGCACTAGTGGTCCCTCGCAAATTAACATTTTTGAGCTAATTTTTCATATTACTGCGTGGGATACCTGCAGCTTAAAATCCGGTGCGGCTTGTACAATTTTTCTTTCTAAAATTAAAGCATGCGGCTTTTAATCAGGTGCATCTGTAGTCCGGAAAATACGGTAAGCCTTTGTGCTGTTTTATCTTGAGTTTTTCCAAGTAACTTACTCCATGCCATGTTTCACTAGGGCCATAAGATCTCACCTTGTACAGGACGTCCCTCAGTCAGGGCTGGGAAATTGAATGTATGTGCGGCGGCAGACAAGGTTCTGTGCAAGGATGACCTGTTCTTTTGGGGCTCAGGGGTAAATGGCATTAAAATATTTACCTGAGCAAGTGCTGAGCTAAACGTGACAGCGGAGGCATGTCCAGAGTTCAGTCCCAGAGAAACACGAGCTGAATCTGCAATGAGACGCTCTGATCTGTGTCTTCTGAGGTGAAGGACAGTCGGTCTGGATCAACACTGATACATATGACAGTAAAAGGAATAAGTCTTTTGGTTTGGTCAGTATTCTCATTTAGAATTTTACACGGTATTATTATTCCTCCTATCTTGATTTTGACTGTATAAAGAAGTGGACCAAGTGGACTAAACCTGTTGGTAACGCCAGCAGGAGTGACCTCGGGGAAAGTCGATGCCTGATTTGTCTGTTTAGCTATGTCCATTTACATTTACAATCTATGATAATGCCCCAGTATGGATAGTGAAAGCATGACTTTTTGTTTCATTACTGTAATCATGAAGGAAGAGATCGCAGACCAGGTAGAGAGTTGAAAAAAGTTTATCTGCTCAGATGAATGAAGCTACAGGGAGTTTTCCAGTATTTAAAGCCCCAGAAAAGGTACTATCTATAGAAGACAGGACTTATAGGGACTTAACTCTTTTTACATACTGTCCATATAAGATCATAAATGGATGTATCATTAAAAAGAAGTTTTACAAGACCTTTAGATACTAGTAACAGGTGACAAAAGCAACTGGTTCTGGTGAAGACATCTTAAAATAAGCATTTGTCTCATTCTTACAGAGAAAAAAGTTTAGCTCAATGTTTAAGACGCAAAGTATTCAACACACAGTTTGAGAGTAAAATAAAAATCATGCTTTCAATTACTTTACTCTTAAACCTTGTGTTGAATAATGTGTCTTAAACATTGAAGTAAGGATGTGACACTTATTTTAAGGTCTGTACACTGGAACCTGCTACTTGGTTACATGATATTATTCATCTTTCGATCGACAGAAGGTCTTGTAATACATCTTTTCAGACAAGCATCTTTTTAGTGACGTAACAGCTAATGGTATATCCATTTATGACCTTGTACAGACAGTATATAAACAGGACCAGCCTTCTATAGATAGTACCTTTCTCGGGGTATAAGTACTAGATGGCTCCTTTGTACTGTAACTCACACATGTACCTGCTGTCTGTAATCTTCATTCATCTCATGAGATAAAACTCCTTTCAACTCTCTACCTGGTCTGCAATCGCGTCCTTCACAATCACAGATATATTGTATGAACAGGGTCTTGAGGTCATCGTATGTCCATTAGGTGCTGCCTGCATCCAATTATAAATCATTTCACTGTCTGATTATCAAGAAATGCTCGTTATGTAAGGTGTTTAGTAGCAGTGCAGCACTACATCAAACTGGTATCTTGATTTACTAACGCTAAAGGTAAGTAACACTCTATGGAGACCAGCGTGGGAGACTGTGGACAGTAAGATACCAGCTATGTTCTGGTCATTTTGGTTGTAAAGCAATCACCTCGTTCGACTGCCTAAAATTTCTTAATGTGTAATGCCATGAATACCAGAAGAGGACCCTCCTTCCACACGAACAAACATTGGGGAAGCCTATAAAAGCTGTCAAACAAGCACATCTCCATCTATCGTTTCCTGAGAGTCCGTCGCTTCATTGTTCACTTTACTTGTGTGGAACCTTCCTGACTTTATGTTTCAATTTCTTGTTCCTCTTTGACGCTTACACCAGAAACGAACATTCTTACAGTTAGCATGCTAGTTGTTAGCTTTACTGAAAGCATGATTTTTTGTTGTACCACCTTACTTTTAAACCTTAAGTTGAATACTTCCTTTGTACGGACACACAAAAAACTCGTGGACACTCAACACTCAAAGCTTCATTCATCTGATCAGATAAACTTCTTTCAACTCTACCTGGTCTGCGATCTCGTCCTTCACGATCACATTTACCGTGACAACAAAACTCTATTCTGGTCTCTGCAAGCTGTGATTTGTGATGTGTGTTGGCTAACGCTCACTCGCTCATTGAAAAGAGCAATTGTTCGGAAAAATAGCCTTTTGAATGCAGCCGTTGTATTTATTTGTAGACAAACCATACAGTAAATATTACATAAACCTCCTTCCATTCGTTACCCAACATATTGGAGTTCTGTCTTTGGATGAGACTATTCAATTTCGAAATTTAAGATGAACGCAGACAGCGGCACAGTCATTCAACCAAGAGACTCATTCAGAGGAGCCATAAGCGCAAGATAACCACATCAATTAGTTTTACAAATGCCGAGAGTAGACAAGTAGACATAAATATTACAGTCAGTTATGAATTTCGAAGAATGCAGCTCTTGCAGATGGCGTCCGGCCTGCCCATGTCAATCTGTAAGACTCTTTTTATGGGCTTTTGATTTGCCCTGTCGCCGGTGAAGGCCAGTGAAAATGACAAATGACACTATTTTCAGTCCAATGGAGTGATTCAGAAAGAGACACGCAATTATCACACCTCTCCAAGCCTGAAACCTGTGCGTCTGAGCGGTCGGTGTGCGCTGAATGCAAGACAGTCTGAACATACGCAGGGTTAAAGGTACACTGTGGAGCTTTTTAAAACAACAGCTCGTGTCCATTGAGATGATAAGCTACTGTTTCGCTTGGGATGTTCCACAGTTTGACATTAAACTTCTTTTTTCATGCTTTTATGCAACTGCAGATCTTTTTATTGCACCGGAATACATTTTTTCTTAGTGTGGGGGGGGTGTCCTCTCCACAGATCTAACCTGCAGTGGTGGAACATAAAGTAGAAGTAGTAAAATACGACACTTAAGTTCAATTTTTAGGCTTTACTTAAGTGCATTTTAAAGTCAATGATTTTTACTTTTACTTCACTGCATTTGAGAGCAGTGTCTATTCTTTCTACTACACTATATTTTTGAACAGGACGGCAAAGTAAAAGTATTTTTTATTATTGTTTGAGACCTGCTGAAAAGGCTGAGGGTTTATTTTTATCAAGGTCATAGTTCGAGCCAAGAGAAATACAAATAAAAAACGCTAGGAAAAATACGCTTTATTAGATCTCAAACTCAAAGCTTTATTGGATCTCAAAGTACATTTTCAAACAGGTATTTAAGTAAAACTATTAAAGTAAATGTATCACAAAAAATCTACCTGAGTATCTTTTTTTCCTCTTGTATCTCTACTTTTATTTAATCTATCCTCAGACCCAAAACAAACAGGAACAAAGAGAACAATAGGCAGCCATTACAGGTGGAATAGGGTCATTAAGGCTGAAAATGGAGACAATAGATGTTCACAGTTGTCTTCAGTGTGGTTAGCTCCTCCCTTCAGACAGATATAACGCAGTGTCCAGCAGTAATCTGACCAGAACTGAGGAAGTGCCTTGGATGAGCAGCGAAACGTCTTCACTCCAGCAACAACTTGTCCATTTGACGAATTTAAACTTCATCTTTTGCTACTTTTGTTTAAGTAACACTACTGAGTACTTCTTCCACTACTGCTAACCTGTAACTTGAGGCGTTAGATACAACATCTCCATGGAGACAAGCAGGTGGTTGGACCTTCCTTGGTTCCCCTTTAAATGTAAGAGAAATGTTACATATTCGAAGCAATACTGTGAACATTTCCAGGTTATTCCAGGTTTCTCCAGGTACTCTTGTTGTTCAATCTCTCCATGCTGCTGTTAGTCCAGTTAATACACAGCAATAAAGTGTCCTACCACAACTCTGCACATGACTCTCAGATCTGTGTCTCACTGCAGCAGGTGAATATGGACCAGTGGATTCACTCTGACACTGCATCCAACAGATCAGTGTGTGGAGGCAAAACGACTTTCTCCAGCTAAACTCAGACAAGACTCAAGTCATCATCTTTGGTTCACAGAAACATAGAGAAAGTGTCAGCAGTCACCTCCAGTCTCTCTCTCTAAAACCTTCAAATCAGGCCAGAAATTTAGGGGTAATAATGGACTCAGACTTGAACTTTAACAGCCACATCAAATCAATAACATCTGCAGCTTTTTACCGTCTGAAAAACAGAAAAAATCAAAGGTTTACTGTCAAAATCAGACTTGGAGAGACTTATCCTGCATTTGTCTCCAGTAGATTAGACGACTGTACCGTCCTGCTCACTGTTCTCTCCAAACGAGCCTTAAGACAGAACAGTACCTCCAGAACACTGCTGCGTGGGTCCTGACTAGAACCAAGAAGTACTTCACACGTGTCCTGTGTCTCTGGCTCCTGTGGCTCAGAGACTTTAAAGCAGCTCAGTGTGAACAAGTCTCTCCATGAACCAGCACCAAAGAACATCTCCCACATGTTAGAGCCACATGAACCATCTCACACTCTGAGGACTTCAGGGACCGGCCTCCTGCTGGTCCCAGAGTCAGGACTAAACATGGAGAGTCAGTGTTTCAGTTTTGTGCAGCTAAACCTGGAACAGTCCTGAAGATGTGAGACAGACCTCGACTTTGACAATGTTTAAATCCAGGCTCAAAAGTGTTCGGTTTAGCTGTGAATATGACTGAAAGTTTGAATTACTTTGTGTCGAATTGTGCTGTACAAATAAACTTCCCTTCTCTAACATCAGACAGCGTGCGAGTGGACATCGGTATTGGTCAGGAGTATTTATCTGAAAGATTAGCTCGTTTCGCTTGATGAGAAGTCCCACCCAGATAATGACACAGGGATAACTTGAAATGAGTTGCACTTTTTCCACAGCTAATTATCGAGTGATTTGGGTGCGAGTTCTTCATAATCTTGTACCATAATGAGCCAATCTATGAGTCATTTAGGTCTCTTTAAGCCGCGGCGAGGAGCGAGGAGCGAGGGCGAGATACGACGGGAAAGAAAGTGAGTGTGAGACAGTCTGAGAAATGAAATCGTTTTTCCGCGTGGGCATGTTAAAATCGCTAAAGGCGCTGTACCTGAACCAGATTTTAACTTGAAAAACTGAACTATTTTAATGGTTTGCAGACGTCCCAAAGTTATCCCTCACTTACCTTATGCATGTCGAGCATCGTAATTATTAACAATGAGTTTGTAAGAGTTTAGAAGAGGCCAGGGTGGAATTTATGGTCACGGAAAAGAAACAACTAGCATGCTAACTGCACACTTCTGCTTCTCAGACAATGAAATGCTTTATAATTAGATGCAGACAGTACATAGCAGACTTATTTTCACTGGGATAAGACAGATTATGCTCAAGTATATGGGGAAAAAAGGGTACAGGGCGTTTAATTAGTTATTTTGCATTTTTTTTAACTTTTTTTTGGACTTTTAGTTGTTCTTCTCATCCAACTTGGCCCCAACTTTAGGTAAATATAAAGGTTCTTGTCCATCATCACAGTGGATTAGGACTGTACACTGTAACTGATTTACCAGAAAGTTTTATTGCAAAAAAAAAAAATCACAAAGTAGGAATGTTCTTTGGCAATATAGTGAAAATAAAATAGAAATATTTTTAAAAATTAACTTCAATCAATGGATGAAGTGTGGCTGAAATGAGTAGTTTACTTTTGGGTCGTTATCGGGTATTTCAAACATAAATGTCACATTAGTCTGAATTAGACTGGAGCCTGTCTGCTGTGATTATCGACGTCGTCTCCTTCATTCAGTTTTCCTCCTGTTGAAACATAATCTTTACTCGCTCTTTCTTTCTCCCCATCTCTCTCTCTCTCTCCACTTCCCCCCATCGCTCTATCTCTCTCTCCCTCTCCCTCCTTCTTATCATCTCTCTCTCCTTCTCACCATCTGTCTCTTTCTCTCTCACTCTCCCCTCTTCTCCCTCTTTCTCCCCATCTCTCTCTTTCCCTCTCTCTTTCTCTCTCACTCTCAGCTCATCTCCCTCTCTCTTTCTTTCTCTCCATCTCCCTCTTTCCCTCTCTCTTTCTCTCTCACTCTCAGCTCATCTCTCTCTCTCTGTCTTTCTCCCCATCTCCCTCTTTCCCTCTCTCTTCCTCCCGATCTCTCCATCTCCCTCTTTCTCCTCTTTTCCTCCCGATCTCTCCATCTCCTTCTTTCTTCTCTCTTCCTCCCGATCTCTCCATCTCCCTCTTTCTTCTCTCTTCCTCCTGGTCTCTCCATCTCCCTCTTTCCCTTTCTCTTCCTCCCGATCTCTCCATCTCCCTCTTTCCCTCTCTCTTCCTCCTGGTCTCTCCATCTCCCTCTTTCCCTCTCTCTTCCTCCCGATCTCTCCATCTCCCTCTTTCCCCTCTCTTCCTCCCAATCTCTCCATCTCCCTCTTTCTTCTCTCTTCCTCCTGATCTCTCCATCTCCCTCTTTCTGTCTCACTCTCCGTTCATCTCCCTCTCCCTCTCTCTCTCTCTTTCTCCCCATCTCCCTCTTTCTTCTCTCTTCCTCCTGATCTCTCCATCTCCCTCTTTCCCTCTCTCTTCCTCCTGGTCTCTCCATCTCCCTCTTTCCCTCTCTCTTACTCCCGATCTCTCCATCTCCCTCTTTCTTCTCTCTTCCTCCTGATCTCTCCATCTCCCTCTTTCTCCTCTCTTCCTCCTGATCTCTCCATCTCCCTCTCTCTGAATAGTATTTGATTAATTACTGTGAGGATGTGGATCAATGAGCTCTTGGTCCATTGAGTCCAAACAGAAACATCCTGAAACAACTTCTCCATTTTCCAGATAAAACTCCTCCTGGTGCCACGTCCTGATCTGTGGAGATACTGAAAACATAAAAGGACGCCGCTTTCCATCTTTGCACCTCGACCTTTCACCTCTTAGATTTTTATATAACGGTATTCTCCCTTTTTCCTCTTGCAACACAACTCTGCGATCCAGCTCATGACCACGACGGGACACCTCAGCCTTTCCATTTCCTCTTCGTCTTAGTCATATTTTCTTTAACAAATCTAAAACCTTTTACACCTTCATCTAATGCAGCTTTTTGAACACCACCCTCAGGCTTCCAGGTTAATTGGCCCATGTTCCTTAACCCTCAGGCTGCCCTACCGGCATTTATGTCCATCCTGGCTTTTTTTCAAACTTTGGACTATTTTAATCCAGTTATCATGTTTAAGACGCCAAGTTTTGTGGAAAGGCCTAATTCTTGTTGAAGTTTAGTTTAGTTTTTAGTTTAGTCCCAAATTTTAGCCCTTCCCAAATGTTACCTATCACCCTAAGGACATAAATGCTACTGCAAAATAACACTCATGACCCTAAGGACATAAATGCTGCTCTATAATGACACTTATGACCCTAAGGACATAAATGCTACTGCAGAATAACACTCATGACCCTAAGGACATACATGCTACTGCAGAATAACACTTATGACCCTAAGGACATAAATGCTACTGCAGAATAACACTCAGACCCTAAGGACATACATGCTACTGCAGAAAAACACTCATGACCCTAAGGACATACATGCTACTGCAGAATAACACTCATGACCCTAAGGACATACATGCTACTGCAGAATAACACTTATGACCCTAAGGACATAAATGCTACTGCAGAATAACACTCATGACCCTAAGGACATACATGCTACTGCAGAAAAACACTCATGACCCTAAGGACATACATGCTACTGCAGAAAAACACTCATGACCCTAAGGACATAAATGCTACTGTAGAATAACCCTTATGACCCTAAGGACATAAATGCTGCTCTATAATGACACTTATGACCCTAAGGACATAAATGCTGCTCTATAATGACACTTATGACCCTAAGGACATGAATGCTATTTAATAATAACATTTATGGCACTTATTTTAACCCCTTAACTGCCAGTTTGAAAAGAGTAAAACTGGCCTCTAAAATTGAGATATCTTCCAGAAAACAAATCACTGAACAAAGAGGTACAGTTTTATGTGTCTCAGAAAGCTTCAAGTTTATCTGAAATTTGAAGTTTGTGGCTCTTAGTTTTTGTGTAGGATCAGTTAAAAGTCCATCCTGAGCCGTCCTTCCTATCCAGTATAACAGGGCCATAAAAAAAACTCCGCAACATCTTAAACTTTCTGTAACAATGGAAATAGAATTAAGTATTCAGTTTGTTTCGTTTTATTTTTATTGAAATTGTCAATGTTGGTATTTTTCACTGAATTCATCCTTTTCCATAATGAATAATGGCAAAAAACATGAATTTCATGTACTCCACACGCAGCATTTAAACTGACAAGAAATAAAAATGTAATTACACATTTAACATGTTTTCTCAAAAATAAAACCAATTATCAATAAAACTATGTTGTATTGTAAACACATTTTAAAATAAAGGCAAATTTCCATGATAAAAATGTGTCTTTCATGATTTCCTCTGTTGAAAAGTCCCTGTGTGAACAGCCCAGGCCTTATCTGAAAGTTTCAAGACTCAAGACTCAGGGCCAACACTAAGTGGACATTTTTTACCATTGAGAAGATCAGAGCTGTTGTGTAAAACTTGCGTCACTCGTTGCAGACGACAATGGCCTGTTTAAATTCAAGTGAGTTTGAGACGTTATATTACAGCTCATGTTTGTCCTAGAGACGGTGGAGGACGTGAGTGGGATCTTCAAGTCCCTCGTTTTCAGTAAAGAAAACAACACGTGTCTGTTGTGGATCCAAAGATATGAGCCGTTAAAATAGAAAATACTTTTCTGTCACATGTTTCAAACATGTGTCAGCAACGGGTCAGAGGCTTTAGTCAGAAATTGTAAAAATTATACATTTATTTATTATTATTATATTTTTCTCTCAAAAATCAAACAAAATTGTACTCATAAGTATATTTATGTTTGTTTTTTCATTGGTTTTAAAAGATTTAAAAATACAGAGACTAATGGGAAGGACATTTCAGAACTGACTTTAAACTGATGCTACAGAAAAATAAAAAAATGCTCTAAACTTGAAGCTTCCAAGACACATAAAAACAGACCCTATTATACCCTGACTTCTGTTTTACAGAAAATATAACAATGTTTAGATCGTTGTCACACTATGTGAAATTCAGGTTTTCAAACTGGCAATTAAGGAGTTAAAATCAAATAAAATGATGAGTTTTATAAATTTGATATTTTTGATTAGAGCAGGGATAGATGTTTGGATTTAGTATAAAAAAAAATATTAATTTATGAAGACTTTACAGCTGTTTTTGTAAGAGGACATGTTTGTCCTTAGGATCCTGAGTGAGACTTTTTAAAGAGAAGCCGGAGGGTTACGCCGGACTCTTAATGCAAGTTTTTTGAAAATCTACCTTGACTGAACATGTCGTGTGTCCCACTGAGGATTTGAGCATGAATAATGCCTGGTGGCTCATTCTGTACATACACACACGTATGTGCATATTTGAATTATTCACTGAACTGAATCTATGGCCCTCGACCGGCCCTTTACTTTGTGTGTTTGACTATTTGGCCTTTACTTGCCTTTGGTCGTTGTTTTACACCACTGCTCATAGACACTACTGACATGTGGCCAATTAAACCAAAGTTCTGTCCCCAAGTCCATCCAGCAAGTAACTGTTTGGTCTAATTGTAACTAAACTACTTAAATAAGGATTACATCAATACAAACTAAAATAAAAAGAAAGTACCACTCTTTCTTTTTAAAAAGCGCTGAATAATTTTTACATCTCAACCTTCATAAATCTCTCTTCTGTAATCTAACTTCAGTTATGTAACCAGGGCAAACTTTATATTGAAGAAAGACTCCATTAGTCATGTTGAAAATTGACTCTGGAAATGAAAACAAATCAACCATCCAAACTGTGCAATTATACCAACAGCCCAAATTGACTTTTTATCCTTGTGCCAAAACATATCTCCATAATATCTGCGATGTTTTAGCTCACTAGTCTTGTTTAATGCCATCTCTTCCCAAGCTGCCTGGAGTGATAATATGCTATTGCTCTGCGTGCCTTTCAAAGCAAACCCAAAGTGTGCCAGATAATTGTCTATAATAGATTTTCTCTCCACGATCAAATAAAACCTTTACTTCTGAAGCGAGGGAACAAAACCAATAACAGCACATTCATATTTTAAAAGACGTAAAACTTAATACCAACAGCCCAAGCGGGAATTGCCAGAACAGTCTCGACTCGCTCCCTCAGAATCCTAATGCTACATGCTACGCTTTTTATTACTTTTTTTCCTTAGAAGATTATATTTATGGCTCTTTTACCCCTGCCGTAACCTTGACAACCCTCTCCGCCCCCTCAGCGTGTCGGCGAGCTGAGAGGGGTGTGAAAGAGCAACGAAAGTCAACACAGGAAATATGTACCATGACAAGGCAACATGAAGTAGGTGGGCAACCTTCTGGAAATATCTATGCACTGCTTCACATCGGCAGGTTTTGTGGATTGATTGGTGCAGTTAAAATAAAGGGAAACAAGACTTTTATGGGGTATTAACAGCTAACACGTAACAGCTAACATCGTGATCTAAATGTGTCTGTTTTTGGAGGTGACCCGGACGCAGTAGGGTCCAGCGCATCCACCCGCCTTCGCTCTGTGGCTCCTTTAGCTCGACTCCACCTGCCACAACTTTAGCCAATCGCACTTTAGCACAGTTTGCCCATATTTATTGTGAATTATTACATAAATGCTACAAGAAAGAGCTTAAACCAGGCATGTCCAAACTGTGGTCCAGGGGCCAAATGCGGCCCTCAGACCGATTTTTCTTGGCCCTCAAGCTTCCAGGTGAATCGGCCCATATTACCTTAAACAGAACTTTTTACTGTACAAATCTACTTTAACAAACCCATATCAAGTATTTAATGTGTCTCATTGAGGATGTAGCATGAATAAAGGTCGAGTGGTTCAGTCTAACTTGTAATAATATCGCAGATTTGAAGTATTTCCTGTATCCGTGACCAGTCTCAATCGGCCCTCGGCTTTGTCTGTGTTTATATGTGGGGCCCCTAATGAGAAAAGTTTGGACACCCCTGGTATAAACCTTTACAGTCGCCTTAGATCACCTACAAAGACACATTTAGCTCACCATGTTACCTTATATCTGAGTCTCCTTGTGTTTGCTCTCTGTGCTAAGTCACTCCTCCTTCAGAGAGCGATCACAACACAATCTACATGCTAATCCCGCTAATGAAACTACTGCACATCGCATCAGGTTTTGTCACGGTGTTGTGTGCAGCTTTGTATATTTATGGAGAAGCCGAAGTTTAAATCTGTGAACTGGACAAATGGTTGTAGGAGTGAAGACGTCTCGCTGCTCATCCAAGCCGATTCTTCAGTTCTGGGCAGATTATTGATGGATATTGTTTCCAGTTTCAGCCTTAACGGCCTTTTTCAACTTTTAATGGCCCTACGTACACTATTGCTCTCTTGTTTCTTAGTTTACTTTGGGTCTGAGGATGGAATTACATGTCTCAGGTCCCCATTCCTGTTTAAGGAAGGCTTGAATTACAGAGACATATTTATGGAGAATTGTGATGTGGGAGCATGGGTGACGGAGGCTTGGAGGCGGAGCATTGGACAGTCTTGGAGTTAACTGTTCGGAAGGTTCAAAATTTGCTCAGGAGAGATCGCTAAGCTGCTGAAACATGCATGGACGACATCCAAAACTTCTTCAGGCGTGTTTTTGATGAGGCAGCAACTTTATAACACGGTAGAAAACTAAAAAAAGAAACAGATTTTGTCTAATAATCCCTATTTAAATTATTTATTTGACACGTGACTAAAGTTTTAAGCTCTTTCCTGTAGCATTTATGTAATAATTCACAATAAATATGGGCAAATTGTGCTAAAGCGCGATCGGATAAAGTTGTGGCAGGTGGAGTCGAGCCAAAGGAGCAGCCACAGGGCGAAGGAGGCGGGTCCTTTTTATAGTCAGGTGGATGCGCTGGGCCCTAGTGCATCCAGGTCACCTCCAAAAACAGACAAAGTATTATTAATGAAAGACACGGCACAACAGGGGCCATGACAGTCACCGGTAAAGCTCCCCAAGTTCAGACAAGCATGACTGACAGGTGGATTAGCCAATCAGAGACAGGTATCTGCATCAAACCAAATATGGCACAAAAGGAATAAAAAACTGAAAAACATTGTGGATTTCTGCTGAATCAACGAGCGGAGAACTAATCTGAGGTGAGACAAATTTGAAGTTTAACTCAAATGCACCAACACAACTCAAGTGGATAAATGAGAACAAAAACAGTTATATCTTGCTTTTATAAAGAAGATTTTGCATTATAAAAACAGACTATTTCAAGTATTTGAGTCTAAGTAATGTATTTTTTATTGCTGTGTCAAAACTTATGTCGAAAATGTTTTGAAGTAGCAACACAATTTCTCTTAAGAAGCTGTAGTGTGAGCGCAGCATTAATAAAACACAGTATCTCCACATGCATTTGACAGAGAGACGCCTCCTCTACACACTCAGTACTTCGGGGTGTAGGGCTGTCGTCAACTAAAGAAACTCTTGTTGGACTAAAAACACGTCCTGCCGATCGATTACGCAACTAAAAAGAGGCGTGACAAAACCTCTCAAAACTATTATGTATCTCATTCATCTGTCTGCACTTACAAGACTTCACCTGCACGAGTTCAAAAACTACAATTTATGCAGAAAAAAGTACTTGGAAACAGGTCTGTCAATATAAATCCAATTATAAATCAACTACCGCATTTTCCAGACTAAGTCGCTCTGTAATGTAAGTTGCACCAGCCAAAAAATGCAAAATAATGAAGAAAAAAACATATGTAAGTCGCATTTTTTGGGGAAATTTATTTTACAAAATCCGAGACCAAGAGGAGACATTTTATCTTTAAAGGCAAATTATAATAAAATAGAGAAGAACAGCTGAATATCAGTACAGCGGCTAAAGTAACACATTTATATTTATTCAGCTGCATGAAGCACAGACAGAACTGAACATGTGTCTGGTTTGTTAACGTCAGATATTACGTTACAGAACTAAAGCAGAAAAAAAACAAGCTAACAAGTTTACTCTGGATCTCACTCCAAATCACTAAATCCACTGAATTCTTCATCCTCGGTGTCGCTTCTGAACAAATCCACCAACTCCGGAGGAAGATGAAGCTCCATTTCCTTTTCCATCAGACTCAGCAGAATATGATTTTCTTTTAGAGGCATTTTTGTTTTGTCTTTCTCAGATGTCTTTTAAATTAGCATAATGTTGAAATTTTATGGTACAGGAGTAGTAGATACTGGTACAAGTCCAGAGCGCCCTCACGTGGTTGTGTATATATATTAGTAGTATATTATAGTATATTTTAATCATTTCACATAGTAGCATCGGCCAAACTATGAAAAAAAAGTGCAGAAAATATGGTAATACTAATTTTGGTTGATTAAAACACCATCACCCGATTAATAGATTGAACTAAAGGCCAGCAGCAGCAGCAGCAGCAGCAGCAGCAGCAGCAGCAGCTTTACTTTGGGGCAATTTGCTTCGAGACAAGCCTGGTCCTGACACCGGGTTTATAGGTAATGTCCCTGAGAGCAGAGATAGCGGTGACAGAACTTCACTTCTGCTATAGTTTCACTCATCACTCAAGGCTAAAATGCCCCGCCGGCCCTTAGCCTGATAACGCTGCTCAAATTAAAATGCAGGACGAGCCTCAATCAAACGGTCAAGGTCAGAAGTCGCTGAGAAAAGTGCTGCTTCGTGAAGTTTCGGCTCAGAGCTCGAGAGAATGACAGGGCCGTGATGAGGTGGCCTTAAAACGCAAGAATGAACTTTTACATTTACATTTTGTGCAAGTTGAGAAGCACTTCTAGCTCCTATTTTATGCGAAGCTGACTTTTTGACTTTGCAAGGTTTGTTTCAGAAATCTTGCTCTTTTCACTCTGAGGGAAACAAAAACTTCAACTGGTGTCTGACTGAACCCCCCGGGTACGAGTCCAGGGGAAGAAAGTGAACTGTACAACTTAAACCAGCTTGGGACAACAAAGTCTAACTTAACTTAACTACTTTAAAGCTATCGATTCTTGTTTTTTTCTTTTTAAGCTGTCAAACTACTTCTACAGCCTCAACATCTAGTACACATCCAACAGTAGACCTATCACGATAACACTTTTTTTTGTGATCAGATTTTTTTTTTCATCAAGTCTTCATAAAAGTTACACTTTGACATTTTTTGCTCTATACAAACCCCACACGTCCCACCTGCTTTCCTCGAGATCCCTTTTGATGGGCATATACAAAGAAGAGAGAGGGAAAAAAAATAAAAGTACACAGTAAGGATTAAAAATATACATATAGTAATAATAGTAGTAGTAGTAAATATGTAAAATCATGCCTAACAGACAATAACACATTTTGAAGTTCGACATATCACTGAAATAGACAATAAATGATAATACTGAAACAAATTAATGCCACTGACCACAACCCAAGAGCAGATTTAAACCACAAAACTATTCTAAATCTACAATATTGTTAAAAAATCATGAGCTGCAATAAATAAGCAGCAGAATGAAACTCTTTAGATCTTAGTTTGCATCTGTAATGAGGCATAGACATTATTAATTCAACCTTTTATGACTTAAATCTTCTCGTAAAGCCAAAAAGTCGTGCAAAGAAACAACAGGCCAAGGCTCAAAGTACATTTTCTTGTGGAGGATCTGACTCCTGCTTTTCACCAAGCCTGAGATGTTGCTCAGAAGGCATTAAAATGAATGAAAAACTTGTATTGCCTTGAAAGGAATTTGTCCCACCTCTCTCCATAGTAATAAGCAGATGACACCACCAAGCCAAGTTGGAGGTCAGATCTGTGCAGCGCAATCACTTTAACGCCGCATGTTTTTCAAATCTTGCTAAACCCCAGATACTTTTAAAACTGTACTGCGGCACTAACGAAGCAATAACATCACCACGGAGACGAGCAGGTGGCGCATCTCCATCAGAAAAGTCACATACTGCAGCCTTACTCCTCAGACATTTAAAAAAGCTTCATGAAAAACTCAATTTGCATAAAATATTCCGCGATGTCTGGAGGTCTGGTACTTCAACCTGTGAGTCAGTCTATCAAGGCCCTTTTCTAAAGCACCAGTTTAGGGTCATTTACTGCATTATCCATTGCTTTGGGTCTCTATTTCCCAACTTACATTTCTTACTCTGAATAGTTTCTAATAACACTGCAGAATACATCGTAAAAGTATCGATATCGCAATACTGACTGATGCAATAATCGATGTTGCGATACCATCAAGGTTCTCCATCAGACAACAAAGCATTGTGTTTTTATGCAAATGTTAAATAAATGTCATGATTCCTGTCTGTTCCTGAGCTCTGCCCCTCCCTCACGTGTCTGAGCCTGGAGCCGGGCGGAGTCCTGGCTCCTCCTTCGTGCACCTGGAATCTTTCAGCGCAATCAACGCCACCTGCCAGGGATAAGAGGAGCCAGGACCCTACACTCGGGGTCAGATCGTCTGTTCATTTATCTGTTGTTTTACTTGCTCGTGTCCTGTTCGTCTACTTGCTCGTGTTCCTGTTCATGTTCCTTTCTGGACTCCCGCCTTCAACCCTGTTTCCCATCTCCGACCCTGCTCCTGGAACCAGCTCAGCACCCTGCCTCCCTGCACCGCTCTGGACTCCCGCCTCCGACCCTGTTTCCCGGTACCGGTATTGTTTCCCCCGTCGCTGTCTCTACATCTCTGTGTCTGCCCTGGACCCCAACCTGCGCTCCTGCACCCAGCTGCTCGTGTTATCTACCGTCATTTGCTTGTTTTGTGTCACTTCTGTCAATAAACACTGTAAACCTGCCCGAGTCCTGCATCTTTTGGTCTGCCAGTCTATTCCTTACGACAATAAAGCTGATTTTCCTCATTAAATCCTAAATTAGTCTTGGTGCGACAGTAGCTCAGTTAGTAGAATGTTCATCCACTGATCCGAAAGTTGGTGGTTTATATCCTGGTCTCGATATAAACATCATTGGTAGAGCGATCAAATCCACCGATCCACTGGTCTTTGGGGCGATTCCTGCTCCAACAGATGAATGCTGTTGTTGTGTTCTTGGGCAAGACACCTAACCACTTAACTGTCTGTGTACACTGGTGTATGAATGTGTGAGTGGTTCCTTGATGTAAAAAAAAAAAAGTTTCACCAGTAAATTAAAGTATGTCATATTCATTTCATTATAACTGAAATTATTGACCTCTTATTGGCCTGGACGTCTCCCTAGGAAGGCGCTCCGGGCATGTCCCACCGGGAGGAGGCCCCGGAGAAGATCCAGGACATGCTGGAAGGACTGGCCTGGTAACGCCTTGGGGTCCCACTGGAGGAGCTGGAGGACATGTCTGGGGTGAGGGAAGTCTGGGAGTCCCTGCTTAGACTGATTCCCCCGCGACCCAGCCCCGGATAAGCGGAAGAAAATGGACGGATGGATGAAATTATTGAGTCAAATATACAGAAATATTGTAATAATATCGATATGACAGTTCGTAACAGCCATATTGCAAACTTCCCAATATCGAGCAGCCCAAGTTTCCAAATCAGAATCCTGAATCTGAACTTTTACAAATTATATTAGAACAAAAACAAGTCAAATTTCTGAACTGCGAGGCCAGAGGACATTGGCTCACTTCCTTGTTCCAGTGAATCATGTACAATTTGCATCCTTTTTTCCTGTCGTTTTCTTTCATACTCTTTCGCTCCAGATGTACGCGCCTAATGACTGCCAGACTCATTATTCAACCCACTGCCTCCCTGTTTTTGATTACTATTCTCTGCCAGTCCCGGGCTAATTTATCCCAATTGCTTGACTCTTGAGCTAATTAAACCCCAAATTTTGCTTAGCGTTACAAAGACCTCTGGCTGACTGTACCGTGCCCCCTCCCACCTGTTTGTACCCACGTCCTGCCCCTTTTGTTCAGCACTTTGGTCATGTCATTTAAAACTTCCAGGACCTGTTTTTTAAGAATATAAAAATGAATTATAAATGGGCCGTCAGGGGAATTGCTCTTTCAGATGAGCAGCTGCGTTTTGTGAGTCAAATGCCCCAAATTTCTCCCGACTTGTTCAAGGACTGCGGCGGAAAGTTTGGAGGGAGATTAGTTCTGCTTGGTTTGTTCAGATCTTAAGGGTTTGGGGAGAGAAGATGTAACTTCAGACAAAAAGATACACATTTTAATGACGGAATGGGCCTCTGTATAATGCATTTGTTTTTATCTGACAGTGGAAATATAGCCATCGTAAAATAAATTCTAGGCTGTCCAAAGAATTTGCGTTAAACTTTTAGCAAATACATGTTATAGTTCAAAATAATGTCACTACAAATGGAGGCACGCACGCTGTAATGTGGCTAGTTCATGACATGGGCCTAAACTTAAAGCTAAAAGGAAAAAATGACAATATGTGAAGTTTAAAATGTTTAACTGCAACCATTTCAATTAATAATAAAATGGCCTTTGATAAAAGACATGAATATAAGTGCATCATAATTGATTGCAACTGATTTGTTTGAATTTCTACTTACCCATGTTGTCTACCGTGTTAGGTGTTCCGGCCAAATGAGTCCCCAGGCAGTCGGAGCATCTTAAGAAGGTTCCGGGAAAGACAACTGTGCACTGAGGAGGAAGGGTGTCCAAATACACTGCCTGATCAAATAAAAAATCACCACCAAAAAAAAAAAAAAAAGGTCACACACACCTTTAGCTTTGATTACGACACGCTTCTGCAATGTCGCAAGATTTATTTCGATCCAGTGTTGCTTCATTTTTCACCAAGATGGTGCATTGATGATGGTCGAGTCTGACGCTGCTCAAAGCTTCTCCAGAACATCCCAAAGATTCTTACTGGGGTTAAGGTCTGGACTCTGTGGTGGCTCCATGTGTGAAAATGATTCTCCTGAACCTCTGTCACTATTTGAGCCTCATGAATCCTGCCATTGTCATCTTGGAATATGCCCATCAGGGAAGAAAAAAATATGGAATAACCTGGTCGTTCAGTATATTCAGGTGTCAGCTGACCTCATTCTCTGAGCACAGACTGTTGCTGAACCTAGACCTGACTCGTACCTATAGGCTCGGACCTATTTGCTTAGTTAAGTCCAGGTGGTGACTTTTTTTTTTTTTTTTGACCAGGCAGTGCATTTTAGCTTTTTGTATCCAACTCATCTTCTACAGTTAACGCCGATAAATTAATATAGAGCTCTATTTTAATAACAGATTTGATTGAATTAAAATTAACTCTGTTTTGCTAAGTTAACTTTTAACAGTATTATTGGGGCTTTATTGTGTTTTTTTTAGTAAATATTCTTCTTTTGTGTTGGTAATAAATGCACTTGGGTCTGCACTGGATAAATCGTCTTAGCTTTGCTCTGTTCCTCGCCAAAACTGCGAAGGTTTTTATCCGAGTGATTACGCACACGTCGATATCTTAGCTCATATTCCCACCTGCAAGGTATGTAGAACTTTTCATAGAATATTCATTTGTATCTCTAGATATGAAGTAAACATGTTAAAATTGATATCTGAAATGCTGATTTATTTGATACATTGATAAGAAAGTTGTGTATTGGTTCTTTAAGGTCCTATAATACGCAAAATTGACTCTTATGAGCTTTAAGCCATGTTATAATGTCGTTCCCTCCTCAAAAACATTGTGGAGTTGTGTTTTGTTTCATTCACACATTTCAACTTTCACTTATTATCAGTCTGTTACATCTCCAAAACTCAAAATGCTCTGTTCCACCTTATGATGTCATGAAGTGGTAGTTTTCAAGTTTACAGCTCCTTTTACCTTTAGTTCAATAGAGATATGTGGCAATTCCAGGGCTGAAATCATCCAAATGATTCTAGTGAAGGTGTATGAAGTTTTTAAAAACACAGTGGAGCACTTCCTGTATTACCACATGATGACATCACAAGGTGGAACTGAGTGTTTTCTGTTTGAGAGAAGAATTAAGGACGTCTAAATATGCAGGATTTCCGTTAAACATGTGTGAATGAAACAAAACATAACTCCAGGTCTGTTTGTGATGACAGTCCAGAAAATAGTGTAATATATGTCCTTAAAGTTGGAAGCCTGTGCTCGCTCGTTGCGTTGCCAGATCCTGTGGCTAAAACCAGACCAGCAGCCAATCATTTCGTAATTAGAGCTTTCAGTAGTTAC